>VZZY01002372.1:12610-320448 GCA_013400335.1 Eurystomus gularis
CGGTCCCCCGGGTCCGGGGAGCCCCGGGGGGAGCCCCCGCCGCACCCCCGGGCAGGGTCCCGTACGCGCCGTCGGAAGAAGCCGCGGGCAAGAAACCTCAGGGAGGTCCCGGCGAGGCTCTGCAGGGGCCGGCGCAGAGCCCCTCGCCCCGGCGGAGGGGTCCGAGGGGCTGGCGGTGGGCGGTGTTTGCAAACGCCGCGCCAAGAAGCGGCGCGGCTCGGGGGCAGCACCGGAGCCGCCGNCTTTGTTTCACTATTTTTTTTTGGGGGGGGGAGGACACACAGATGACATTGAGGAGCCCTTTCACATCAATGCCCTTTAATTTTGGTTTCCACCGCTTACGTTTGCCAGGCTTTCCAAGGGTACCCCCGAGGAAGCGACCTGCGCAGCATGCGAGCTCCTCTGCTGCCAGCTCGGCAGAGGCTCTGCGCAGCAATGCCCACGCTAAAATACCCACGGAAACCCACACCTGCCGGAAACACAAGTTAAGATTATAAAATGATGCCCCACTGCACAAAAAGGTACCATAACATGTAAGGGTAACCTGGCATTGGAACGGTTACACATAAAAAACCCTATTTTCTTTGTCTATACAGACGCAATGTTTTCTTTTCATTGAGGGGAGTAACAAGCGGAAGGGGCAGAAGATCAGGTGGAGGTGCAAAGAAAGAGTTTCAGGGTCCATTTCTTGCTTCCCAGACTAAACCAACAACCACCACTACAAGCCAAAAGAAATCTCATATATTTTATTTGCCTTCCACGGACTTGTATATTTAGCACATCTTTTATTGTCCCACCGTGCTTCCAGAAAGTTGCTATACCTTAGCCTGAAATCACAGGCTGCAGCATGAGATTTTGGCAACCTCCCTTCTGCTACAGCTGTTAAAGGAGGTTTAGCCTCCAGCAGAATTCATTCAGCCCAGCACTTACACCAGATATTAAGTGACTAAATCAGCTGTTGGGGTGGTTCCTCGTGCAGCCAAAATGATCAGCTCACATGTGCAGTTCACTGGAGACAGCACCACCTAAGCCAGAATGACATACCAGAAAAAACAGCCAATTACATTAAGCAATTATTACATCATATGCAGCTCATATCAGTTTTGCTGTTACCAAAGAATGGTGGAAGATATGTGAGAGAACGAAACAGTAAAAATTCTGCGTTCAGCCCAAGTTACAGGCTCGAGCACTGAAATGAATGGGTGTCTTCGTCTTTCATCCTACTTTCTGCCCAAGATAAAGCAATGGAAATAATGTAGGGATTCCTTTAATACTCTCAGATAATAATCCTTAAATGCATTACCTCTTGCCTTCACGGGGTTTAAGTGGATTTTAAATAATTCCTAGACCTTGCACAGTCCCTTTATGGATAAATACCTTTTATCCTCTGTACCTGCATGCATTTTGCTAAGCAAGTCTCAGGCTGTGGTGCATTAGAAATATCCAAATGGGCAACACCAACATCTGTGGTACTATCTGGAGTTGCTGAAGAGGTAACTGAGGTGTCAGGAGGGACAGTCAGTGGGGAACGAGTATCAAGAATGTCTGAACTTTATGAGCAAATAGACCGTTTTAATTCAATATTCCAGAATGGGAAAGACAAATAGAGACACCCCAGCAGAACTGTTTTCAAAGACTGGTTCCTATGAAATCTCAATAGTGTCACAGGCATATCCCATTTGCTTGAGAATATTTGCTTTTCTGTTGGTGATTTGAGAGCCTTTGGTGTTTGCTCAGCTGACCCATCCTGATTTCTTGCCCTTTACTGCCCATAGGCACCTTTTGTCACTGCGTGCCTACGTGCTTTATATCCAGCCTCCAGATGGATTAGAGTTGTCTCTTGGGCAAGCTGGACAAAATAAAACCTGCAGGTTTATTTCAGCTGGTTTGAACTGCTGCCAAGGCAAGGGCCACACTTGGTATCTCAGGGACTGAGTTTTAAGAATCTCATGGGCATAGATCTAGTAAAGAACAGAACACTCAATCGCCATTCATTTCCAGAAGGTATTTCTGCATCTTCTTAAGGCTGAATTTAATGAAGACTCAGCCCATCAAATTCTAGCCCCAAGCTGCAGTCTGGTTTTACACATATCTGTGAGGCAGTTTTCCTTCTACAAAAAACCTCCAATGGTTTTAAATCTGGTATGACTGAATGCTTGATTTTGATTGTTGTGAGGGGGAACTGAAATTTGGCAGAGAAGTAGACAACTGACTTTTTATTTTCTTTTCAGGGTATATTTTAGTAAAATGGAAAAGTTTCTATAAAACAATGACATTTGAGGTCTTTTAGAAATCTGTATAAAATACTGAATTTCATAGGACTAATGAATTCAGCTCTGTACAAGACTGTCCTTCGAGACATATCCTCATTCCTAGTATGCAAAAGAAAAGCTGGATATTAGGCTTCTGTGTCTATAGAATTAACAGATCAGTGAACAAATCTAAATCTTCAACCCTCCAGGCAGATGCGCAAACCACACCAAGCACTGTGAGAAGTGGTCCTGCTTGCTAGGTTTGTGGGCAGCCTTGAGTGAAGAAGCCAAGTGCCAGCTGGGGGATGAAGAGTGAGCGGTTTCTCTCCCCAGGAGGTGGTTTCATCAGGTCAGGATTAAGGAGAGTAGCAGGGCACGCTGGAGTATCTTGCAGGACTGTCAATCCATTATCTTCCAAGAAGAGTAGATTCACACCCACAGAACTATAACTAAGGAAAAATGTGTGCTAACTGCCGCATGAGCAGAAAGCCTACTACGCGCCTCAAAGAAAAAAAAAATCAGCTGTCTATTTGGGAAAAATAAAAAGCATATGCTTGAAGCTGTTACCATATAAACACATGCCTGGAACATGAACTTTTCCAGCATGCAAATAAATGGACTTGTCACTCAACATAGTTTCTATATACTGAAATTTAAAGTAATTAGAGGACAGCTGCTGGGCTCCATTCAGAAATATTTGTTTTATTTTTTATAACACTCAGGATATTTTCTGTGTGTTCAGTGGTATTAGGTTTCCGTTTGCTACAGTTAATGTAATAGAAAATTCTGTAGTCATTTTTGACTGCAACTGCCAACATACAATTTGAGAATTAAAGTCCAATGTGGCAAACCGGTGATGGATATTGAAAACAGTTTGTGCTCATACTTCACCTTACAACTGATGGTTAGAACAGAGCTGGTTTTCGAGGAGTTACAAGGGACACACAAGCCGGCTTCGGAGAAAAGCAAATGTCTACAGATATAGGACCGTGGTCTGCGATCAGTGGCACGAGGAGGTTGGGCTGGACTGTGAGTTTAGGCTCCTTTGGTCTGACAGGAACAGATAACTGGAATGTAAAAGCTATGGCAATAGATTTGGTAATACTTGATGACATCTAATAATAGAATCATGAAATCATTATGGTTGGAAAGGGCCACCGGGATCATCAAGTCCAACCTTCATCCCAACACCTCTCTAACCACTAGACCATAGCCTCAAGTGCTACACCTACTCGTTTTTTAAACACCTCCGGGGATGGTGACTCCACCACCTCCCTGGGCAATACATCCTCCTGCATTAGTGTGACTACTCAGTTCTCATTAGGGACAGAATTTTCTCATTACTAAATTGGCCCACACGATCCAAAAGCCCCCTTGCTTTCTCTGCTGGATGGAATGAAGTGCTTCCCAGGGCAGGAGGAGCATGGGGGTAACTAACACCCAGCCCTCTGCTTGGGGCGCTTTGGTGATGTTCCAAGTGCAGGCTGGCAAGATGTGAAGCACAGCCCTGTCCCTGTGCTGGGCAGGGGCTTGGTGCTTCCACACACAACAGCTTAATGCTTTGCAGTTCTGCATCCATGTGACCCGTTTTTTATTTTCTGTAGAGATGGAGAGTCTCAGGCTTCTGACTGAAGTTGTAGGGGACTCTGAAGGAATCTTGGCACAAGAGCAACCTGCCTGTTTCCATCAGGGATGGTATCACCTGGTCATGGAGTTTAAAAGGAACCTGAACACCCATGTTTACAGTGACATTGAGACTCGTGGCATTTTCTACAGCATGGAGGAGACCAACCAAATTCCACCTAGATGTTTTAGCCCCTGCCTGAATTTTACCTGAAACTGTAATTGGAGAAACTTGTAATTTTTTATTTCAGGGGAGGTAGGAGCAGTGTGTGGCTGTTGTCCCACCTGTAGCCAGAGCTCACTACCTTCCCTTTCCACTCCCCAGGGTCCTCTTGGGTGCCCTAGTCTGAATGTCCCCTAACTAGCAGCATATAGTGAGCAGTACTCGTCTGGCAGCATCTAACTTCACTGATCCTACAGAAATCGCTGGGCCATGACTGCTGATGGAAAAATCGTGAGGTTTTGGAGGCAGTCAAGGTTCCCAAGCACGCGGGGTCATAAGCCTGTTTTGCTGTGTGGGGTTTTCCCCTGGAAATACAAAAACACTTATACTGGAGAGACGCTCAGTCATCTCTTGGGAACATGGGTGATCAATCACTTAAAAGCTGGACACTGCTTGTAATGAAATAATACAGCCCTTCTCTGATGACAGCAGATAATCCCTATGAAGCTACTGGACCCATGGAGGTGGGTTAAATGTCCCCCTTTCAAAGGTACAGCTAACCTCAAAGGTATTCTTTGTGAATCTCTTAAAGCATTTTTGTCTCCCAACGTTTACAAGGATTTCCGGTATTTCACTTCTGTTATTTTAAATGTAACTCTCTCTAAGATAGAAAAAATCCTTTTTAATTTCTAGAAATTTATCATAAAAACTATGAGATGCTACCATCCTACAGAAACCAGCTCTCGCTACACACAGGGATATGACCAGAGAGCAGAAGCAGCTGAGTCAGGCACACAGATTGCCTTTCCTTCCGCACTTTAAGGGGTAAGCACTACAGATAATCCAGATGTCCAATTCATGCAGAACAATATAAAATTATCAATTTTTAATAGAAGTGACAAATAATATCACCCCCCTGATTTATCACGGGGAGGACTTCTCACTCTACTGCTTTAAGGTTGAACGAGAGACCTCGATATGAAGCCTGGGGCCCCATGGTTGCATGACACTTCCCATAGGAGAAGGGATACATGAACGGTAGAGCAGCTAACCCTGCTTTATTGATGGAATATTTCAGTTTTCAGGTGTGTAGTCTCAAACCCATAGTCTCCGTATTTCTCAGGCTTTTGAGAACATTGATGAGAAAACACGTTGCTATGAATCGTAAGGCAACGCACACGGAATCTCGCTCATGCCTGAAATCTGACATGTATTGTGTATCCCTAGCTTGTTCATATACAGTTCATCCAGTAAACACAGCAGCAAATGATTACTGGTGTCTATTATACTTAAGGTTGCCAAATATTTTCAATTTAATCATATTCTTTCCTGTTTTCATGTGACCAGTTTTCTTAAAAAAATATTCTGTGGCTTCAAATTTCCTCTCTGTGGTTTTTGTCCCTAAGTGATTTTCCTGAGTCTTTTTTTACAATGTTCTTTCATGCACTTTTGAAGTGGTGATGGTTAAAGAAAGGAAAAAAAGGAAGAAAAAAATGTTTTCCACATAGACTAAACCTCCCAAACTATGAGAGTCACAGCAAGGTTAACATGGACATAACCTGCATTGAAGGCCAGTGCCCTCCAGTCAGATTTTGATTAATTTTTCACCAATTTTGACAGTTTTGTAACTGGAACCTTTCATTTTGGGAAAGAAATTGAGGAGATTTGACTGGAAAGGCAGATACTTTGCATAGGTTGTCCTCAGTCCGAAGCCTCCAGATATATTATGCTCATTAAGTGTCCCATTCCTCTGTCTGCATTTTTCTTTCTAAGAAGCAGAGCTCGTACCCTCTTTAGGATGAATAACTTGGAAAGAAGGAATTTACAAGCTCCACAAGTTTATTGGTTCCAGATTTTTCCTTTCTTTTTTTTTTTCCCTCTGCACATAATTTGAGATGCCTTTTCCTTACAAGTTTAGATAAATATGTTGAAAACATTAATGCATCATAAAGGTCAAAAGATTAACCGTTCAAAAGTCAGCCAGCTTCAAGAATTATTCCAGTGAGATTTGCATGATCTATATCCATCTCAAAAGACGCAGCATCAAGGACAGCTACAAACTTGCTTCAGCATTTCGATCTGGTTTCTGAGCTGCCTAAAGAGTCTGTATCGTGTTTATTTCTTTGCTCAGACATAAACTAGAGAGAAAAAGTTTTAACCATGTTATCAAAAATTAACATGAAACATGCTCTTGGTAGGGAAGTCATGCATAAAACAGAATTAACTGTGCTCTCTCACTATAACACTGGTATTTTAAGGTATGTTCTCAGCCACCTAGAGATATGGCTTAGACAAAAAAACCATATTACTTGCCACAGTTACATCGAAATTTCAGGAAAATAAACAGATTGCTCCATTTATAGAGCAAACTAGATAAATTATGCTTCAGGAAAAAAACAACCAACCAACCAACAGTGAAGTTACCTTATAACAAAAGCTACTAGGTATATATTTCCAGTTAAGTTTGCTTCTATAGATTAGTTTTCTTAAGCTGAAACTATGCACCAGTTATACAGACCAGGGCAGGCTGGGAGGGACTTTGCTCTCTATGCCAAATTAAAAGGATGGCTACTCTTTCCTCTTCTCAGTTTGAGGATTTCCAGGACAGCAAAGCTGAGCTAGCGATGAGGAATTAATTAACTTCCCTTATTGCACTGCAACTGAGGAGCTGGGCTGCAATGTAGGTGCTTTAAAGGGTGATTAAGCTCAACTTTCTCTAACTCCTATAATCTATGAAAGTGATGATCAGGACAGATAAATGCTTGGTATGGCTGTGGGTGAAACCTAAACTAAACCAAACTAAACTATGCCAAACTAAACCAAATGAAACAAAACAAAACTAAACTAAACTTTGTTTTGGGGTGAATCTGGGAATTAAAACTGCTTCATGTTTTCTCCCCCTTAAACAGGACTAAATCCTGACTTCCAATATGCCAAGAAAGCTCTGACGGAGAGCAGCAACAGCAGCAGGAGTGAGAAGCAGACCAGCTGCTAAAATTGGGAAGGGTAAAGAATATTTATTTCCATGACAGACATCACCTGGCAGCTATCATGAGTAGCAACAGGAAAGGTAGGTACCAGGATGTGGTGGTAAAAATCCTCCTTCCTCTGAAGAAATAGCCTGAACTGCTAATTTACAACTAAGGGAAAATTTATGGCTAGGACTACTTTTTTCAAATACACCACAAAAGTTGACATCACTGGACAAACTTGTCCCAGATCACCTGTAGGCACATCTGCCTAGGAAGCTTGCTTTAACCAACTCTTGCTTTAAAAATAATTTTTTGTCTTCTGCAGTGCCTTTCACTAAGACTCACTGTTTTGAACAAAAATAAGCCAGTACAGCTTTTCAATATGGATTTTTGTATTTGCCCACTCCGCAGCTGCAGTACTAGGGTATTATTTAACTGTAGTTTTTCCATATTGCTAGTATCATCATTCAGATTTTCCAAGAACCGTGTAGTAATGCTTTTCCATACCTACTAGAAAAGCAACTGCAGGCTGGGGAACATCGTGGCATTTGGATGTATTTTCCCAGATATTGTGTGCATTATCGGTAAGGACAGAGAAAGAGGCATTTGTCTCTTCCTCGACTCCATTTATATCTGAATGAAATTACATTTGACTGCATGTTTTATTTTTTTTTTATTACTTTTCCTCCTTCTCAACAATTAGAAAAGGATAAAGGAAAAGGCAAAATTACTTATGTGAAGCAAAAGCAGTGTAGCCTATGTAGGAAAAAGACCTATCTCTATACATAGCAGGTTTCAAAGGAAAGTTAACCAAATAATTTACAAAATAATAAACGAAACACAATGCAGCTTGGACTCTATTACTGATAGAAAGATCAAGTATTCTCTCTCACAAATTTTATCACTGTACATAAAAAAGCTCAAAACTTACGTTGCATCTAGAAAGTCTGCTGCAAGGTGCAGTAAGGAAGAAAAAAAAAGAAAATGAACCTATTAAAGAAAATGTACCCCTTAGGGAATCTTCTAAGGAGTTAGGAGCTCCTCTCCTTCCAAGAACCAGTGTCCTCAGGGATCATGTAGCACTTGGTGCTGAATGTTTTACAGTTACCACATCCTACCTGGCAATGGGTTTTGGACAGCAGCATTGGCAGCAGGAGCAAGGTGAGCTGGCTGTTGTGTTTCTGAATGCAGCATGGTTCTGCCAACCCTGGTGTGATCCAGAAAGGTGCCTTATTGCTTCCTGAGGAGGTTTCACAGGCAGATTAGGTGCCTGGCCACAGAGAGGTGTTAGAGAAAAAAAAAAAGAAAGAAGGGAAATGCTTAAAATTAAATGCTTACATTCAAAAGACAATCTACCAGACCCCAAATATTGATAAGGGAGCTTCTCACAGCTGGATCAGAAACGCTGTGCTTTAGCCCTCACCCCTTGTGAGGGCTTCAGCAGCCTGATTTGCTCTGAATTCAGAGTCTGAATTTGTTTCCCAAGACAGTCTGAGGGATGAGGGAGAAATTTTAAGTGAGCTGGGCTGAGAGTAGGGTCGAGGGCTACAGCATGACTGTCCTGGAGAGCCTTGTAAGTGGAAAGCAGTTGAGTGGGGGCCACATCCTTTACCCCTGGGTTGTGGCAGAAGCAGGAATGCAAGAGTTATGAGGCCAGAAGGAAGGCAGGCAAGAAGATACATCAAATAAAAGCCTAAGGGGTAGGGCAGTCAGCCAGAAGAGGGAAGACACCTAGCCAAATACATAAATAATCCTGGGAAGCCAGAGCAGAACTCAGTAACTCCCCAGTGCCTGCAAGCCTGTGGTTAAGGAGCCGAGACTGGATCTTTTAAGGCAAAGGACAGCCTATAGTTTGGTGTCCCAGCAATTTATCTATGTTTTTGTGTGGCACTACATGCTGTTGTATGCAGTAAGTGTGTTCAAAGGTCACCTAGTACACTGGTGACATCAGGAGAAGCATACAAAATATTTTGCAGCTAGAATTCTTTTTAATGGTTGTTTAGATTAAGGCACATTGATCACATCCAAATCCTATGATGAAGTGCTTTTCTGAACCTCATCCGGGTACAGGCATAGTTGTAGTAAACACATGTATATTTAGAGTAGATATTTGGAGACATTATAAATCAGGAGCCTGTCTTGGGCAAGGGGCTGCAAGCCCTGGTGTGACATCTATGTCCCATTCTCACCCATTAAAGGTGATGTTGCAGTCTGAGTACTGCTCCAGGCTGCAGTTCCCACTGCAGGTAAACAGGAATCAGCTTGTGCTAAATTCTCCAACCGGGTAGGGACTATAGCCAAGCTATAGGCTGAAGTCATCACCCTAGATTAGTGGGGTGCTCTGGCTGTCCCCTGCAGAAGACCTAGCCCTAGCCATTCTGACTGTGCCTTCAATAGAGATCCAGATGAATAAGAGTTCTTTGTTGAAATCACATACTTGTACCATTTTTATCCCAAGTGCAATGGTGTAGTAAATAATTCCAGTTTTGCTTTATTAGATAGCATATTGACAAGCAGAGCCCAACATACACTAGAGGTTGCAGAGCCAAGAAAGCGTATTTAGCCTCCATACTAAAAGTTTCTTGGATTCAGCAAACTTACCTTCTTTAATTTAACATGGAGTTAAACTAAGAGTCTACTCAGCTAAGAACCTTGCGCATTAATATCTGAGTAGGGGTAAGCAGTAGATTGTAGGTACTCAAAAAAAGCCTTGTCATAGACACACTGTAATTTATGGTAGGGGGAAATACAATTGTAACATTCTCAAAATATTCATTCTGGACTTTGGGGAGGAGGGTTATTCTTTCTTTTCTTTAAAGCAATATGCATAAATTCCAATATTTCACATCTGCCTGGTGGATGCACCTAAACAAAATTAATTTCCAGAAAGGTTGAAAGTCCCACTGCTTTTAACTCCAGTGAACCAGTAGCTTCAGACCTTAGCCAGGCATATACTGAAAGGCAACCAAATGTTTACATTTAAGACATATTTCCAAACATGCCAAGTTTAGTATCTCTTAATGTAATACATTGTGTCACAAAAAGCAAAGAATACCCGCCTTAGGAAAAAACAAAAAGTTCTGAAATGGCAATGAACAGATTTATCTGCTGCAAGAGGGTGATATATCTCTGAATATCTGTCCCAGAAAAGAGGTGGAGGCAAAAGCATAAAAACATCAATAGAATACTCTGTCATCAACAGGAAACTACTTTCTCACTAACTGTGAGAAAGTTTGGAAAAGCTATTATGAGATCAAATGTGGAAAGTATTTAGAAAAACACCATGTAAGCACATTTTATGGAACAAAGATCTTATTGCCATAATGTCCTTAAAAATTGTAATACTCTGAAAATGAGAAATGTTTTACATACATTAACTTAGACCTCCAACAAGTTTTAAAATAAATTCAGAGGCTTATGCAGGCTATGAAAAAATCTGCAAAACTATAACAATAACTGTATTGGAAAAAAAAAAAAAGCATGACATAATTTTCTGCAATAACACAATGTTGGCCTATGGCATGTCCTGATGCTGTTTCACATGGAGAACACTTTCTGAAGTTAATGGGAATTATGGTGAATTAATGGAAGGATAAGGCCCAAATTAGATCTACAGGGAGGCTTACAAAGAGGAAAAGGCCATTTGTAAAGGAATCACAGTTGAGACATTTAATTCTCTACATAAGCAACGTGAAGTTAGTTCCTATAACGCCATTCATGTCCAGAAGGAGCAGAAATAGTGAGAAAGTTTGCTGACAAGAGTAAGGCCTTAGCAGACACTGACGCAGAAAAGAGTGGAAAACGCTGCACAGTAGGTTTTAAAATTGACGTCCACCAAACAGTAAGGTGTTGGAGCATAAGAGTCATGATCTAGTCCTGTGAGATGTTACAAACACGTGTTACCCTTTACTTGTTTTCCACGTGAGCTGGTGGTCAGAGTGCTCAGCGTTTTGGAGAAGCACTTGGCACCCTGCAGGGCTGCACCCTGAGCAATGCTCTTCTGTGGAACCGGCAACACAGCACTGCCCCACAGCTCTGAACTCCTCAGCGTGCTCCTCAGGAGAGAAGGCCACTCCCCATGCAGGCGAGATCTGTGACAACTTGCTATTTCTCAACACGGATGAAGAACAACAATTCACTCTTCTGCACAAGGTACAATTTTCAAGGCTTGGCAGGTCAGCCAAGTCTCAGCTGACCTCCCCTGGATCACTCACAGATACTTTTCAATAAAGAAACCTTCTGTCAAATGTTTTCCACTCAACTCCCAGACTTTTTGTCTGTAAGATAGGAGAAAAAGATCTTGCTATTTTCATAAAGTAAAAAAAAAAAAAGTATTAATTTTTTTTCTTCACTGTCTTGAGGTTCAAGGATTGCTGCAGTTGTCTTGATCAAAAATCCAATAAAAATTGCCTTTGAGTAGACTATGAGAAAGCAGATTTTTAGAGTGGAATAGGTGAGGAAGTTGTATGGACTAAAAGATCATGATAACATGAGCTATAGCTCTGCTGTATCAGCTGTAATAACCTATTATTGATGTTTGGTCTTTGGAAACATGTTTTGCTCTTAACTGCAAGCTGCAAGTGTGGACTACAAACAACATTTAATGAAGACTGGAGACACGCTACTATTCCATAAGTAATACAAATAAGTACAGCTGAGAAAATAAAATATCCAGGTTTAGAGAAGAGCATAGTGAACTTAATATTCTTAAGAAAAGGTCAAATTGATCTCATTCAGCTTCTCAGATAGAAGCCCTCAAGCCATCAGAATCCATGCAAAATTTAGGATTTAGGAACTGAAGCGATAAAGGATCTGATCTTTGGCCCTTGTGAGGGTTTGATTACTAGGTTATGAGCACCATGGTTTCAGAGATAATGAAACGTGTATATCACACCAGTAGATGAAATTTGAAGAACAGGGTGAAAAAAAGTGGAAAAGAAAGCAGACATCAAAAGAAACTGCAGTTCCATATGATAGAAAACTACCTGGACACACAGAAACCCCCTGTATAGTCATGTCTGTGAGTATAATCACAATATGCAATAGGACAATTTTAATTTTTTTTTTCCCCTCAAACTCCTGATCAGAAGGTATGGTGCCCAGCCTGTGCAGGAAACCACAGTTACTTTGGGTTGGTTATGTTGGGTGAGACTGGTGGTTGCTACCTTTGCCCCTCATTTAGGGTCGTTGTAGAAAACAGATGTTTTGTGAGGTGTAGCAGAAGCGGAGCTGGGGAGTAGAGTGCTTCAGGGACCCCAGGGCTGGCCATGACCCCTGATGGGTGCCAAGGCACCGAAAGCCCCTGACACTTTTGGGAAGCATGGAGCCCAGGAGACAAGGTCTTCATGGCACTGGGCTCAGCCCTGGCCAGAGATAGCGCAGAAATGGGGCCAGGATGGTGCATGGCTGAGCCAAAACAGAGTCCAGCACCCTGGGTGGAGGTGGTGCGCATGGAGGTTCCAGGAAGCCCACTGGGGACAGCAGGGTTTGACGATGCCCTCAGGGACCTGACACAGAAGTCACAAGTCAAACCAGCAGCATTAGTCTGTTCAGGAATTTGAAGCGTTTTGGGTAAAGGCACTTTTTGGGGCAGTTAATTGAGCAGAAATATGTCATGCTGCCATTTTCACCACTCAAGCACTTGGTAGCTCAGCCCAGAAGAGGTGCAGAAAAAGCTGTTACAGGTAGCTGAGAGCAAAGAAACTGCCTGTAGTCCTTTGATTTCACCTTTGATTTAGGAAAGCAGTATCTCTTACATCATCTCTACATAATGAATGCACCATGGCATTGCTGAAATAATGGAGGCCGCTTTTCCTCACCAGTACAGCAATGCAGGCAAACTCCAGTTCTTAGTTAGCTGCTCCAGTTCCCAGTCAAGGGACAGTCCCCTGCAGCTGTGCAACCCAACACCCAATTCTGTGTGCGGATCTCCACTTTCCACTTCTGAAAACTCAGTCCAGATTTCCCTTCACTCTGGGGCTTCATGAGCTGTGGCTGTGTTTTCAAATACCAAACACACTGACCGCGTTTTGGAAGGGTCTCACTGTAAACACGCAATGAGTTTTTCTTGCAAACTTCATTGTTACAGAATTACAAATGACGTGGAAGCAAAACCAGGTCAAAACCAATTACAAACATGCAGTTTCTGTTAAGAATCCATTTCTTGTGGTATGAACTCATTTTTTGGGAAGCATGCCAAAGTATTGTTTCGAATTTATGTCCATCTTTACCAATGTGGGATTACAAATATGAAAAAGATGCCAGAGCTTATTGAAGGCAAAAGAATGTAGAAATAAGGATAAACTTTTGCTTAAAGCTCCTATACTGTGTTTGGTATCTGTGTCTGTTACTGGTTGTATGGGATATTCTGGGCAGTTTTAATTCAGCTCCCTATAGGGGTATGATAAAATGTCTAGGATTAACTAACAATCCAGGTTCAACACGTAGCAAAGATACCATTTAACAGCCCAGGCACCAGCAAGAGCCTTCATTAGAGGCTGGTACTGCCCTGTTCCTTGCAGATGCAAATTCATCATCTGATCTGGTGTTGCACCCCTCGAGCGTGGAGACCATGGTCTGACCATTCCACTTTCTTTCCTAGATTAAAACTTGCCACTGTTAAATCTTCCAGACTGGGCACTTAATATCTCTCAATGGAGCAGAATTCCTTCTGTAGCTCTGGACTACTTGTGAGTTCTCCTATGCCCTTGTTATATATATATATATATAGTCATTTATTCTCAAGTGTCCATAACTCCTAGAAATTTTTTTATCTAAATTGCGTATGTTGCCAGTAAAAAGATTAATATACTAAAATATCTCAGTTTTCAGAATCTGAAAACTACAAAAATACCTGCTGACACATCTTTCCTGGGGGTGTTTTAGGCAACTCAAGAATAAATGTAATTAGGGTGTTGTAAACTGAAGTAACTCTATTGATAATAGTTGAGTTCTTGTATCAGTGTAATTGGTACAAAAACTTTTTGCTACCTTCCAAATAATTTTTTGGAAGAGAAACTATGACTACAACTGGCAGAGAGGTAGAGGAAGAGGTGGAGTAACCAGATAATTTAGACTATGTATTACAAACGCTTGTAGGAGACAACATTAGACTACAACAGACTACTTGTGTGACAGGGTTATTTGAAGAGCTCTGCTGTCAACAGCATAAGATTAAGTATGGCTGCAGTCATTTTCAAGGTCTAATGTAAAAAGTTTCATTTTCCTTGGGAACTGCTTCTATAAGAGTGACACCACAGAATGCCTTGGGGACAATGTCATCGTCTCATTACCACATTTCTTAGATAAAAAATGCCTATCCCTGTTGTTCAGGAAACTTATTATTCTACCAAGAGCAAATATATTTAATTTTTTTATATATTTAAGCAATATATGCTGGAAAACACATATCTGCCTCTTCCCACAGTTATAAAAGGGCTCCATGCTGGACAGGAATCTCTCAGAGGGCAATGGACAGAGGGCTTCGAGCCAGAGTGTCTTGGTGCAGTGTGAAGGGATGGGGTGGTGGAGGCTGTTGTGGCTGGGCCACCACGACACAGAGCCGTGTCCACTTCCAGATGCACCTCAAGGAGCTGCTGCGCTGTCACCTGCCTCTGAGCTATTCCTGTAGTTTCCCTGTCACTCAGCTCTCTGAGGTGTGTGGGATCCATTCTGTGGCCGTCAGCCCCATGCAAGCCTGGGTATGGGGCTCATAGGATCACAGAAGTGGGACATTTTAAGGAGCAAGGTGTTCTCTTCTGTTTATCAGTATATTAGGCTGCAGTACTTATTCCACAGCTGCATGCACTATATCAAGAACAACAACTGTTTTATGTAATACATCCTAAGTAGCAATTTGGAATTTCCTACAGACTTTCTCGTCAAAACCTTTGACTGATTTCTACTTTATTCCCTCTGTCCATAAAAGAAAGCTATGGTATTGACCCGAGTTGTTTCTTGCGAGGATTAAACAGCTAGCATTTATATAATATTTTTAAATGTCACATGCTGTTTTGGTTAATAAGTCATAATCTATATTAGTGAGGGCATGATGAAAACCAGCCAAGCCTCTACTGCACAAGAGTACTGTACTGTACACCTGCGCAGCAAGCACCGAACATGTTTTATGCACTTCACAAAACAGTAATATTTTGATTTTATAAGCTGCATTTGCTTCAGCCACAGTGAGTTTTGGTTTATTATCCTGCTGGTATTCTGAAAATCATAAACAAGTCTCAAACCAGATTTTAAACCTGCTTTAAAGGAGTAGTTCCGTGGTAGAAAACAGCAGAGCCTCTGTCTCCACATATCTTCTGCAGCATTCAGCCTCTTCCCCGAGGTGTTGGACTTCAGACACGTTTTATTAACATTCAGGAGTTGTACCCTCCTGACTAACCAGCCATTAGCTGGCTCACTGATCCTTAACTGGAGATCACTCTCTCTCTTATATAGGCTGCATTTCCCTTAGGTTCCAAAATAATTAGTCTCCCGGCTATGGATGTGATTTCCGTTTAAAGGAATGCAGAAGATGCACCTCAGCCACTGCTGGCGAGCATCCTTATTCACGCTACGCTCCTTCTCTGGTTGATATTCATAGAGCACCAGATTCTAATTCTACTTAATAATTAGGCTAATACTACACATACTTACATTTGCCTTCCAGCGCAATTTTTGGCACAGTAAGCAGGGAGTTGCACGCACAGAGCTCCCATAGCAACATGTTATTGTTAACCAAACTTGTGTGCGCAGCTCCGTGTGCTAAATATTCACCAAGGACCAATTCAGCTGTCAGATACACAGGGGCAACTCCCACGGGATGTCAGCGGAAGGTTCAGAGGGCAGAATAATCTTACAAAAGTGTATCAGTGTGTTATGGTAATAGTCACCCAGAGTTCTGCTAGGTCAGTACTGTGAGCTGACCTCTTTGGGACCATAAAGGTAAAAACCTGCTCTCTGTTTTGTCAGAGCTGAACTTAAGAGCATCACAATTACTAAACATTTGAATATTATTCCTCAAAATGTTCTCTACTGCAAGGAGTGATACTCTATACTAAGGAAGTGATGCTGTGATCTGATGCATGTGTGACTGGAAGCATCGCTTTGGAGAACTGAAATGGAGAAAATATGCTATTTATTTCAGAACATAGAAAAAACACTGCAAGTGATGTCAGAACTAGACAAGATAAGCTCAGTGCAAATACTCAACAAATAACATAATAAAAATATTTTATTCCATGCATATACTGCCAACTTCTTCATTTAGGAAAGGAAAAAAAGCTATAAAAATGCTGTGCCTGAAAAGTCACTTACTCATAGAGTCATAAAGACCCAGTGTACTTTCCCTGACCATTTAAGAGTCTAAAACTTCACTAATTCTTTTGGTTGCCTTTTGATTACATCAAGCTTTTTGTTTAGTGGCTTTCAATTTATTGAATGTAACAAAAGCAATTAGAGTAGTAACAGATTGAAGAAATTTTCTTACAAAAAGGGCAGATACCTAGGAAGTGACATTTGCTTCTCATACCCGCCGTATTCTAATTTTAGAGACTCTGGGAATATGTTTTAACTCAGGTTACTAGACATCCTGAACAAATGAGAACACAACACGAATAAGCAAGCAGTGAGGGGTCCCCATAGAAAGTACTGAGCAATTTCAGCAGGATGAGGTACAATCTGCCCCCCTGCCCAGGCTCCTGTGAGTCAGTGGGACTGTGTGGTTGCAAGTCTAATCACATCTGCCATTTTTAGGTGCCTTCTTGTATCATAGTCAACCATAGCTGTAAATGCTGTAATTCGGACGCCTTACCTTGCTTGCAAATACAGCAATGTAAATGTAACAAGAATGTGTGACTACCAGCCTTACTTTTGCAAAAGTAAGCTAGAAAATAACATTTTCTTTTGGAGACGGAAGAAATTCTCTGCCTTTCTCTGTATATGTGCACATACCAGGTCTGACATATCTGTTTCTTACAAGCATGACTGGTTTTCCACTCAAGCACAAGAAGCCAGGGAGGGAGTCTTCTTAGCTCCCTGGGAGGGGAGTACTTGGGCAATTTGCATATTTACTTTCTTTCCTCCTTTATTTTATTAAATTCCATCTTCCTTGATAAGTAATTTTAAAATGTCTATTTCAAGCATTTGCTTTGATCTGTCTTCCTGGTAATTAAATTGCCTGCCTTTAAATTGTCATCGTTTAAAATAATCCTAATTAAGACAATTTCCCCAAACTTCAAATACTGGTTTTGAATTCTAGTGTGAAGAGAATGAATAATGATTCTCTGTGTATTCACTTTAACATTGTCTACTTTCCCTGTACAAGAAAATTGATTTTCTCACCTGTCATGTTAACTAAGGGCACAATCCAGCAAATTCTTACTTCTGCAAGTAGATCTTAGTCACACAGCAATTCGCTGGAACTAATTACAAGATTTGCTTATGTGGATAAGGATGGCCTGGATAAGATCATTTGGGTAAGTATGCAAGTGTGTATGTACATTGGGTAAGGATAAGCTTGTGCAATAAGCATTTCATGCTGATGCTTCAGAAGATGTCTGGTGTGATACAGCAACTACAGGTCACATAGAAAGTGGAAATGAAGATTTTTACAGGTTGAAATAAAAATAATGATTATGGGTACATATATATCTGCAATGAATTGTTTTCCACCTCTGAGTAATTTATGATCAGATGATCTGGCTGTATTTATTTCAACTCTTGAGAGAACCCAGCAGTGCTAGAAAGAGGCTAGATGATGCTCGTGTCTCATAAAACATGCCTAAAAAAATCAGTACTTTATTTTAACCTACTGCAAACACCAGTGTGCATTGTGTTTTTATGACACATATAGAGTACTAAGACAGAAGAAGGCTTGGGAGCAACTGGGACAGTCAGGAGAATGAGAAAAATATATAACCTGAATGCCTGGCTAATAACAGTTTATGGAGGCTGTGAAACAATTATACATTACTATGTTTATCTCAGCCTTTTATATTTACATATTGGAATGTATATTGGAGAGTTTAATTGTGAGGCTGTCAAAAGTAAAAGTACTTCTAGAAAACCGAGACATGCAATATTATAGGGGAAAAAAATAGATGAAAAAGTCTTTTGTTCAAATGGAAATACAGAAAACAACATGTTGTTTAAGCAGGATTTTATTTTCTTCTACTCAAGTGATGAAGAGGCTTTTGTAAAGAAAGGCTTTCATCTTATACATGCAGTACTCCATCACAACATAATTACCCTAATTTGTATTCCACTGTAGAAATAGGCTTTTTCAGCTTAAACAAATTAAGCAACAATCACTAAGCGTACATGACCAGCATTCTTTCAAGTAACCTGTTATCAGCTCTGGCTACAGCTTTATCTTGATAAAATGGAAATCCTGTTTTATTTTCCTACTTTTCCCCTCAGGATTATGCCAGTCTGATTGCCTGGAGAGGCATCATCAATTCAGTGGCTGGAGCGAGGGACAGAGTATCCAGGGATTGTTTCCTACAGCCTCACTAAACTATTATGTGATCTGGGTCAAATCCTGACTGCCTTTGAGCCTCTATTTAGGAGAGATCCTAAGTACACACTTAACTCTGAACATGTGAATAACCTGGCCACACTCAGAAGGTCTTTTAAACAGCAGCATGTGCTCCCTGCTGAATAGAGGCTCTGCTGCGGCTCTTTTCCTCCGGCTTTGGTTGATATTATGTGTCCTCAAGGATGACAGGTCAAGCTCTACCCCCACCTGTATTTACATTATTTGTCCTTTAGGTGTGTAACTATGGATATCCCTGCTGCTTGTACACATTCTTCTAATTATTAATCAAACTCTGTCCTACTGGATCACTACCAGTGAGGCTTTGCTTTCATCACCTTCTCCTCCTCTGTCCCTCCAGGTATGACCCTATGGGTAGTACAAGGGGCACCAACCCCAAAATGCTGGACAGAAGCCAAGTCCAAGACATCAGCTGACCCTGTTCCAGCAGCAATGGGATGGCTCCTGACTCCACTGTAGCACCACTGCTGGCCAGAGAATGGGCAGAAGCAGTAGAATGTGCTCCTCCGAAAAGGATTTGAAGGACCAGCCGTGTCACAGCAAAACTGTGGTCTCTTTTCCCCCATTGCTGGGTCTGGATAGCATGAAGTGTCACTGGTGCCTGCTCTCTAGAGTGCAGCTGTGGGAACAGTGTCTGGCTCCACGTGTCTGGCTTGCTAAAAGCCTTACAGAAAAGAAAAAAAAAAGAAAAAAGGGCAGAAGCAATAAGGCCATCCTAGGCCTGTGGCAGGAGGAGGAAAGGAGGTAACCTGTCTACTCAAGAGGCAGTAGTGACCAGAATTTGGATGTTTTCCCAGGGAATAAAAAAGATACTGCTGTCAGATCCTCTGTCAGCCTTAACAGAGACTGATCCACCATGCAGAAATCTTTCCAAAGTAGGCAGGTCCCAGCAGGAATTAGGTGAATGGGTATCTACCTTCAGAAAGAGTGGGAACCATTGCTGCTCCTCCCGAACGGCTGGAGAAACAAAATTTAACAGGCAGGCACGTTTGTTGAATAGTGTTTTATGAGCACATTCATTGTGATCTCCCCTGGCATGGCTGAGATGAGCTGTCAGAAACACAGGAATTAGGGGTGGTGGCTGGGGAATACCGCTTTCCCCGGACCTCTTCCATCTCACTCTGTTTCCCAGCAATCTCTTGCAGGACTCTCCTTTCTCCTACAGTCCTTGTAGCCTGTCAGAGAGGAGAAATCATGAGGCTGTTCCACAAGGGAACATGAGATGAGGGTGACCACTGCACAGAGAGGGCAGTGTCCTCACTAATAGGGCACATCATTGGGCAGGGGGAGCACAGCGAGTGTTGTGACAACAACAGGTCCTATCAACAGTCCAGTAATTTTCAGACAAAAGTGACGTAACAACTCAGGTTTGAGGTCAATCCAGGAAATCCAAACAATTCAGGAGCAGCAGGGAATAGGACAGGGCACAGGCACACCTATGATGCTCAGACCAGTAAATGGGCTGAAATGGGGCTCCTGAGCATGGACAGAGGTTGTGGGTTGAGGTCCCAGGTGAGTCTAGTCAGGGCAGTTAGGGCTCATGTGTGTACTTGCGGCCCAGCACAGCTTTTTCTCCCATCATGGTGTGACTTGCACCTCACAACACCCTGGGTTTTGACTAGTTCTTGCTATGAAAAGCTCTGATTTTGGCCAGTTCAGGTGGTTCCCCAGGAGTGCTCCTCAGATCTGTAGCCTGGCCACCTAGTGAGATATTGAAGCCTCTTCCAAACCAGTTTAGAGTCTACCCAAAATTTGCTTCACTTGGTACTCTGGTTGCCCCTGCATTATGCTGGAGGGGCAATGTGCTGGCAATGGATGGGGTTTGGGTGATAAGCCTTCAGGAGGGGAGACATGAAAAATGGAGTGAGGCTTCAGGGATTGCGTAAGCTAAGACCCAAGGGTGACCACAAACCAGGTAAGGCAGTTGCGCAGCAGCCCAGTGGGGTGGTGACAGAAACAGGTCCCAGTGACAGCCCAGCCATCATCAGGCAGAGACAAGGCCATGAGCTGGGTCTGGGGTCAATCCAGAAAATCTGAACAATCATTCAGGAACAGGCAGCACAGATCATGCCCGATGACCAAGACCTGAGCTGGAATGGAGTCCATGGGCTGGCGGTATGGGTGTGATGAGGCTGATCAGGACAATTAGGGCCTTGGAGACTAGCACAGTCTTCCTCAGTGATCTCTCTGGGTCTTGGATTGAATGGATAACAGCTCTATGCTTCCCTTAGAGACAGCAGAGAGGAAGCAGTGGTGGTGGTCTTCCCTCAGTTTTTAACATTTTATTTGTGCTCAGGGGCTCCTGAAATCAATGCCTCAAAAGCTGGTCTTTGTTAACTCCATCACCCTTTGAACTATCAAAATCCAGTGTTTTCTGGCACCATATGGTGAATGCATTGTCCTCCCTTGTCACCACTGGATCCAAGCAGGAATATGAAACCATAGGCATTGGGAAATTGATACCAGAGCAAAGCTGTAAAGACTTAGGGGACTTAAATAGCCTTCACAGGCAAGTGAGGACCAGCCAGGAGTATCCTCATGGTTGATATGAGGATTATCACCCATATGTCATATGTCATGCCACATACAGAAGATACCGAGGAAAATAGAATGGAATAATCCACACAACTGAGACCCCTTTGTGTCGGACAGCTGTGACTAAATGAATCTGCTCCTTGACCTTGAGATTCAGCCTTCTTGAACTCCTTTTCACAAGTTTGAAATTCCCAGTGCTTCCAGCAGAAACTAGAAGGGAATGGGTAAGAACATATGTCTTTGCTGTTACAGCAAGAGAAGATGTGACCCATGGGAGATTGCTTCTATTGCCAGTTCTGGGTGTCACCATCGGGAACAGATCTGAGTAAATACTTTCTCTCAAGCCTATTCCCTTTTCCTCCCCTGGCATTTCATTGCTGTCTCTGTACTCAGAGGGATGGTTGCTCTACGTGCCCAAGAAAAAAGCTTCTTTTCCTCTCCATCAAACCAACTTGCTCCATGCTTTCATGCCATGGCTGGAATCCAAACAAATGATTTAGCCCTGCTGAAATTATTGCCTCTTTTACGGAACTCCGTAATCTCCTTCAGTTTGTCCATGCCCAGAAGTAGTAAATTCTCAAAGTAATCTTAAATTCAAATGTACCATTCTGTTTACTGAGCAGTGAACCTTCAGGCGATAAATACTACACCAGGAATTTACCAAGACTCTGTTAGGGCTTGACAGCCCAGACAGCCATTGCACAAATCTTTGTTAGTCCTGACAACATGAGGTTTTCTTAATCAAAGGAATTACAAATTTGTTTTTAATCTTTGGGGTTACTCTTAATGCCTTAGAAAGGATCCAAAGCTGTTTCAAACTGTATTCACATTACAAGCAGGCAGTAAATCTCAAACTGCTAGTCAAGCTCATTGTCACTCCATGTGTACAGCACCACAGAGAAGAGGCTCAGCAAAATTTTTGTCCATGTACTGGAGGTCTTTAATGCATTTCAGAGACAGCAAGTGCTACAGACCTCCCTGATTTTAGAAGTCACTTCCCTGGTTCCTGGACAGATGACCCTCCCAGTTATGCAGAACCTCTGGAGGCACAGGTCATAAGGGTGCTGAGCAGCAATCCCAGAGATTGTGCAATTGTGCTAACTCCCCCTTGGTTCTACAAGTGTGACAACTCCAGGAGTTCATCAGCAAGGCTCCAAGCCAAAGTTAATTTCTGTGTAATGAGGTGAACAACAGTGTGAATTTATATTTGCTTGGACCTGTCGAGCTATCATGCTTACATGGTTCTGTAACATCCTTGTCCCCAAGGCTCTTGAGCAGGAAGTAAGACCTTTACATCAGTGCAGTTTGAGGAGTCCTCAGCCCACAAGTCTCTTTCAGTATTTCTCTAGGGTTGTATTTACCTCCAGGCTACACCAGAACATTTTTGGGTTGTTTTTGCACTCTGTTTGTCAATTTCACACTCTCATTCTTTTCCTCCTTGAAGAACCTTCTCCAGTTGTCTGGATCCCCGCCACTTTGATGCAGCCCTGCAGAACCTTTCAGTCCGTGAAATCACAGGAAAAACACAATTCCCACAGAGACATCACTCCACAGTGTCAAAGCAGTTGTGATTCCTGTGCTAATCTCATAAGAAATTTCATCAAGCAGTACCCCTTCATCGCATCCAAGTGTGATGTCTTCCTGAAACGTGCACGTACTCTACTCGATAACTACTGCCATTTAGGGCTGTGTCTTGCGGGCTGCTTGAAATGCTGTGCAAGTCACACTGCTTCCCAGCCTCTGCCTGCCCTCCCTGCTGCAGACTCTGTTTTTAACTAAAAACTCCTAGTTTTCACATCATGCTTCTGTCAACATGCTTTTAACGTCCTGAGGATGTGAAAATGTTAAAAGTTGCATCTGATTCAAATAATAAGACTAGAAGAAGATAGACATGGTCCCCAAGGCAAAAGGACTCTCACTCTGCTAACGTGAAGGCTCCTGTATGTTTTCCCAATCAGCTTTGGCCAATGTGTTGGGGCACTGAGTGCATCAACAGGCCTTAATGGCCCCAACCAGCCCCACCTGGGGCCTCCACTCACATCCTCTGCCCATAGCTGTGGCGTCTATTTAAGCTCAGGCCTGAGCCTTCAAACTTGCTTTAAGCTCTATTGTCGGAAGTGTACTTGTTCCCAGTCCTATTTCCGCTCCTGTCTTGACCTTAGTCTGCTGTCACAGCTTTGTCTCCAGCCCTGTCTCTTGCTGCTTCCTCTGACAGAAGTCCCAGGATAGAACTACACCTGAGTCATCACCTTGCCTTCAACAGTCTGGGATTGTCAATGGACCTTGATACCAGCACCCAGGTCTGTCCACCCTGTTCAGATCCTCCAGGACTGTGCCCTGGTGGTAAGGGCTCCCTGAGTCACCCTTGCCTGGGCTTCAGGGCTCCTCTGGGGTGGCTGGAAGCAGTTCAGGCTGTCCCCAAGGGCCCTGGGGACTGGATGGATGTTGAAGGGTGGTGTGTGTGGGGTGGTTGGGCTGATCAACAGCAGGAAGCTGGGATGAGGCTGAAGCTGTCAACGAGTCTGGGCAAGTGTGGGACAACAAAGCCATCCCAGAACAGTCCCTTGGCTTGGAGCACAGCTTGGGGGATTAAAACACAGGTTTGTAGAGCAGCCTTTCAGGGTGGGAAAGGGATCAAATCACCCCTGAGGCCATAGTGTGGTGGGTGAAGGCTCAGACCTTCCCTGAGGAGACCCCAAAGGCTGGAGGGGTGTCAAGTCACCCTCGAGGACAGTTGAGGAGGGGAATCCAGCTTCCCTGGTAGAGCCTGTGTGGCTGGACAAGGGTGAAATCAAGGTATCTCAGAGCAGGCAACCCCAGAATGGGGATCAAGGCATGCATGAGGCTAGGGTTTCAGGATGTCCTTGAGCGGCTTAGGAAGATGGGGAGAGGAATTGCTCCACGCTGGGGAGCACCGGAGGCTGGTAGTCACAGGGGCTGAGGTGGCACATGTGAGACACCACAGGAGCCTGGGGATTTCAAGCCTTTCCTGAGCAGCCCCAGTAGCCGGCGTGATCCAGGCTGTCCCAAAGCAGCCTAGAAGGCTGTGTGATTGCAGAGAGTCAGGTTTCGCCAGGGAGCTGAGGGGATCACAATGTCCCAGAGCAAGCCAGCCTGTCTTGGTCATTAAGCCACTCCAGAGACCAGGTAAAGGATGAGGTTAAGTCCCTCCAAGAATGGGCTAGGGTTGTCCCTGAGGAGCTCCTGAGGCCAGGGAGGTTCAGGACTTTCTTGAGGATATCTGATGGCTGGGGAAGGTGAGTGTTGCTGACTGGGAGGTTCATGTTCCTGGAGAAACAGAGACCATGTAGCCTACACAGGCTGCAAACCACCTTGGAGGCCAGGAAGCAAGACAAGAATCAAGCCACCCCTGAAGCAAGTGTCTGTGTGGTAGAGCCACTCCCGAGGAGCCTTAGAAGGAGAAGGGTGCTCCTGTCACCCTCAAGAAGCCCAAAAAAGCCCCAAAGTCTGAGCACCTAGGTGTGAAGGTGAAATCAAGGTACCTCAGAGGAGCAAGGAGCTGTTAGCTCAGACCCCATCCTGGCTTCCCAGTGTCTGTGGCTGTGCTTTGGGGCTTCTCTGGGGTTCCCAACAACCCCCTGTCCTCCAGCTCTTGGCTCTCTTATGTGAATCTGGCATGAAGAACCTTTCCTCACAGTCGTTATTTTTCTGTAGGTACTTAGCAGAGAGATGTATGGAGATATTGACTTGGCTGACTCTAGGGCTGGATTTCTGTCTCTCACAGCGTGTTGAGCAGAATGCTGATAGAAGCAAAGGCTGTTTGCAGAATATGTAACAGATACTTCAAAGGGTTTTCCTGGCTTTGAGTCCTTCAGTCACAGGCTTTTGTGCCTAGTGCATTTCATGTTCTATAAACCTGATGCAATATATTCTTCATTAGATAAAGGTAGAAAGGTTACAATTACTCCAGTTTTCTTAAGATTCCTGTCTACGTTTGGAGTTACATTAGGCGACGAAGGTAACTTTCTGCTGTAAAGAAGGGAGCCAGGAAATTCTCAGCATTGAAAGCTACCGTTCGCCAGGATTCCTTCAAAAGAATGAGAAAACAAGTTGTCCTGTGTTCCAGTCATTTATAAACTTGCTTAATTTTGTGCATTTTAACAGCTTTAGTAACTGAGACAGGAGCGTATATTGAGAGTTATGGCATTACAGATGAGCTTACAGAGATGCAGAACTCAGGTCTTTGGTTTTATCCAAACTCACTGGACTCAGCAGTGTTAATGGTTGGACTCAATGACCTTAAAGGTCTTTCCCAACCTAAATAATTTTACGATTCCATTATTTGTGTATCCTTTAATTATACTAGATATTTTATCTTTGAAATTTCATTTTTGTGTATCTCCAATTTCTTTAGCCACGATGGTGTATGTTAACCTCTCTCTGGTGGTTTTTGAAATACTCAGTGCTAATTGTGCATAATCTTGATCCATCAGATATCTTCCGTGTCTTACAGACTCAAAACTTTTTGTGTACAGTACCCACTTCAATACAGCGACGGGCAAAAAGGCGGTTAATAAAATCGTCAGGCAAAATCCAATCATACTAAAAGCAGAAAACGTCACGTGCAGACGGGAAAAGATGAGCATTCTTGAAGTTTTTTTCCCTCCCACATGTGAGGAGCCTTAGCTCCGCTTGGAAATGGGCTTTGTGTTAGGCCGTTTCTCACTGTATCGAGCTCTTTATGCACCCAGCCGGCTGCGGAGTTTCTCTTTGCTGCGGAGTCTCCATGTGATCCCAGCCAGTTTCCCTTTGCAGCTGTGGGGGGTCTCCTTTGATGTGCCTCTCTAGGTGGCTGCTGATCCCTCGGCCAGGGCCTGCAAACAGAATCTCCTCTGTAGGGGAAAAGAAAACACCCCGGTGATGCCACGGGACTGTTTGCTTTGTGCATGCAGGAGGAACTGACGTCAGGCGCCTCTGGATATGGTTCTAGTGCCGTAACACGATGTTGTGGTGTGTGTCTCTGTGCATCTAACATATCTAATGCAGAGCCTGTGGAGAAGGACAATGTGGCCTGTATCACTCTTGGTCTCTTTTACTTTCAAGACTTGCAACGTGTACTGAAAAAAATATCTGCCGTGTCTGGCTGTGACTATCAATTGCAACAACGGTGACCTCCTCCAGAGATATTAAGAAGAGTCTTCTTGCACTGTTCCCACCTGGGCAGTTGTTGGCATTGTCAACAGAGCAGAGCAAATGTGTAGACGTGCAGCAGAGGGGACCCAGTGCTGACCTTAATTTTGCTACTCACTTGGGAGGCGAGGGAGAGAAGTCATTTCACGTACCTTCAGCATGCAGCAGAGATGAGCCCGGCATTCTCCTTTCCATCACAGCTTTCACCTCTTTTTGCTTTGAACATAAGTACTGATACAAGGAGTTAAAAAAGTGAAGTAACCCCCAATACAACTAGGCCAATTCTGTCAATGTTATGTAGGAACTTGTGTTCCACTGAGGGGACCATGCAGCTAGAGTCCTAGGAAATACCCACATTTGGGTGAATTTACTTGCCCAGCAGTTTTTCTCTTCCTCCAGTGCTTCCCTGCAGCATGGCAATTTGCCGGTTGTCCTGGGACATCCTGGCTCTCGCTGCAGGATGTGAATGTACTCAAAGCCTGAGAGAATCTAGAGTCACAGGATTATGGAATGGTTTGAATGGGAAAGGACCATTAAAGGTCATGTAGTCCAGCCCCCCTGCAGCGAGCAAGGACATCTTCAACTACATCAGGTTGCTCAGAGCCCCATCCAACCTCACCTGGAATGTTTCCAGGGATGGGGTATCTACCACCTGTCTGGGAAAGAAACCTGTGCCAGTGTCTCATCACGCTCATCAGCAAAAACTTCTGCCTTACATCTAGTCTAAATCTACCCTCTTTTAGTTTAAAACCATCACCCCTTGTCCTGTTGTAAGAGGACTGCTAAAAACACTGTCCTCATCTTTCTTATGAGCCTCCTTTAAGTACTGAAAGGCCCTGGAATGTCCTCTTCTCCAGGTTGAACAACTCTCTCAGCCTTTCTTCATAGGAGGAGGTGTTGTTCCAGCTGTCTGATCATTTTTGTAGTCCTCCTTTGGACCCACTCCAACAGGTTCATGTTTGTCTTGTGCTGAGGACTCCAGAGATGGAGACAGTACTCCAGATGGGGTCTCACCAGAGCGGAGTAGAGGGGAAGGATCACCTCCCTTGACCTGCTGGCCATGCTTCTTTTGATGCAGACCAGGATACAGCTGGCCTCCTGGCCTGTGAACGCACCCTGTCAGCTCATGTCCAGCTTTCTTTCACCAGTACCCCCAAGTCCTTTTCCACAGGGCTGCTCTCAAACCCTTCATCCCCCAGCCTGTATTGATGCCAGGGATTGTCCTGACTCAAGTGCGGGACCTTGCACTTGGCCTTGTCGACCCTCATGAAGTTCACACAGGCCCACTTCTCAAGCTTGTCCAGGTCCTTCTGAACATCACCCCATCCCTTTGGTGTGTCAACCACACCACCCAGCTTGGTGTCACCTGCAAACTTGCTGAGGGTGCACTTGATCCCACTATGTCGTTGATGAAGGTATTAAACAGTACTGGTCCCCTACTGGGACCACTACTGTTTATTGAGGACTATAAAGATACGGGATAAAGACATAGAGGCTTGAGGTAATGTGCAAGTTGCGGGAGTGGTGTACTCTGGGAAAACATAGGAAGGGAGGGTAGACCCGAGCCTCCTCTTCATCCTTGCTACGGTAGCAGAGCAAAGCTGCTGTTTCCTGCGCTGAAAGACAGTTACTCTTAGCCGAGGAGCGGAGTATGTCACAGGCGGTTTGCAACACGCCCAGGACACGTGTTACCACAAGACCCCAGCAGGGCCAGAAGCAGCCCCGAAGGCGGCCAGCCTTTTCAGCAGGGCCTGTTGCGCCCGGGGAGGGGCTGGTGGTTTTAAACTGAAAGAGGGGAGATCCAGACTAGACGTTAGGCAGAAGTTCTTGATGACGCGGGTGGTGAGACACGGGCGCAGGTTGCCCGGAGAGGTGGTCGATGCCCCACCGCCGTGGGACATTCCAGGTGAGGCGGGACGGGGCTCTGAGCGGCCTGCTCCGGCGGGAGCTGCCCCTGCGCTCTGCAGCGGGCCGGGCCGGGCCGGACCCGCCTTTAGCGGTCCCTTCCAACCCAAAATGTTCTACGACTCTGATTTCTTGCTTAGCCCGAGACTGCAGCCCGTTGCCAGAATGTCTTCTAAGAAGGGAAGACTGCATTTTTTTCTAAAGACGGTGGGTACACTTTGAGTGGTCGCACAACACTACCATACCCACCGATAGTCGCACAGCTTGTGTACGTACATGGTGCAAACGGGGATTTTCTCAGCAAGCTCACACTGTGACCTGCGTAGCTCAAAACCCCTTGTGAGCCTAACCCCTCTAACACCGTGTTTTTCAGACCGAACTTCTGCCAAAGGGCATCTAGCTCATGCAGTGGAACGGGGTGCAGAAAGTAGATGGGACCTCTGCAGACAACCTGCCTGCGTGACAAGCCGTATCCCGATTGCAAATACGCACACGGAGCTCAAACAGCACTGCCTTTTTCCCTTAGTGGTGATTCCCAAATCTATGCTTTCATCCAAAAGCATAAATTTCCAGGGTAGCGCTGGGGGACAACAGCTCCTGGTTGCAGTTACACATTGCCTGTCTAAACTCTGTGTGCTGTGCAACACGGCTCTTCAGTCCATGCTTTAAATTGTCCTGAATTGAAGCTATTGCATCTTGTGATATTCATCTCTGTAAGCCANTCCGGAGCCCCGGAGTGGGCGAACGGCAGCCGGCGGCCCCACTGCGGCCTCCGGCCGGGCGGGGCCGGCTGGAAGGAGGTGGCTGTGGGCGAACGGTGGCAGCTGGGCCCGGGACTCGGGTGCTGGGGGCTGGCTGCAGCCAAGGCTCTGTTCCCCATCCGTGTGTTGCTGGGAGCGGGGCTTTTCCTTGAGGTTCTGTTTCTGGAGAGGGTTATGTGCAGCTTCCTGCTTGCTTCTGTGCTCTGCCTCTGTTAAGCAGGAGCCTATGAAAACTCAAGAGTAGAGTGTAGTTTCGCACTACTTCTAGTGGTAAAATCTCAGCTCATAGAAGGAGGCTACTGCTTTTGTGGAACTGTTGTCTCTTCCCCCCTCCCTCTTTACCCCAGATACTTGGGGATCTTTCAGCTGTCACTTAGATTTTTTTTTTTATTTTATTCATAAAAATGCAATAAACTGGTTGCAGAGCTATACTAATGTTTTTTGGTGAAGGCTACTAAACATCTGGAGAGCCTTGTTCTTTAGGCGATGGAGTAACTTCTCTGAGGCAGTTGCTATTTGTTTATTACTTATACAGCTTGTATTAAGAGGTGATTTTTAGGATAAGAACAAGCGGCATTGGCACATGGTGTTGCGTAACAGTTGAATGACAGTACAACTAGTTTTATATAGGAAAAGTGGTGCAAAGTTTCTCTTAATTGCTTACAGTAGGAAGAATTCCCTTTAGGGAAGGGAGTTAAAATCATCACCAATCTGGGGAAGTGAATGTAACCCTAAACTTCTGGAGTTCAGTGATTGTTTCTAGTATGTAAACTACAGATTTCAGTACTGACAAGCACTCTTAAAGCATATCATAGGTAATAGATTTCTGGTTTTCTCCTGCTTCCAGGAGCAGCTGTTTAAAGCATGCTATGCCATCTCCTATGGACAAGTCTTAGTTTGGAAGAAAAAAGTTGAGATCATTAAAGTTTACGTTGAGTAAAAAAAACCTCAGCATTGTTCTCAAATGGTCTTTGTGTTTTAATTTTCTTATTTTGTCTGTCCCAAACTTGCATTGGTGGCTCCTGCGTGGTTGTTGGGGTGCTGTGATTCATTTTACAGGCTCAAGCTTTACTGGAGCTGTTTAAGCTGCTGCTGTGAGAAACTGTTCCAGCTTTCTGCAGCTGCTAGTTCCTGATCACAGGCTGTTCATTTTGAGCTCCTGTCTCCCTCTAGTTTGTACTAGCACTGCTGTTTGAATATCTGGCTGAGAACACATTTTTCCCATTCCATGTGAGTATCTTCTCAGATGGATGTATTCCCTGGTCCGGTTCACTGTGTGGCAGACTTCTGGGTCTGACACAGAGGAGATAGTACTTGGGTGTAGGAGTGATTTAGTTTAAAAAAAAAAATAGCCTTGGATGGATGAGTGTTGCGTTGTTTGTGTGCTGTGTTGGCAAATAGGAGAAACAGGTTTTTTTCTTCCTCTTGCAATTATCAGTGGTTGTCAAACCTGGTAAGAGTGAAAACTGTTACGTGTAGTGCAGTGTACCTTGCAGAACCTTATCCTACATCTTTGCAGTCGGCTTCAGGAGGATCTACTTATGAGTGCTTGGCTGTTTAGTACTCTCAGAGTATAAATGAAGGGAAAGGGCTTCTTCAGAGAAAAAAAACACAGAAGTGTTGTTTGCTTTCTTATTGGCAAGACTTGTACAGTATTGTATTAATAAGCTACATTTTCAGTCTTACAGATTAAAAGCCTTGCAGACACTTGAAGGTGTTTGCTTCCTATATACTTTATACATACTCTATCAGTAGAGGTCCATAAACAGAGGATTAGGGTGTAAGGTGAGTTGAAAGAAAGATTTGGAAACAGTTGCAGTGTAGTCAAAATATGGGAAAAGTGTTTTCTATCTCTTCTTTTGAGGATCTGGTATAGGTGAGAAACTCCAAGCCAAACTCAAGTCCAGAGCTGAGCTCTCATAAATGAATAGTCTGCAGTTTTGGGCTTTTAAGAGTCAAAAGCTTTATCAAAGTGAACTAACAAGTAATGACAAAAATAGGTTACACCCGGTGAGTCTACTGCCCTCTCCTAGATTTGCAAGATAAAAGTCACTAGGTAAAGCTGACCTCTCTGGGCTACATTCTGTAAAATTTTTTATTTAGTACCTAGAGCACGTGTGGTTTTTGGGGAGGCAGGTAATTAAGAATGTAGCTTGAGAGTTAGAATGGCTTGGCTGTGGTGGTGGTTTGAGAGTTCTTTAGAGGTTTTGGTGTAGCTTTTAATGAGCCTGCCTATAGCAAGAGCTTGGAAGCCCAGAGGTAGGTGACTCCTGATTAGCTGTCAATTTGGAGATGGCAATTTAGTGGTGTTCCTTTTTGGCCCTAGCCATGTATTACTTACAAAATGTGTATTTATTTTTAAGCACTTTTGCAATTGCTTATACTGGGTAGGAGCAGGCCTCTAAAGAGACTCTCCTTGAGTCCTTCTAGAATTAAGGAAGCTCTTTAGTGTATTTTGGTCCAGTTATGTACAAAACCCCACAACCCCTCTTTCCAAAACTGTGAAGTAGAGTTGGAATTTCACATCTGACTTGAGCAATATGCTTGGTTTATTTTAGGAAATCACCCAGCTTGTATTCAATTCAGGGCTGAACCTGGTTCTTTAAGTGGTTCTAGTGTGTGTGTGAGGAGGTAGTTATGTTTTTAAACATAATTAGGTTAGGCTATTATGGGATTTTTTTATGTGAAATCTGTCCAGTTCTGTAGTGTAAAAACAGAGCTGAGTGTGGTTTAATGCTTTTAATTGCTTGGTAACTTTACTGTATAAAAAGTTGGAACAGGGCTTTTTTCCAAGACAGCACATGGCTAAGATTCTGAAACTTAATGCTAACTAACTTTCCCATCATAGCCTTTCCTTCCAGTCTCCATCTGTGGCAGAGGTTTTCTGGCTTTTCAAAAGCATTCAAAGTTAGCTTTGTATAAAACATGCTTGCAAGAAAGTTCTGAAGCTTTTCCTCCCTTGCCCTCCTCCTCCCCCAGCCAACTGCAAGTATTTAGATTAGCCGCACTGACCCTTAACAAGCACTTTCTTCAATGAATAATATTAACTCGGTGAAGGGTGGAGTTTTTGTGTCCTATATAACCTTCTTCAGGCTATTTGTGGTCCCACGAGCACTTCTGTCAGTAAGGTTTGAGAGGAGAGGAACTCAAATCTGCTTAACTGTGTGTACTCCAAAGCAGGAGAGAATACTCTGATGCTTCTGCTGTAGCTATCTTTGCTCTCCCCTCCAGCAAGATCTAGATCACAGCACAGTCACTGAGGGGGTAACAGTCCTGCCATAAACCTGGGATAGTGACCAGCTGGTAGGTTTGGTTGCAGCTGCCAGAATTCTGTCCTTAGCTGTATGTTCCATCTTTAGTGCCTGAAACAGTTTGACCTGTCACATCCTTGGGTGAATAATATACCCCTGCAAAAATCCCAACACCTATGGTGGTTTTGATTCACACACATAAAGTGTTTCAGGTTGTTCTGGATTTTAGTTTTTGGAAGGTGAATTGAAAAAAAATAGTAATAAAAAACCCAAACTAAAAAAACTGAATGAGAGAGAACCCAGTGTATGAAATTGGAAGGAACAGTTGCTTTCCACTGACTTTAGTTCCAGCATGATTAGGACTATCTGTATTGTTCCAGAATAATTCAGTTTATCTGGATTACCTGGGACAGTGTATGCTAGGTCTGTCACTAGTGATTGGTATCTAAATGGTTTGTGAGGCTGTAGCAGCTTTCTGCTTATGAAGCTTGGTATAGGCTGGCATGAGGTAGTCTGCTCTAAGGCTTCCTTTAGTTCTGCACTACAGGATTTGTACTGAAGTATATATATTTTTTTCCTTTATAACATTATAATGTCAGCCGCATTACAAATGTGATGCCCTTCTCAATCCTGGGCTGGTTTTTGCTTTCTGTGATGTAACATGAAAACTGTCTTTGCGCTGGAGGGCTTTGTAGGGAGTGTTCTCATTCAAGTTACTGCCAGCCACTTGTACTTCAGAGCCAGTATGAGCTTATAGTAAACTTAAGATAATTGAAAAATTAATAAAATTCTATGTTCACTTCTGTTGCAGAAGGCATGGCTGAATTCTCTAACCTTTTATATGAACATATACTTCCTTATTTTTTGTCTTCTTTCTTCTGTACTTCATCTTCATTGCTTTTTTTCCCCCTCCCAGTCTTCTCAGTGACATTCTACTGCTTACTCAGATTTCTCCAACTTCTGAAAACAATTATTTTGGGCAGAATTGACAGGAGGTTCTGGGTTCTAGCAGATGCCAGTCACTGCTGTTTTGTGCTTCCTACTAGATGGTATTAGGGCTTTTTCCAGTCTTTTTTATTCCAACTGGGTGAGCAAGTGTAGTTCTCCCAGAGCTGGCTGTATTGCTGCAGCTTTGATGTGGAATCATTTATCTGTCTTTTTCTTGTTTATGGTAAACTGTGACTGCCATTGTGTTGTGAATTGACTTGCTTGAGAAGTACCTATCTGAATCTCCTTCTGATACACTTGCAAATTTGTCATCTATCGCATTCTCTTTGATAGCACGTGCATATTGCTTTTTCCTGACATAGCATGCAAAATTGTTCAGCTTCTACAAAGACAACTCCTATAGTTTGTTCAGAGCAGAAGCCTTGGAGAAAATAGACAAAAGCCTCTTTTCTCGGGCTGCTTTCAGGAATCGTGGTAGGGAAGTCTGGGAGCTGAACTAGCATCTGAAATCTGTTCTGCTTTCTTTACATGCTGGACTCAATCTATTACCTGCCGTATTCCCAACAGGTCCCTAGCAGTGAAGGCCTCTGCCCATCTGCTCTGTGTACAGACGCTTGCATGCGTGCTCTGTTGAGAATTTCTTGGTAGGCATTTTTTCAGAACAAGAAGGGAAGAGGATAGTGTAGTGGAGAGTTATTAAAAATCATTTATACCTAAGCTAATGACTTCCTATCTCTGAAGTCTGACTTCTTTTGAACTGTAGTTGGTTACTGTTTGTTGGGGGTGTGCTTGCGGGAGGGCAGATCTGCCTAAGTTTTCATCCTCTTGGTGGAGGAATGGAAGGATATGGAAGAGTTTCCTTGATGTCAGTGTGTGAACTGTTTTTATCTTACTGGAATATTGTAGCAGGAGAAAAATGCTAACTCCTTCTTTCTTCTGTAGTGTGAAACACTGTGTTCAAGATGGTGTCTTATAACTTCACATAAACTGTATTCGTCTGTGTACGATCCAAATGAGAAGGTAAGTAGTACGGTGCATGTGTTCTCTTTAACATTTTACTGTACTACTGACAATTGGCTTTTAAAGATATCCTCTCCCCTGTGCTGTGCTACTAACGATGGCAGTTCTCCTAGTATAACCTGTGCACAGCCTGTGGTTTAATAGCATGTTTTTCTTCCTTTCTTAAAACAAAAGAAAAGGGATATTGCTTTTTCAGTATACTTGTCAAGATTGGATACTACTTCAAGTGCATACCTTTAAAAGGTTGGATGAGTGATTGCAAGCTTGGGAAAGTTACTGGCCTGAACATGCTCTAGTTGTGAAACAACAGTTAATATTTCGCATGGTTTGGGAGGTATAAGCCTGTTAAAACATCTGGAAGCTAGACTAGCCAAAAGCTTTTCATAGAAACCAAAGTATGCAATAGTGACAGCGTGGTTGTTAGGTGATCTGACACAGGGGTGAGAACTCTAGAGCTTGGATAGAGATGGGCCTTTAAGGCCTGCAGAGAGTAGTAAATTCTCATCCTGGGACTTGTGCAGTAGCAATCTCAAACAGCTATGAGCCAAGAAAAACTTTTCTTTTGGAAGATTGTCTTGGCACAGCCTCTAAAGTAACACACTTGGAAAAATAACGTGGCTGAAGGTACGCAAGTATTGAAGAGCAAGAGTTGCCGACAATTCAGGACTGGTGGGCTTGCCCTTGTATACCAGTGTAGAAGCAATTAATAGGGTCAAACAGTATTACAAAACGTGGAAAAACAGTATGTACCTACATCTGTAGCTTGAAGAAGTCTTCTGAAGAAACCTATGTTCCTGAGGTCCTTGCTTAGTCAAGGTCCCCTTCCTTTGCTAAAGGCAGACAATGTTATTGGGTGTTTGGTTTCTCTTAACTAGGAGCTATGTCATTCCAACCAGTGGCTACTACAGATACTTTTAAGCTCTTTTTCCACTCACTCTTTTTCCATTCACTGCCCCTTCAGCTGTCTTTGTAATGACAAGACTTTCATATGAGACCTTTTTAAGCTAATTAGTGGAAATGACATTAAAAAATGCTGTGTGCTACTTTGAAGCCGCATGTGATTTTTCTTTTTTTTTTTTACATGCTGGACTTAAGACTTGTCTTTACCAGCAGGAGCAAGAGTTGAGTCTCTTCTTGTTAGTGTCTTTATTGCAGAATTAGAAAGCAAAAATTAATGTCAAATTCTTGACATCTTGATACTGAGTCTTGTCTTGCACTGTGATCATATTTGATTAATAAAACAACTCTTATATACCAGGAACGAAGTTGATGGAAAGTTTAATTACTCAAATACTTCAATGTCAAGTATTTGGGAGCTTTTTTTATCCCGCCTCAAGTCTGTACGCCTGAAGTTTCAGTACCTAGAATGCTGAAGTTTAGATTCAGGAACAGTTTGTGTGAGCATGTTGGAAAACTTTCAGGCTTTTTCACTGGGTTTTAGACCAGGTCCCCAGGTAAAAAAAACTCTCCAGACAAACTGTGAGCTCCTGTGGTGTTCTTACAGTACTTGTTTGTCTGGTAGTTGAGCTTGCTTAAGACTCTTGTTTAAGATCAGCCTTTTAAGCAGGGTGTGGGTGTGCCTCTGTACTAGGCAGTGGTATTCATTTCGCAGCAGATCTGGCTGAATTTACCGTATAAGCTTGCTGCAGCTCTTACTTGAAGGGTTTTATCACTTAATTTCTGTATGTTGTTATCACATGGTAGTATTTTTAAACAGGTCATGTGATGCCAGCTCAGCCCTGACTTTGAAGAAGCAAATTTGATCAAGGGCACCTCGAGTATCGCTGTATACCCTAGTCTGGCAACAGCAGTTTGTGTGGGGTTAGGTAGCGTTCCTTCCTCTCCCCTTAACTTGGGGAGGGGCAGAGAGGCTTAACTGATGACTGTGGGGATAACAGTGTTTCACTGGGGCAGTGGCAATGCTTCCTCTCCCCAAAGCCCATCTGAAAAACAGCTGCTTGGTGTAGGGAGGGGAGAACAGCTATCAGATGTCTTGGGGTATAGTTTGATAAACCTAATGTCATCTGACTGCGGGCTGCCCCTGAAGGGGGGAGTCCTGCTGGTTCCCTGTCCTGTTCTTTGATTTGGAGCATGGGAGGCAGAGTAGGACTATTCGATCACTGTGTTGAGCTGATGTGTCCTGCAGCTGCATCCCTGCTAGGTCTGATATGTGGAAAGCAGTGGGGGTGAGTGTGGAAAGCAGGACTGTCCCTTTCATAGCAGCTTGTATTTACAAGCAAGCAGGTGCAGTATCAACATGTATTTAGTAGCAAAGCCAGTGACAGCAAAAACCCTTACTCCTAGCAATGAGGTTTTTATGCTAAGCAACTCTGCTCCTCCACTACTCTTTCTTAATGGGAAGTTTTTGTCTAGGGTGTAAGGCTTACTGACTTCTGACAGCTTGTTATCCCCTTCTTACAGGCATGATAGGATTATTGAAGGTTTGTTGACAGCATTAAGTGTACTCAAGTGTGAAGGGTGATAGTGAATTTCCACAATGTATTCAATTTGATTTGCTGTTCTGTTGCACTTTGGTTACTACTTGGTATTGAGTGTGTAAGAGTGTCATGACCGGAAGGCAGGATTTTGCCAGGTTCCTGGCATGAGGCTCAGCTACAGGGAGGGGCAAGGCAGGTATAGCTCAGCAAGCATGCCTGTAGGTGATGGAAGTGTTGGTCTCTTACCCCCAGTCCCTAGGCAGAGAGAAACCTTACATCCTTATTGGAATGCCTTTTAAACATCTCCTGTAGCAGATGATTATTGTATCCCAGGTCATCTGGGCTGGTTAGAGGCACCAACCACTGTACCTGCCAGCATGTCTCTTTCCTGGACTTGACTGACTCCTAGAGCCTCTGTAGAGTTCTAGTTTCTCCACAGGGTGTGGTAAGGAGATCCAGGGAATGCTGGAGTGAATAGTCAACACCTTTTTCTTCTGATCCTTTGTATGTGCTAGGTAGACGTAGTATGGCATACTGTTAGTGCTTTATTGCAATTGTTAAATCATCAGAACACTTGTAAAAGTAGGTGGTCTCAGAGTTACAAGCTCATGGATAAACCAGGATTTTAGTGGAAGCGGAGGAGAAAATGTGTTTCTGGAGGGAGAAAAACTCACATTTTGTTCATCTCTCAAGAGACTTTTCATTCTTTTCCCTTTAGACTTTTGAGAAACTCCTTATTGCCAACAGAGGAGAGATTGCATGCCGAGTAAGTATGTAATCTTTTAAGTTTTTTTTCTTTTTGTAGTTAACTCTTAAAGTCTTGGTATTTTAACTGTCACTTCTTGTATGGTAGGTCATCAAAACATGTAAGAAGATGGGGATTAAAACGGTTGCCATACACAGTGATGTTGATGCCAATGCTGTAAGTACTACTTGAATTCAAATGGTAGATGGGATTCTTAGTAATTCAGCAAGACTTGCGACTGTTACCCAGGCTTGTTGATTACTGTGGTGGGTGTGTTGGAAATTTTGAAGTATCTTTGTGTATGTCTTTTTCCTTCCTATGCTTGAAATGGGGATATACCAAGGCGGGGGGAGGATTGGATGAGTAATTAGCATCTATTTTGTGTTTTGCTTCTGTAAATGTTACCTTGCTTTTTCCCTGGATTAAGCTAGATAGTAACCCCTGGTAGATAGATGCACCAAGTGCAAGAGTGTCAGCAAAACCTAAATTTTGTTTTGCTAATGTACACAAAAAAGGCAATGAAAAATGGATCTTAGAAGATGGTATAGAACTTGGTATAAATTGTTCCTGTGGCTGGTAAATCCAACTCGTTGCTTCCAGCTTCTCAGAGGAATATCCTCTCCTACCAGGTGTGCTATCTAGACAAGCTTGTCTAGCTACTCACCTGTTTTCAGGTGTTGTAGTTTCTTCTCTTTCTTTCAGAAATAGTCACTTGTAGCAAGAATAGGAAGATAATTTCCTTTGATACAACAGCAAGTGCAGCCATACTTAAATATCCTTATTAACTAGAGAACATCATACTATTCCTTGCCTGCAGGAGCTGCTACAGGAGAAAGGAATGGGTGTGTGCCCATGTCCCAGGATTTAGTTTGTTGAAATCTGGAAGGGAGTTAAAACCATGTGTTTTATTAGAAGAAGTTCCTCCAGACAAACTATCAGGAAAAAAGTGTATTTTATGCAAGGACTTGTGAATATAGGTGATGGATTGCTCCACATCGAAAAACTGAAGCATGGTTGATGGAATCTGTGAAAGTAGTTAGAATTTAGGTGTTTTCAGAGTTAAGCGAAAGATGAGAACTGTTGGGAGTTCTGGACTTTGACAGCGCTTTTGTCGGAGTCCTTTTGTGGTTCTATTCCTCCAAGACCAGCTCAGTTCATATAAATAGGCTACAGGTGGAGCAAAGACCTGAAACTGGATTTTTCTGTGACAGGAAAAATGCTGTTCTGTCGGACTTCTATGCCAAGTACTTTTTATTCACCTCAAAAAAAAAAAAAAGGTTTTACTTGGGCTGGATTTTAACTCCTAGCTATAACTAGGAGTATAGAAGCTTGTGGATGCTCAGTTGGCTGTGAAATGAATTCTTAACGGATGGGTGTCAGACATCATGATACATTTTAATTCTTTTGGAAGCTGAGGGTTAAGTAGATATGAATACAGACTACTCTGTGTGATCTATGATCCTGCCAGTAAAACTGAAGCTGATGAGTACTTGAATTTTATCTTATGTACATGGTATCTGCTGTCAGGATAAATGGATTTGCTGTTTAGCAGCACTTCACAGCCTTGTTCTTTGCCATGAATGCATTCTGAAAATAGACAAAGCTGTTTAAAAAAAGAAAACATGTTCTTTCAGTCTGTAATAGACTTGAGAAAATAAATCGGTTTTCTCTCCAGTGTGTCTGGATGTGGCTTTGTTTGTGTGGACTGTTGTGAGCTGGAGACTATGAAAAAGACTGAAAGTAGTGAGTAAAAAGCAAGATTGAAGAACATGAGGGAACAAGAATGACAGGAAAAAGTACAACTCGTGACCTTAGGAAAATGAGTTTGAAGTGCATTACAAAGAGGAAATTGAAAATATGTGTGCTTTGCTTCAATTTACAGTGCTGTAATATGAATAGGGTCTTTAATTTGTAATAGTTCTTAAGAGAAAGGAAATTCAAGCTAGTATCTCAGAAATGCATAACAGTTCATAAAGATAACATTGTGTGTTAAATGATACACTGACATTAGTTCATGGACTAGAGATGAAGCTGTAAGAAATGCTGTAAGGGTGGAATAGTGTCTGTTTAGCTCTTTAGATCCTTACTTAAAGACCAGTTAAACCTATCTGTACAAGGTTAGGCATTAGCTGTGTGCATTGAGGAGTCACTACCTTGGGTGCTTGCACTGGGAAATAGTTTAATATTAGTCATCCGTCTTAATGATGTGGTTACCACCAGTCATTCGTTGTTTGTTGGAATGGCTTGGCCATTGCAGTGATGTATGTGACTGCCAGTTTGGCTGTTCTCAATAGATGCGTCCAGAGGCCAAATTCTTTGACTCTGGGCAAGCATGGTTTATTACTTAAACTGTTGTTCATTTGTGTTCAGGTTCCTTCAACAGCTACCTTCTTGGTTATATCAGTGGTAGCAAAATCTGAAACACTTTGAAATCAAACTTGTGAGCTGATGTGACCTGCCAAAAGAAACCTCTGTCCTTATGTAGCTAGGAGAAACCTCAGTGGTGGGATGCTGTAAGAGTTGTGAATATCCTCTTGATTCTGTGCTTAACAGGATTAAGCAAGACATCCCTCGCTCCTTTAAGACTTGTATCACAAAGGAAATAAATATTATAGGCAGCTACCTGATTATGATAGTTACTGAACCAAAGGCAGAATTCAATGTAAAGGTATGTGGTTGAACTAGTTGTCCATCCTGAAGCTGTTGGTCTTTAGTGTGGATAGCGGGACCTGGTTTTAAGTGACTGGAGACAGTAGAGATAGTTTACAAAAATATTTGATTAAAGTGTTTAGGAATGACATTAATAGGAGTAGATAAACTTTCCATTTAGAACTTGAAGCAATCTTTTGACATGTAGTAATAGCCCCTTATTACATTACCTGTGTAGCTACTTGCTTAAATATGGGTAGTCTTCGTACTATGGTAGCTCTTTGTACTAATTCACTTTTACAAGTAAATTTTTAAAAGGAGGGCAAATCAAGCACTCTGTTACATCTCTCTGGCTTTCCTTTCTGTCATACTGGCTGAAAACCACTGAAATTGAATGGAAGGAGGGTTCCTTGAGTGTGCTCACTAAATATTTAAGGGGAAAAAAATATCCACAAGGTATCTAGTAATTCAGGCTCTTAAGTGACAGCTTCTAGTTTAATCTCCACCCTGTGTCCTATGTATAAATGACCCAAGCAGGTGTTTTCACTGTTTGGATGGCAATGATATACATAATTTTAAAATCATATGTCTTTGAATAAAGATACTGTAAGACTTGTTAGTGAATAATCTTATTCTAGAAGTGTATTTTGGAAATGCTTTTGTTGAATAGTCAACTTCTTTCACTCTTTTAAATGTTAATTCTCTGAAATCCTTGTGGAGTCTACAGCGCTGAATGCATGCGATAGGAAAAGCTGAAATACATATAGACCTTCAGTGAAACTACTTTTTCTTGTTTTTCAGACTTAATTTCTATGTACACAATGACAAGTATCTTGGGTATGCTGTTAGAGCAATATGCATTTTGGCATACTAACTTTACATATTGATAAAAGCATAAAGGAGTTCTCGAGAAGCGAAAACTTCACTAACTTATGATCAAGAAGCAGCAGATAGGACTGTTAATAATACAGAATGTGGTAAAAATTGAGCAACCTACTGAAAACCATGTAAAGCTTACCTGAAAGAAGGAAAACATGAAGAACAAAAATACTGTTTTACGCACTTAATTTAAATAGCCAAATATCTGAAAGATTTCTATAGGTGAAATTGAAGGTGACAGGGAGGGAATGTTAAGAAAGCTTAAAAGGAGGTGGATGACTTCAGAGACTTTTAGTTGCTTGTGTATTAATGTGAAGTTACACGTAGCTGGAAATGGCATTAAATGGGATTGGATTACATTTACCTTTGCAGAAGTGGGAGGAGGTGTGAGTTGGGAAAAAAGATTAAGTCCAAAGTTATTTATGCAGTGGAAGAGAAGTTGCTGCTTCAACAACTGTCCTGAGATAAAATCATTGTGGTAGTTGGGGGAAAACAGCCTGACAAAATGGCTTCTGAGACCCCCCATAGGGCATACAGTTGCTCATGTGGTACTGAGTATGTTGAGAAAAGTAGGTCATAATGGATGCTTTTTAGGGTCTTGAAAATCCTGGCTAATATTCTTTATTGTCTGTTATTTTGGGGAAAGTGGAGGAAAGATACTATATACTGTTCAAAATGCTGATTTATTTTTAACTTCAGAATTCAGCTTGCAAGACATTCATTCTTTACACTTGGTAAAGTGGGGAAGGACCAATAGAGTTTGGAGTTTTTTTTAATTAAAACATCTGGTGGTATTATTTTTGGGATGAGAAAACAAGTAAAGAAGTTGTGGCTGAACAACAGTAATCGTATGTACTTTTTCCCCCTGAACTGATTGGAATAGAGGGTTAAGATGAAAGAGCCTCCTCAACCATAAATGTAACACTGATGGTGCAAACATTGTCAAGGAAAGCTAGAGAACTATTGTAATGCCTAATGTAATCAGCTAAAAGTATGATAAATGAAGAACAAGCTTTCGCTAATTGGATTGGAACAAAAGAAGGTATAGCATAAAGCAGTGAATGAGATATAATTTTATTTGGCATTTTTTAACACAGCAGGGATTCTATAGCCATATGAAGCAATGAACTATAAATGACTGAAAAAATCCCATGGGAAAGTAATGTAAACTATTAAAACTTTACTGAGTAGTCAACAGTTAGTTATACTTTAACGTAAGTGTTTTTTTCTCAGTCACTTATGACTTAAGGTGTTACTGTATTAAATTGCCTTAAGCATAGACATCTCCTAATGTTTTTAGCTTTGCAGACCATCATCTTGTTCTGCTAGATAACATAAAACCAAAAATGATGCAAATGCTTTTATTGATGTAAAAGTAATTGCAGAGAATTCAGCTGTTCTCCAGAAACTGTAATCTATTGAGTGAAGGAAAACAGAAAAAAATATTAAATTACCTAGAAATGGAAGATCTTTATTCCTTTCCTAGCATTATCTTTTTTTTAAAGCTTGGAGTATGAGGCAGTATTTCAGAAGGATTTTGGGGGAAAATGTGACTTAGGAAACTACAAAGCTGATTAAGCTTGTAAGCTTGTATACCAAGCCTGTATTGAGCTGAATGAATTTGGATGAACAAGTTGAGCTCTTGACTGAAACAAAACCTTTGAATTTAGCTGAAGACTTCCCTAATAGCTTAATGGGATGCTGTTAGGTTCTTTTGTCCTAAAGAAATTAGTTGGTAAAAATATCGTGGGGGAATTGGTCATTGTAAGTTTTAATCTAAAAAAATAAGGTTGGAAGTTTATCCAAAACTGAGTTTTTTTTCACAACTAACGTACAAATACAGATGTCTTAAAGTTTGTCCAACCACTCATTTGCTTTTTTTTTTTTTGCTTTTTACTTGCTTAAAAGATGCAAAGCTTTCTTCCATCTGCTACAGAACTAGAAATTCAGTCACTTTGGCAGCTCATTGTCTACCAATGGCACTTCAGGAGTTTGTGTTCAGATAACCTGAGGAGGGATCCGTTTAAGTACCTATATGAAAAGGAAACAACTATTTTAATGGCTTGTTTAAACACAATTTCCATGCTATCTGGAGTGTATAGAAAGGGCTTGGCTTCCATGCACTGTCTGGACAAGTTTGCTTTTCATAAATGGTGTTTTTACCAAGATGTACAGAACAGAAATGTACCAAACTGTGCCAAGGAGACATTAGGGTCAGGTTTGCAGTTGGTGTTCTGCTCTTCCTTCAATATATTTGCCTCTTGTTTCAGAATCAAGGCAGTATGTTATTTATTTCTTCACAAGAGATGGTGGAGGTGATGTTACTCTCTTGTCTTCTTGTCTTACTGAGCGAACTACTCAGCTGGTCATCCTGTGAAAACTGAAGTGCCTTGGTAGAAGGAGTTTGCTTTTGTTCAAAATTTATCTTGTCCGCCAAGTGTAGCCTGCTTTGTTTTTAAGACTATATAATTGCTTCTGAGCTGAGTGAATTCGTGGAGGGAGCTGCTGGTGAGGAAAGATACATATTTTTTTAAATTATTTTTTTCTTTTTTAATTGGCTATGAGGAACAATGAAAGCTTGATCTGTAATTTTAAAAGTTAGGGGGTTCATCAGAGCTCTAGAGTCCTAAAGCTTCACCCTGGTCTCTAAAGACTGGCTGTACATTTTATTCAGTGATAGGATGATGTGAAATGCATATATGACCTTTGGAATGAGTCAGACTCCTTCTGTGTAGTTTGGCTAAGCTAAAACGTCACTTGTATTGGATTCTGGTTGAAACTGTAATGCGGACTAGGAGAGGAAGGGTGTAGAGCAGAATGCTTTAAGCGTTGTGCTGCAGCCCTTTTGGGGACACTTTCTTGGAGGTGGGAATATGCACTGGAAAGGAGTTAAATTTAGATCTCTTGACCTTTGTGGGGAGGGTTATTTAATTACTGAGCTGATTTATTTGAAGGATCAATCCATGGATTAAAATTCATTTCTTGGCATAAAGCTCATTTGAGGGAGGTGGTTGTTGTCTCAAGTTGTACTGAATTGTCCTTGGGGTAGGAAAATGTAGAAGCCCAGTCAGAATTTAGTTGCTACTTAAGTACGCAGGTGCTGAGTGCTGTGGAGAGTGAAGTAGTGGTTCTGTGGGTGCTGACAAATGCTGACATCAGAAGGTAGAGTTGAATCTGTAGTGTGAAATAGTTCATATTGAAGACATGGTGTCCTTTCTGCCTACCTTTTAACGTCTCTGATTTGTTCTAGTCTGGTGCTGTGGACTCAGTGCCCATTAGTGGTGGCTTGATGTGTTTGCTGGACTGCATGTTTTGGTTGAGTTTTGCTTGCAAGATATCCAGTTCATGTGCTTTGAGACAGCTGTGTTGGAGACAAATGTGTTATGAGTGGGATGACTGAGGGATTAACTTAAAAAAAAAAAAAAAAGCAGTCTTGGTTTGAACTTAAATGCTAATGTACACTGAAGCTGCTCTAATTGCTTGCATGGTACTGCCCTTCTGGGTCCTTTCTTGCTCTGGCACTTTTCTGACCTTGTGCTGAGCTGTTTCAGTGCTCTGAACACACCAGACACCTTATTTGTCAAGTTAGTTAACGTTTTTTTTTCTCATTTTAGCATACTGATTTAGTATGCTAAAATAATTCAGTGGAATGTCGGACGGATGCTGGAGCCATGTATGGAGGCAAGATTTGCTGGGAGTAGGTCAACCATCAGTTAAACTGACTTCTATTGCCTTGCTGGCTGCAGGGCTCTGACACTGTACCCAGAGCGCTGGAGCTTGGAGAGATGTACAGGCACCTCCGTGATCAACCTTAAAGTCTAGGTGACAGGCTGAGCAGGGCTGAAGTCACTAGGCTTCACTTGTACTGAAGACTTGACTCTCTTGGGCAGCAGGGAAAGAGCAGGCGGCTCCTTCCTTTGAAGCCAGAGTGTTTGTTGAGGACACTGCTTGAAATACTGTCATTGGCAGCTCTGGATCAACGGCTGCTGCTGCCACAATGCTGGCTTAAACTTACTGTCCTTGATTACAGTGAATTGCCCCAAGAAGCCAAGGATGAGTTAGGCTTAAAAGGATAGTTAGACCATGCTCTTCTGTGAGAGAGCTGCTGCAGTGACATTATTTCCTGCTGCCTCACCCCCTTGGAACCCAGAGCACAAGGTCCTTGGACTCTTCCTTTGAGGCTTTCTCAGTGTCTTGTCTTTTACCTGACTTCATCCTTCACTCAGGTTCTCAGCCATGACTGTTCCATTGTGCAGACTCGTATCTGCTGCTCCTGTGGTTTATATTGTTTCAGCTGTGCTATTTGTTATCAGCTGTCATTGTGGACATTCAAGAATGATCTATTTTCAGGCAGTATTCATGAGCAATGCCATTTGGTAATACTATCTCATTTCGTGTCTGTGTGGTGTAAACACTGGTCAGCAGGCCCTGAGATGCGTTTCCCTTTATTAAGATTAGTTCTAGACAAAGATGGACCTGTGGCAGCTTTTTTGTGACTAATGTTCACAGGGACTTGGGAAATGGCTTTTACAACTGGTCTAAGACTGTGCTGCCTAAGAGTAGTTCTCTCCCCTTCCTACCTTCTTATCTTTTGTGCACCTGACACTTGTTGGCACTGTTAACCTCTTCAGCCTTTTGTTAAAGGGATCCAGGCTGCTTCTCTGTCTGAGAACAGTGGAAAAAAAATGAAAGACGCGTGGATTAGTAAGCTGGTGTGACTCCCTGCATAGGTTAATGAATGCCAGAGCTATGCAATCAGGACACGTGGCTAGGGACCCAGAGAAAGAGTACCTGATTAACCTTTTGAGAGGCTGTGTAGATTTAGTTGTCTTAAGTTATCAGGGATACCAGGTTCGTGCTAAGTTTCCTCCCCTGCTTCCTTTCCCCCACATTCTTCACAGGTGGAATGTGTGATGGGGTGATGTGAAGAGCTGGATCAGGAAGCAGAGCCATCATAAAAGATCCTTGTAAGGAGGGTTGTATTTAAAGCCAGATACTTCCCTTGATTGTTGGCTGTATGGCTCGACACACAGCTACCAGGGTATTGTGAAGTCTGTGGCTGACAGGCTGTGGTTCCATGGGTGGGATCCTGGTGCTCTTCTTCTAGGGAGGGTGTTAAACCAACAAACTGAACTACATACGGTGTGTTTGAAAGATGGAGAACTCAAGGTTGGAGACATGAAACAAACTGAAGATGTAGTAGGGAGAAGGAAAGAAGTGCAGTTTGTGGGGTATAAGGTGTAGGTATGTCACTTCTATGGGTGTTGTGGCTTTAGTTTATACTCTTTTCCTTGTTCTTAAAAAGCATCTTTCTTTCACCTGTTCACTTTCAACAAGGCAGCATTTAGAAAGGATGTGCTAAACTATTAAACAGACATACACAGATATTTAAATATAGATTTTATGGAAAAATTCCTCTTAATTTTAAACAATTGCTTCATATATAAATTCTTTCACTTTTTCTTGGGAGACAAGATGTTCTAGGTAACTAGACAGTAACTGCCATCTTTCCCCCAGTAGGAAACTTCCATGTTTGTTTTCCTTGAATTAGGATGCCTGTATACAGATGGATGTTGTCCTCCTAGCCAGATAATCGTGTCTCACAATTAAAATTTTCCCTAAAACGGAGTTTTACTTTGAAAGCCTTGATTGAAACTCAGGTTTGTCATAGGTTGACAGGAAGTACTTTAGAGTATGCATGAACAAGCAAGGGCTGTGAAAAAATCAAATTATGTAGGAGTTGATCTGAATATATATGTTTCTTTCTGGTAATATTTGATATTTTAATGCATATGATAAAGCTTTTATTCTATCAAACTTTTTCATGTTTCGACCAATGTGAGTCATAAATATTATGACAAACCTGATTTCTAGTTTAGGATTTGTCTCTTAGTGTATAGCTAAAGCTTAATCAGTATAGTCAGCCCTGAAGCCTGATTTCAGGTCTTAATTGGAAATTAATGTAGCGATTTTTCTGAATGATCGTGCCAATTAAATGTTTGAAATTGCCTTCAAAAAGGAGTTTTCTGAAACAGCTTATGGCCTTGGCACATGATTATTTTTCAGGATGGATTTATATCCTGGAATATTTAAAGTAGCACTTGACTGACGGTTTTTTATTTTAAAAAGTGGTGAGTCTGTCTTGGAGCTGGCTGGCGTTGGCTCTGTTGGACATAGGAGAAGCTTCTAGCAGCTTCTCAGAAGCCACCTTTGTAGCCCCTCCTGCTACCAAAACTTTGCTATCAAACCCAATACAACTTCCCCCCCAAACCAAATTAAACACAACAAAAACCAAACCAAGCACTAAAAAACAACCCCCCAAAAAACTTCATGCATCTTGTTTAATATAGAGGAAGTATGATATAGTCTGAGTAGTTGGTAATAGCTATACTTGGTGGTGGCTTGGATTGCTAGAGATGCAGGTATTCTGTTTCAATATAGCACCTTTTTTGGTTTCTGTCCATGTCTTGCTCTGTGAATTGGGTGACGCTCTGAGTTTCATTCCAGGATGTTCATTTTATGTATAGTATTGCATGAATTCTTGCAGTCCCTTTGTACCTAGTGTTTAATATTTGCTCACCTGTTGACCTGTAATGTTACAGGTCTTATCAGGTAGGATGCTGGCAGTTCTTAAAGCGAAATGGTTTTTAATGTAGGCTTAGCTGTTGAGAAATTTGTGACATACTGATTGCTGGTGAAAGCATGTTACGTCCCTTGTCTGCTTTCTCTAGTAAATGAACATCACTGTCCAGGAAGCTTATCTCCAAGAGTGACCTTTTAATAATTTTTAAAATTCATTTTATTCCATATGTAGTTTCCTGAAGAATTATGAATGAATCTGAGAAGCAACCATAGATTCAGTGTGGCACCGATGGTACCTGTTGGAGACAGTGAGTGATAGCATTTTGGAAGGGAGGAGTGGGGAAAAAAGGGGCACAGTTCTTCACATCCTTTCTTCCATGTGAGCAGTCTGAACTTCCTGACTAAAGCTGTTATCACAGAATCAGAGAATGAATGGTTTGTATTGGAAGGGGCCCTAAAGATCATCTAGTTCCAACGCCCCTGCCCTAGGCAGGGATGCCTTCCCCTAGACCAGGCTGATCAACATGGCCTTAAAGTCCAGGAAAGGGCAACCACAACTTTTTGGGGCAACTTGTTCCAGTGTCTCACCACCCTCATAGTGAAGGATTTCTTCATATCTTATCTAAATCTACCCTCTTTCAGTTTAAAACCATCACCCCTTGTCCTGTCACTACATTTCCTGATAGAGTCCCTCACCATCTTTCCTGTAGGCCCCCTTTAAGTACTGGAAGGCTGCTACACAGTTTTGTCAGAGCCTTTTCTTTTCCAGGCTGAATAAGGCCGACTCTCTCAGCCAGTCCTCATAGGGGAGGTGCTCCAGACCCATGAGCATCTTAGTGGCCCAACTCTGGACCTACTCCAACAGGTCCATGTCTGTCTTGTGCTGGGGGCCCCGGAGCTGAACACAGTACTGAGGGTGGGGTCTCAAGATTGTGGAGTAGAGGGGGAGAATCACCTCCCTCAACCTGCTGGCCGCACCTCTCTTGATGCAGCTCAGAATTCAATTGGTTTTCAGGGCTACAGGTGTGCATTGCTGAGTCATACTCAGTTTTTCATCCAACACCCTCAAGTTGTTCTCTGCAGGGCTCCTCTCATGTTAAGTACTTTTTATTTTTCATCTTTAGGGAGTCTGTTTTGTGATAATACAAAAATCTTAATCTACACTAATGTCTATCTCAGAAAGCATGTTAAGAAATCATAAATTTGTCCTGTAACCCTTTGCATAATCTTAGATTTAAATTGGGTACCGCTGCTCTATTTAAGTGCATGCAGCCACCAGTGCAATGAACACACATTGAGCTTGGGTCCCACAATAACACAACTCTCCTGTGGGAGAGAATCAGAATCATTTAGGTTGGAAAAGACCTTTAAGATCAGAGTCCAACTGTAAAGGAATGAGGAATGTAAACAGAAGCTAAGGCAAGTGTGGTGAATTGCATTAAGATCTCAGTTAGCAATGTGGGGTGCTCGTGCTTTGGCTGATGATTGCCATTGGTTTCTTCTGTTGCATAAAACCAGGTGTGACCAGGTGATCTTCCAGCTCTTCTTGTTGGCACTTTTTGACAGGTTCTTAAAGTATATTGCAGGTACTTTCTCAAGGATAGGGTGACCTGCCTCAGTACAGATATTATGGTGATATTGCTTTACTTACCTTGGCAGTGGTTCTCTCCTGAGAACAACAACAACAACTAAGGCAGTTTAAGTTTCTCCTGTTGAGTGACTTCCTTTGCTATGTGATTCCACACAGTGTGTTGCTTTTCCGGATGTGCAAAACGGAGTGCTTAGTGTTTGAACTACTCCTCTCTAATGCTCCGTCACGATGCTGAGTAGTGGAGATCCTAAAGGATGTTGTTAGAAGTATTGTATAAAGTTCTGTTGACATGAATGTCTAATGGCTAGTTAATGAAAATCTGTCTTGGTGTTGACTTGAAAACAATTTTAACATTTAACAGTGCAGGTGCATCTGGCTGTCATTTCTATTAGGAATTAATTTCCTTCACTGATGTAAGACAGTAGTGGAGTATCAAAGGTAACTTGAATGAAGCTTTCCTTTCTCGTCTTCTAGAGAATACAGCATCTATCCTCTAGAGAATGCTTTTGGGTTTGTCTTGTTTCTTACTGATACAGACATATAAACATCCGTGGGTAACTCTAATTCTGTTTCTCAGTGTGGATGCTTATAAGGGGGTAGGCAGATGTGCATCGTCAAGATGCCAATTTGATGAATACAAGAGAGCTCTTCTGAGCTGTAACCGCACCTTGGTGAGGGCCCTGTAGCAAACCGAGTTTCTATATGCTTAGCAAGATGTGCGTAATGTTTTTCAATTTTGCATGTGGTGCTTTAGCTGTTTGAACTTAGCTCTTCAGTTCAACTTTTGAGTGATAGTTTTGTTCCAACATGCACAGCTCATGCTCTTAATTAGCTCTTTTGGATACTACTACTACTTTGGTATTAGAGCTGTCAGTGTCCTAAAAATGCTCCTGAACCCAGGAAAAAGTTAATTTTCTGAGCCCGATTTTTTTTTTTTATTGTTTTTGCTTAATGGTGAAGGAGTTTTACTTGATGAGCTAACAGAACAAGTGTACTGTGTAAAGTGGCTGCTGAGGTCTGCATCTCCCTGCAGTTTCAGGTTTTTGTTTTCTAAAGGCTTTTCCTGAACATAAGATTGTTGTATTGCCTGGCCAATGTTTGTGCTCTGTGGAGTGGAGGAGCTGGTACCTTGAATGTGGTGGAGACTTAACAGGAATCCAGTCTTCAGCTTAAAAAAAAAAAAAGGGGGGGTGGTGGGGAAGGTGTAATAACTTAAGTACGATGACATTCCTCTGGCATTAGGGTGCTGGCAGATCTGCTGCCTAGTTCAAAGAAGGCTTGGTGCTGGAAGCCTGCCTGGCTTGGCCTGCTTGTTGGCATCTTCCTAGGCCACTTAGGCTGTGAAAGGATCCCAAACATCTTTGAATGTGGATGACTTAATACTGCTTGCTCGTATACTTTTAGTAGCTGAAAACTTTGTGTATGTGGGAGGGAAGGGACAATGGTTGAGGAGTTGCCTCTGAGCGCTGTTGCCTGATAAGGCCAGACCGCAGTGTCCTGAACCTTCCTTTTTGAAGGTGAATGAAATGCAGAATGACTGGGCTTGGGTGGCACAACTGTCCGTCACAGTGACCTACTTCTGGGATTTGAAACTATAGCTATTCCTTTGTTTCTTCTCTTATGCTTTCTGCTAGGTAGTGCTTTTCTTGCTCCTATCTTTAGTATTGATTAAAACTTTGAACTATATATGCATTTCCTTGTGTAATTTACCTTATTAAGCATAGCCAAATTTTCAAACACTGTGGAAACCACGGTAACATCTCTTACACTTTTGGTTTTGAGAAGCCATTTTTTTAATGCTGTATGTAATACTCGATAAATTTGGCAGTTGGTGATTCTTTATTCAGTAATTAAATGCTGAATTCAAAGCTTTAATTTTACTAGACCATACTACTAATATTAATTTTGTTGTTGTATTTTGTCACCTTAATGATAATATTCTTTCATATCTTTTAGATTGTTAGCTTTTATTTGATAAAAGTGTAGAGAGGGTCTGTAGCTACCTTAAATATGGCACTGTTCTCTGTAAATATAAAGTGATGACTATAACGTAGGGGATATTCTAGCTGTATGAGTGATTTGGTTTTGGTAATAACCAGAATTTTAATGGAAAATCTGATTTTATTTTTCTTGTGATACAGTTACAGTTGAAGTATTTGATTTCTACTTGCTGAATGTTTTGAGGAGTTTTTAGAATAGGCCTTGAGTAGGGGCTAAATTGAACCTGAAGTTTTATCCCATGCTTCTTGTTCAGTATCTGTGGAGCTCAAGATTGACAAGTAAATTTGTAGACTGTGAGCTCTGCAGTAGTGACACTTGTTGACAGTAGTTTCCATTTTTACTCTTTTTCTTTTTTCCCTTTTGAGGAAATACTGTAATTCTACAAGTTAACATCAATAACTTGGAAGAAAGATGTGGGGTTTTTATGTCTTAAGGTGTCCAACTTAGTATTTGCCCAATAATAAAGCTTATTTCTGTGCCAGTTCTTTGTTCTTTCTGCAGAGAATTTTTTTTTACAACTTAGCTAACAAAAATAAGCCTGTGTGGGATTTTTTTGTGTGAATTAGTTGTAAAAGCTATTTTTTTTTACTTAATGAGATTCAAGAAGTGACACTGCTGTGTTGAAAGACTTTTTTGTGTAGCAATTCTTATAACCCTAAAAAATTTAAACAAAGTTTGATTTGAAGAGAAGTCTTTTTAAGAAAGTCTTCAACTGCTGCAATATCGTATATTTCCACCAGTTGAATGAAGGCATACAATTGCTCTACAGTTTTCTGCCTTCAGTAATGATAACACATTAAGTATCGTTGTAAATTCACTTTGCAGGCAGGTGTTTGTGCCTATTTATTCTCTGTACCAATATTTTTTTTCTGCAGAAGAAATTTGAATTGTATGATTTCAAGTGGTTGAGCCAACAGTGGCCTTCTCAAGATGCAAACAGTCGGATCATAGGCTCTTTAAGAAATTAGAGGTGCAGTAAGTCTGGGATGAGGGTGGCTGTTTATTTTTAAAATGAAAACACTTCTATATGAAGTTCATTTTTAAATGACATTTCTAAAATTCTGTAAGCTTGTTTGGAGTGATATTTTCTGATCTGAGTTGCTTGCTTTGTCTTAACTGCTCCACTTCTGTAAACTGAAACAGCCCTTCTCTAAATCTAGGAAGGAAAGTGCTAAGGTTGCATTCAGTGGGGAAAAAAAGTTCTGGTTTTGCTCATAATTTTGCCCTGCTTGATGTGCTAGAGATAGTAGGTTATGTTTTATTTTCAGGCTTTTGGTTCTTGAGGGGGAGAAATACTTCTGGTTCTGTTGTGCAAGCATGTGGTATTTAACCTTTATGGGCCAGATTGTGGTAGAATCACTTATCTATCAAACTTAGCATGATAGATAAGGTTAAGGTAAGTTTGATAAGCCAAGCCTAATGTAAATCTTGCTGAAGAGGTGAGGGGTGTTGGTCACAGACTTGAGTGAGAAGTCTGTGTGCATGCATAAACTAGAAGCTGGTTTTTGTTAGGGCAGATATTTTGACAGGAAGCTTGCGAAGAGCTCTTGGCTTTTGAACTTTGCTAGCGATCCACAACTGCTCTGAATGGTAGACGTGGAATAATGTATGGCGGGTATGTGGTGCAGCCACACCTTAATGACTTAGTTCAGGGGTTTTATAGAGCTTTGCATTTATGTTATATTTGTATTTATATGTATTTTAGAACTTAACATATTTTTCAAGGAGAAAAATCATATGCTAAAATTATCTGAATGGGAGCTTGTAAGTTGCTGCCTATCCTGTGTAGCCCCGCAGGAGAGTACTTTCAAATGGGACAAGGCTTTCATTGTGAGCCCACGCTCATATTTCAAACAGTCTGGGGCAGCGGAGGTGCAAGAAAGTGTATGTGAGTGGTTCCTGCCAAGCTCAGGCTTGGTCTTGTGGGTAGGCAGTTGCCTGATGCAGCCCCAGCCTGCCTGTAGCACTCTCATCCACACTTGCAAGAGAGTGTGCTGCTGCTCTGGCTTGCATTGAGTGTTTGAAGAGTCTTCAGCCAGAAAAATACAGTAGAATGTGCATCTTCGTACTTCTTAAAAATTCTTTTGGTGTCTGCTTTTTGTCTCTGTAGCGCTTTCTGCTCAAGTTTTTGTTCCTTAGTTTTGACTGTTTTTCTTCTTCCTGGTGGTAACTAGCAAAACCACACATGGCTGCGGAATTCCATAATCTTTTTTTTTCCCCCATATTCTTGCAGTCTTGACTTTTCTTCTGCATCTGTTCCATCAGTTCTTGATCATATTGTTCAATGTGTGGTGTCATTGTGCAAGGTTACTGGTGGTGAAAGATCTACCTTGGGTATGAAAATTGTTGCATGTGTAGGAGGTGGTGGGGTGTGTTTATTTCCTCCCCTTTCCTTAGCCTAGAGAAGAACTCCTAGATTCTACACTAAGTAGCAAGTCCTGGGCATTTATCTATTGGAGGTTGCTTGATGTGTCTAATTGGACTGAAAGAGCTGAAGGGATGATGATACTCACTTGCAAGTAGGGAAAGAGGTGATCTTTTCTGAGAAAACTTCTCTTAGTTAAGAAGCAAAATAGACTTACTGGTTTCTCCACCATCACCCTCAACTGGCTATTTATTGAAGCAGGAGTGTTGCTTTTATGAATATCTGCTTTCTGTCATGGAAAAAGCAAACTTTGCCTGTACCAGTGAGTTTCAAAGCTAGCTTTACTTCTTTCAGAGCTCTGACTGCATTTATATTGTTTCAGCAGGAAGGATGCTTAAATAGTGAAACTGAACTTTTGAAACTTTAGATGGTTTCGTTAATTTTCTTCTTAAAACTTACCCTCCAAAGAACCTAGAATTTTTTTCTCTTGCTTGAACTCTGAAGATGAATTGCCTTGGTTTCAATATGTCCTTTTCTGCCAGCCTATATACACATGGTAAAATGTATGAATATTTGACATTTACCGTGTTAAAACAAAAAGCCAACAAAATTCATGAAAATCTCCGAGAGCTGCATCTTACCCAGGTGGCCTGCTGTTTGAAATATGACTCCTGGTGTGTATTGTACTCTTAGCCCTAGGATTCAGTAATGAGATTGAGTGGTATCTTGCGTGAGCACTTCTAGATGATTGACAGCGAGGTGATGTGAATCATCATTTATCAGGATATTATCATGCCTACCCTTGATAATTTCTCCCTGCTGTCTGGGGAGGCGGTGAAGACAGATAGGACTTTGTGATGTCAAAGTAATTAGTGTGTGTTGGTTTCCAGCTGAACAAACTGGAAACTAATGATCAGGTAAATGAAGATGAAGTGCATTAGTGTAAGGATGAAGGTGCGAGGACCTTGGGGAAGAGCTTATCAAAATTTCATGGGGGTTATTTGAATATCTTACAATTTGTGCGGTTGCAAGCAATATTTAAAACTACTGAAGGATACTTCTGCACCAGTCTATTTACATGTCCTTTGTGGATATCGCTTCCAGTGAGAGGGTCAGCACTAGGGTTAAGGACATCAGACTCTGCTGTAAGGACTGGGAGCTCCATATGATTTTAATAAAATCCGAGTAGTAAATTTCCAACTAATGGCAGTAATCTTGAGTTAAATGATGTTAAGGAATCCCAATGTACGCTGAAAAGGTTGGGCTTTCCAGTGACTCTTCTGATTTTAAAGGGGGGAAATTACTGTAATTTAGCTTCTATATATTTGACCCACAATTGACTCCTTTATATTCTTAAAATATTTTAATGTTGCTTGGTACATATGTAAATATCTTAAAATCTGGAGACTTTGCAATATAATCTGTGATGCTGCAGTAGGCTTTTAACAAGTATGGTGGTTTCTTTGTGCAAGTTCTGAAAATTTTATGCTGGGGTCATTGCTGAAATTTTTATAACCTGAAAAAAACCCTTTTGTAGATGTCTACAGCTATGCCAATGTTTTAGGTGATCCTCAGTGCACAAGACCAACTGAACAGAACTGCCATACCGACAGCAAGTGATCTGAGGGTTTCTGTAGTTAATGTTATCACATGTGATTAGATATTGCTAATTGTAATTAACTGATTAGAAAGCTATCTCGTTTACATGCTTGCTTTTCAATTATTAAAATGTTAATTTACTCCTTGTCATTTATCAGTAAACTTGTATTAATATGCCAGTCTCCCAGATGTCTCTAAGAATAACATACCTGTGACAGCAAAGTTGAATAATTAAAGCCTCATGGCAGAACTGTTCTTTTGGTTATTTTATTTATATATATGTGTGTGTGTGTGTGTGTGTGTGTGTGTGTGTGTATGTGTGTATATATATATATACACACATATATACACACACATACATATACATACATATATATACAGCTTTCCTCTTTTTATTTCAGTTGCTGCTTTGGTGAAAGTGAGTGGACTAGAATTCCTGGCAGGAACTTGTCCATATTAATATGGCTCATCAGAGACATTATATTTAATTGGAGAGCCTGTGGTATACTCGCAGGAGGCTGAAGGGAATTATTTAGCATTAGCAATGGCTCGTCTGGGAGTTGTGCACTAATCAAGGAGCTTGTGTGTTAACTGTAGGGATGATGGGAGTTATGACGATTATGACATGTGAGCACATGTCTGTATAAGAACTGGACAGGCAATGAGTTAATCAAGAAATATATTAAACGGCTCCCATGCTGCTTCATTATTACTCTGTAGAGTGGCTGTCAGATTGTGTACTTTAACAAAAAATAAAACGAAATCCAACAAATAGATGTTTTTAACAGAGAACCTTTTTTCCCCCTCTATTTTTGAAGTGAATGTGTGTTTTTAAGTGCTGTGTTGAAAAAGAATAAGTGAATATATAGTCTGAAAAATGCATTTAAACATTGTGCCTCTACAGTCTGCACTTCATGTATTTTGTTTAATGTTTCCTTTCAGTAAATATGAATTATTTCCTACTTTGAACTAGATGTTGCAGATCTTTAAACTCTTACATAATTAGTAGCTTGCTAAAATCGAAATTTTATTTTTGATGTTAGCAACTTGGCTTCAAGGAAATAAAAATGTTAATCTTTTTTTCACAATTAGGATACTCCAAACCTTGCAAAGAGAGAAACCACGCCCAGTACCCGTTAACTGTAATGCATGGGCAGTTTGTATGCCAGGTAGACACATTCTGTGCCTGGCATGGCTACAGGCATCCATTTCATATCCATCATGAAGTTATCAGTTATGCTGGAGAAATCCATGTTTAGAGGAAATGGAACTAATAAACTGCACTCACTTTAAAAAAAAGTTGCGTAAACCCATAAACCAGCTGAATTATATCTGTAAGCAAACTTAGCCCAGAGCTGCTGGGCAGGTGAGTGTGTGCACTTTTCCTGCTATTGTAAGCACTGCTCAATTTAATAAAACTTCCTACCAAACTGCGACCTTCATGTATTAACTTAATTAAAGCAGTATCACGGCTAGTACCCAAAGTGTTAACCTGTAGGAGGCTGTTATTGAAATCCATTATCTATGGAGTCAGTATTAGTGGTCAGCAGCAGCAGAAGTAAAACTGCAAGTAAGACCCTCCCTTGGGTGCTGTGAGCTCAGCAGGTTAAACTGTCAAAGCTTCTTAAAGGAGGGATAGTTAAACCCCCTGGAGTTATAGGTAAACCAATCATTTGCTGTCAGCAGGAAATATGACTTTATTTAGCAGTTTGGAGGGGGGAAAAACCCAAACCTAAATGCTAACAGGAAAGAGGATTTAGAAGGAAACACTGCATGAGTGTGTCACTGTGCTATGTAGATTGTGTGCAAGTTGGGAAGATTTTTCTTAATTCCGGGCTTTTTTAAAAACAGGAATTTATGTAGGAGTTTACTCCAATGTCTTATAAAACTATACATAAGGTTGAGCTAATCTGTTAAATGTGTGAATGTTATCTATTTTGTGAGGAGTGCAAAAGTTTGTACCTTTCTTAAAAATAGAAACAGTTGTCACCTTACAGAGATGTCTTGTTTTCTTCAGAGTTGTGCAGGTGTTGCCTTTATAGAACATAATTATCTTTTGATATTGCTTATTGACTAAGCACACTATATTTAAGATTAAGTATGTATTAGAATTTTTATGTATAGGTCATAAGTGTTTGTGATGCTGTAATTGAGCTAGTCTGATAGTGATACTTCCCATATTTTCTAGTTTTTGTTTAGTCTCAAAAGTGAAGATCAGGAACATGTGACTTTGTACTTCTTGAAATCTTATGCCAAAGGGAATCCCAGAAGTGATAGCTTGTTACGGAAGAGTGTGAAGTAGGTGGGAACCTAGGTGTGCTATAGTTTTCTTGGAAGAAGGACTGTGCTTAAACCTTTAGTGGGGGGAGCTTGGTAGTCACAAAAGAATGCTCTTTTGTGTATTATGACTGGTTTCCTCAACACATGCACTGTTTTTAGACTAAATCTGCCTGGTGTGGTGAAACAATATTGTCATAAGATTAATGGGATACAGTAGAGACTAAGATTCTGCTTGCTATCTTTGAGTTACCTTCAGATGGAAAAGTGTGTATCAGAGGAATTAAACTGGCAGGTGGAAATATTGTCAGGAAAAATACTCAGTAACTTAAAAATTGAGCATTTTCCTAGGGTCATGCTGAAACAACTCTTATATTTGAGACGTAGCTATGGCAGAACTGAGGGCTTTAAGAAAAAAAACATGTTGGAAATATTTTTGTCACATGATCTGGAAAAGGATGGGACCACACAAAGTCTGGTGTCAGCATCCATGCTTGAATTCTCCACTGCTGGTATTGACTGTGAAAATTGTATTTAATGCAGGTTTTCTTGTCCATTCCTGTTCATTTGTCAGACTGCCCACAGTCCTTACAGCTTTGGTGAGCCAGCTGCTTCTCTATACAACCATTTTCAAGTGTATGGATGTATCATGTAACACCAGATATGGCACTTCCTCACTTCGTGTATGGGTAATATATTCTACAATGCTGAACATAAATGTATAAATTGTCTTTAAGGATGGAGTGGAGGTTAGTACAGTAGTCCAATGAACAATAAATAGCTTTTTAAAGGCATTATGCTGTAAGATGAAACTGAGAAATAAATAGTTTTCCTGTCCACTTTAAGATGTTCTGTGCAGCAATAATAGTCTTGTGCCATGTCTAGCAGCCAACTCTGGAACTCTTAGTTCTGCTCATGTGCTTTTTATTTTTTTCTTTGTAGGTCCTTGGCCATGACTATTTAGTTTGATCCTCCTGTATGGAATATATTTTTTTCCCTGTGTAATTGACTTTGGGGTCTTCTGTGATTACTTTTATCTTGTACGATTCAAAAACAGCTTAATTTTTTTTAATATGGGCTTGCAAATACTGACAGGCTCTGTCATAGACCCTTTCTAGAAATGTCACCTGGGGCTAGCCGTTTGTGGTGGGTTGACTGTTTTATAAGAAACATTGTTCTGTGCTTTCTTACTATATTGTAACAGGACTAAGCACCTGTCAGGTGGCATAGAAGTGGTTAGATTGCTGGCATGGGCAGGGAGGATTTCTTATTATTAAAAATATATATAGTTTTTAAAGTTACTTTTTAAAGTACCTTAAGTTAGATTTCATGGGATTTCTGGCTTAATGTGCTCTGTGAGTTCCCACAGCAAGAATGCTTGGTGCTTTTTCTCCCTTATGCAGCTTTTATAGTGTTGATGTCTGCCTCTTGGAATCTCAAAGCTGACCTGTTTTTAAAAATAAGACTTTTGAGGGTAGAAAACCTAGGATGGATTTTATATAGAGTATTGTCTTCTACAAAGTTGTCCTGTCATGTAGGGAATAATTTTAATATATTGTCAGAAAAGTGATTTTTCTTGTAGAACCAACAATTTTATTGAACTAAGAAAGCATAATTTTAAAGAAATATGAATACCTTCCAATACCTGAAGGGAACCTACAGGGAGGCTGGGGAGGGACTTTTTACAAGAGCATCCACTGATAGGACAAGGGGTAATGGGTTTAAGTTGAAGGAGAATAGATTTAGATTAGATTTTAGGAAGAAATTCTTCAGTACGAGGGTGGCAAGACTTTGGAATAAATTGCCCAGAGATGTTGTGGCTGCCCCCTCCCTGGAGGTGTTCAAGGCCAGGTTGGACAGAGCCTTGAGTAGCCTGATCTAGTTGAGAGGCGTCCCTGCCCATGACAGGGAGGTTGGATTAAATGATCTCTAAGGTCCCTTCCAACCTAGGCCATTCTATGATTCTATGATGATTCTATGAATATTCACATTAGTAGAATTATGAAGGAAAAATCCTTTTCTGAATGCATTGTAATAAAATTAATATTAAAAAAGGCATTTTAAAGTGTTAAAGATTCTGTCCCTCTTAAAATATAATCTTATGCTGTTCATGGTGATAGTTTTGTGGTTTTGTGACTGAATTTTTGTGGTTTATTGTAGGTACTACTTTAGTACTTAACCTTAGTGGAAAACCCCCACTCACTGAATACACAAGTGGTTAAGGGGTATGTGTATACCCCTTACATGTATATTGCATAGACATCAGGAAAATTTTATGTTAGCCTGCGCTGAAAACTTTTCTTAAAGTATTAGGCATTCACCTACATAATTAAAAAAAAATAAAATTCTTTTATGAATTCTTTGACATTTTAGATCTGGTTTTACATTATGTAATCATAGAATCATTTAGGTTGGAAAAAAACTTTGAGTACAACCATAAAAGGAGCATGCTACCAATGCATACTATGTGTTGCTTTGTAGTGTGGCTGAGTTTAAGGTACTTTTTCTGAATCCCATATATCTAGCTCAATTAAGAGCTAAACCTCTACTGTATCAAGTTCTGTAGTTGGATACCCTTGCTACCATGTAAATACAGTTTTCTAGACCTAACTGCTAGCTTCCTCATCTCCCATGTCTTGCCCATTTAGAAAGCACAACAAAGAAACGTGCATCAAATGCATTCCACGTGAACTTGTTTTTGGGAGAGGCAGGAAAGAGGAACAGCATGAGAAAGACCTGTCCTATTGCTTTGCTAATGTGCTTAGAAAGCTGAGATTCCATTAGGGAAAGGCTGACATGTGGGTGCAAATGTGTTTGAAATGCAGAGATGCTACCAAAACCGCTGTAGGGCACTACTATTTTAACATCACAAAAAACTTAATTCTTATTCTAAAGCACTTAAAAAGCTCAGAATCTGCAAAGATGAGACTCTAGCATCCATACAGAGCATAGTGGTCTGATCCAAATATGATGAATTGCTCCACTCTTGCAACAGATGGAGACTCATGCTTTGATAGACGGATTTACTGAGTATCTTCCTACGTTGTTAGCATATGCTCTGAAGTAATATTCTCCAATTTCTTCTGGACACTTGCTCTAGATAATGTACTCCAAAGTAAAAATACCCTGTGGAGGTATAGTGTGGTTGCTTGCTCGCAGACTGTTTTCACAGCACCCCCTACATCAGCAAAGGTGTTTTTGGAGTGGCTGTGCTGCCTCTGATCTTCACTTGGGTGAAGAAACTTGGTGGCTGCCTCCCTGTCAAGGGGAGTCATGAGTAGGAGACAAGGGGAATGGTTTTTCTTCAAGATTGAGAAGTGTGTTACTATTGATGTAATGAATTGGAGTTCAAGAACTATCAGAGGTCAAGGAACTGGTAGGGAGAAACCATGATAGGGACATAAGGGTTTTTTCCTCCTGACTCCTCTACCTCTGTTAATACTGCAGTTCATTCAAAGGTAGATTAGTAAACAAGTTAACTATTTACCTACCTTTTTTCACTACTTTTTTCAGCTATTCTACTGAAGAAAGATTGATTGTTCCACGTTGGTGTGGAATAAAACATGTGGAAGGTTGTGATATAAACAATTTAATTCTGCTAAATTTTCAGTAGCAAACAAAATATTCTAACTGGTTATTAACTGTGACAGACTAGCTTTTTTGTTCTCTAGAGCTCTAAGCAAGTTTTCCTCCAAAAAGAAAAGCTGCTTGAACTTGAAAAGAAGTTAAGCAACCTTTTATTTGTACTTGCTGGTTATTTGCAGATAGATTTGATAGGCTGAAGAAGTCTTTAAGAGTGGTTGAATTGTTCTGAATAGAATGCTGTAGAGGCAAGCTTTCCTACAAAAGGTCCATGCTATAGAGACAAATGTCATACCATCAGTTTTCAATGTCTGGCCAAAAAAACCCACCACCTTGTTTTAGTTGTCCTAATTATATGATTTTCCAAACATTTGGCTGCTAAGAACTGAAGTTTAGCCAAACCTGTAGTCTTAAATTTGTATTAGGCACTAAGTTACTAGTTTCTGTTTTTTACTATTTTGGAGGATAAAACAGGGTAAGCACTTGCAATAAAATTCTGATGGAGAAGCCTTCATTCCCATGGGTGTTCTAGAAGGTGCTTCACTGGTAAGTTATCTGCCAAAGTATATAGGAAAAGGTTTTAGGAGCCAAAGCTCTTCTGGAAGATGCTCCTCTAGATTATCTTTAGTGTCTTCAGGACTCTGAAGGCATTTCTGTGCTTGTCCCAGCAAACAGGACTCAGAGTATTGCTGTGTGACAGCCTGTGAATGGTCTGTTTTTCACAGAATCAGTGATAAGGCCACTAGATACAATGAGGAGTCCTTTCCTGTTATTCTGTACTGTTTTGAACAGTTCTGTGGAGTAAAATTTGTCTATAGAATCAGAGTCATTTAAGGTTGGAAAAGACCTCTAAGATCATCAGGTCCAACTGTCAACCCAACACTACCAACACCACTAAACCATGTCCTGAAGTACCACATCTACATGGTGTTTAACGCCTCCAGGGATGATGACTCCACCACTTCCCTGGGCAGCCTGTTCCAATGCGGGACCAATTCTAGCAGCCAACAAAGTTCTGGAGCTTTGTTCATGGAAGAAAAAAATTTTAGATTTGTTTTTGTAACCTTAAAAAGTACTTTCTAAGTGAGAATGCAGACGGATGAAAATCTTTGTTGTTGAAAAGTGCATTTTTAGTTGTGGTTAGAAATGCAGTCTTCCTTGCCTGGTTGGTGTTTCTCTTGTTTAATGACTGTTCAGTTCAACCTGACTCCTTCCGTTTTCATTTTAGCTGAAACCTGTGGATTTTTGAGGCCACTCATTAGTGAAGCTGTTGGTATCTTCCCAGTTTCGACTGGTTGGCAAACTGAATGGAAGAGTAAAGAAAAGGGTGCTAACATATACATTTTATTTTTTAACTTGGCTGTTTTCTGCTAACCCAGGATCCAGTCCTGCGGATGCTAACGGATGGGCTGTTTTGAGAGTCATGGTAAGACTTGGAGGGGACTGTAAGTAAATGCCCTTCATCAAACCAAATGTTTGAAGGCCACCGAAGAATTGTTTTACCTTAGTTCTCACATAACTATTTGTGACACATCAAATAAACCCAAAAGTTTTAAAATAGGCTTGCAGAGAAACCTACTTCTGGTGACTCTGTAGGTTGACTTGTTTATTTGCATAGAATTTTAGTTAGGTTTTTGAAATTTTGTGCAAAAGTCAATGTGGAAAGTAATGGGATAGTGATACTATTTATGGCTTTCACAGTTCTGCTTTTCATGGGGTTTAAAATGTTTCCATTATTTCATTTTAGGTTAAATGCTGTAGTTGCGTGGCAGTATTTCTTTGCAGATAGCACTTTAACGGTTGTATGAATACCACATACTATGTGCACAGATTTATTGTATTACTAGTGCGTGTGTGTATTTTAGCGTGAAGCTGCTAAAGATACTGAGGTCAGATAAAAGATGTGGTTTTGGCAAAGCAGCAAATTTGAACCTTTTTCGCATCCATTTGATTTTTTTTTTTAATTCAAGACTGTTCAGTGCCACAAGCTTTTTGTTCTGTTTTGTCTGTCTCTTTTGGCAGTGGTGCTGGCAAGATTTGAGGTGGTTGGTGGTGTTTTTTTTAGCTACCTTACAAAGGATTTACTCATTAGCCCTATTTTATGGGTTGAGCTAATTGTGATTTGTCTTGCTGAGCGGTATTATGCAGTTTGGGCCAATTAAGTGAATCCACTTACACCGATGGATGTTGTTCCAATGTGTAATATTGATTTGAGCTATAAAAGGAGAATGACTTGTTTGATTAGATTTCTTTGTCTAAACAATGCTTGAGATCTTATCTAGTGTACCAAACAGAAGTGTTCTCTTCACTGAGGTTTTTTTAATTGCTTCTTAGTTTTGATTAACACTGTATATGCAGATATAACTGTTTCCCTGTGTATAAATTCTGAAACAGTACAGAAGAATTGGGGGGCGAAAAATGCGTCTTGCAACTGAGTTTAACTGTCTCTGCTGCATGAATATCAACTTGTGTTGAGACCTGGGGATGTGTAGAGTGATGTGCTCTGAAAAAAGGGGACACTGGGGAATCCCAGACATCTACCTCCTTGGAGATAGAGGAGTGGGGGGGAGTGAGTCTGTGTGTATATGTGTTAATTAGGCATTTACACTGAAGTAAATGGCATCTGTCACATGATAAACATCAGAAACTGCTGAAGTATAGAAAATCTGTGGAAACTATACACATGTAAATGTATTTTTTTTGGTGGTTGTTGTTCTTCTGTTGGCTCTTGTGACAAAGTCAGACTTTACTTTTTGGAATTAGTAGATGAGAACCGCTATAAAGCAAACTGGGGAGAAAAACACTTTTGTCATCAGGTCCATAAGAAGGTAAGAAACTCTGGAGATGCTGATTAATTATAATGCTAAGGATCTGAAAACTGGCTCAGTGTCTTCTGTTTTACAGGTTGTACATGCACCGAAAGTGTTTTAGTTCTTTGCCTTAAATTTTTTTCATACATTCTATTTCCATACCAAGAAAACGTCTCTGTGTTTAAATGCTGAGGGGCATGTACATGTAAATGTGGCTTGTTCATAATATAGATTTCAACGAGCCATCTGCAGCAGCTGAATGACTCCTGGAGAAGGTTACCTTGATTCCGCTGTGTTTAAACAGAACATCTCTAGGAGTGCTATGTATATTTTAGGTACTAAGCTATTCATTTTGGTCTCTCAAAATGATTACTATTGGAGATACGGGTCCGATTAAGGGGATAATTTAGTAAATTCAGAGTATGGCTGGGGAAGAGAGCATGCTGCTGTCAAAGGAGTACATGTGCTACCCTCCTGGGTAAAGGAGCGCTAACATAATCTAGATAATTTGGGTACTTACTAGCTCTGATTCAGTGCAGTCCTTCTTTGCGGGTTATCTCCCGCAAAGTCGATATTGGGTATTTTTGTGGTGCTTATATCCAAAATTTTGGGTTATGGGCATATTCTCTTTTGGGATATGATGCCAAGCCCTGGCACCAAACCTGGTTTAGAAATCCTCCTGAAATACTGAAACATAATGTTAAAGAAAGATCTCCAAAACCAATCACTGCAACTGTTATTAGCGCTTCTCACACTCTGCACCCTGAGAGCTGCTGCAGCCTGGAGCAGTGCTTGGAACCAGTCCAGGATGAGAATGGCTGTCTAATCAGCCCTGATGGACTCCTCACTTTATGTGCTTATTTGCTGGAAACATGGTGAAGAAACACAAAGCTGTTCCTGTGTTAAGATCTGGCAGGGTTTACTGGTTTAGGTGCCTTGCCGTGAAGGTGGCTCCTCGGTCTACACTAGCTTTGGAAACAGGTGGCCATTTTTGCGCGGTTTGCTTCTGAAGCAGTAAGCTTGTGGGACTTGAGCTAGTTCTTGTATCCATGTGTGGTCATGAAGAATTGTGCAATAAAATTGCTGTTGTACTTCAATTTGTGTCCAGTTGTCTTTGTACCTTAATCCAAAAGTAGTTATGCTGAGTGTTCATTCTAATGTTAGTCAGGACCTCTTGTTAAATCTACAGCATTTAGCAGCTCATTTGTCACAGATGCAGAGCTGAGGAGGCTGTGATGGGCTGGTTCAGTGCTTAACTGACTTGGGTTAAGATTTCCAGAGTTGTAACAAACCCATACAGGGATTTGGATGACTAAACTGTCTGCAGTTTTTGAATTAGGTAGAGGTTCTGCAAAACCGTGATTCAATAGGTTTTGGTGAATCTTTTGTCTTACTTCTGTTGCTGCTGCAATATAATTAACTCTTATGAAATATACAGCTTTACAGAAATTAAACTGCTTTTATACAAATCATGATTCCTAGCTGTTCGTATTTTCTAATGTAACAGATCCCTTTAGGTGCTTCAAAGGTGTCTTTTGAGGCACAGGTAGCCCAATATGATGAAAACTCGCAGTACAAACCATTAAGCACTCCAAGGCTTGTCAGCTTTTCCAGCCTTTGTTGTTAGCCGTTCATGCTTGAGATTGCAGGGTCAATTCTAATATTTATGAAGGAATTGTTTCTTCAGGAACCTCCTAGAACTTGCTTCTTTGTTGACATTTCCATTTTAGTTTACAAAAACAAAGGGAGAAATCACACTTTTGAAGTTTTAGCTGTTCTAAGATATGGACAAGTTTTTGAGTACCTAGGGTTGTGTGATTTGTGCCTAAGTAATCCTTGAATTTGAAAATAAATTTGAAACTCATAGTGCTTGAGGAAGGTGAGTTGTTGCATTCTTTGAATTATCTAGAAATACTGCCTTAAAAGTCAGCTTCTGCAGAGAGGAGGTTTAGTGAATTATCCTGTGGATTGCTGCTTGGTAGTAAATGTTTCCATGTACTATACTGTAAATTCTGTACTGTATTTGTGTTATGGTATTTGGAGTATTCCTCATGAACTGCAGTCCATTGTGAAAGAAATTTAAGTCCTTGGAGGGGAATTGCCATCATGAAGTACTAAGAAGCAGATCTCTATTTCCAGATTATACATGGAAAGGATCTATAGATCTTTGAAGAATTGTTGCTGGAACCTGAAAACCTGGACGTTTTGAACTAGTGGGGAAGAATAGAGACCTTTTTTCTGTCTTTGAGAGATTTGCTTGGTGCTCAGTGGCAGTGTATCAGGTACCACAGATGTGATAGGGCTGCTGTTTTGTTATATTAGGTAAATTAGGATATATGCAAGGCTGAACTAGAGGGTGCACTAACAACTTGCAGTAAGGTAAACAAGGAAAAATGGATTTTCCAGATTGCATGGGAATATGGGAAAGGAGGAGTCAAAGCTCCAAAGAGTTGAAGTAACAGCGAAAACATTTCAGAAGGTGGGAGAAAATGGTGGGGAGAAAGTGCACAAGACTGTTTATATATATATATATATAAAATCAATGGTTTTGCAGTATCTTTTATGGCTACTTCTGGTGCTAGTAGGACTGTTGGTATCTCAGTGTGTGGATGTGGGGTTTTTATCTTGATACCTAAAAATAGCTGACTATATTGTTAGCCCTTGCCTATAAAGAAGCTTTTGGTTTTGTAGAACAACTGTGCTTAAGTGCGAAAAACTTTTAGACGTGTAAACAATGTTTGAATTCAAAACACCACTTTTAAACACATACATTGATCATGCAGATAAAGATATCCAAGGGCCATGCTATTTCTTGTACTTGGTGCTTGAGGAAGGATGACAGACAGGCTGATCTTGATAGCATTTGATCAGAATAGATTACTGACTTGAGTTGCTGAGGTGTACTTCCTAAAAAGCATTAAATCCTGCTGCGTGATTGTCAGTGTTAGTGCTTAGGGTTTTTTGGTTTAGCTTTGTTTTTAATATGAGGCTAATCCTGCAGTGGTAAAATGAAACTGTTGTGGCTTTACAGAAGCAATAATTCAAATGTGAAATGTGTGACGGTTCCAGGTTATGTGAAATCTCATAGTGGAGTATACGGCAAATTCAGAAGCCACTTAAGAGATGCCATCAGAAAAAAACTTGGAATTAGGTGGCAAGTTAATATTCCTTTGTGGTGGTAGGATAAACTTTTGTGAAGTTCAGAAAAATGTCAGTAAAAAATGAAGAAAAAAGTAAAGTACTTAGTAAGTAACTCCTGTGCTTGTTCTGTCTGTGATACTTACCTAAATATTTGTTTCTTATTGTATTATTCAAAATATTGTTTGACTATTGGTTGTCACTGTTTCTAGGTGTTTGTTTTTTTCCTGGCCTCTTTCTTCTGAATGAGCCAGTAGCATACACAGGCTACATTAGTTCTAACCTTAGTTTGTCATCCTTGACAGCCTTCATGCTACTTGCAAATAAAATTCCTTCTCACAAAGAACAAAATTGGTTTGCAAATCTAAGCACTTTAAACTTCATATACACGAATATTCATTTTCTAAAAGAAGACCCTCTTTAAACAATGTTGACTCAGTTTTAGATGTTGAAGATTATAGTGAATATTTAACAAAAATAACTTTTAAAACTAGTAAGCATTAGAAAAGTCAAACTGTCACTATAAACAATTCTGGCACATAGCTAATATAATCTTAAATAGCTTAAGCAATGATATGCTTTCTTCAGTACATATAAAAGGAGAGCAGAATGAGGAAAAGCTGGTAATTTTGTTTTTGTTTCTTGGGTCTGTGTGTATCTTTAAAGGAAAAGTATTCTGAACTCAGAAAACATGTTGAGCACCAATCTAATTAACTTGCAGAAAAAGTTGCAAAAGTTTGTGTGCATGTGAGTTGTAAGTGGACTTCTAACTTCAACCCTAGCATTTTATTATGCCTGGTGAAATGTTGGAAATGTTTGCTCCTTTTGTATAGTTCGGATTTGAGTGAAAAATGTTTGGCAAATGCATATAAATGAGGATACGATGGATTAGGAATCAAACATGAGCCTGCTTAAATAATTCTCAAGATTTTCTGGTTCACGTGTAGTGATATTGAACTCTTTAGTCATAGGCTTTAATTTGTGCATGGTGCTGACCTGATGCTGTGCAGGGACACTCACTGCATCCCTTCATTCAATTCACTCTAATTATCCCCAACTTCCTGGGGAGCCTGCTTAGAACTGGTCATGAATGTTTGTTATTAAGTATTAAGATATTAGACTACCCTGGTTACATGTAACAAAGTAGTTTTTAGTCTGAATTTACATATAGATGATCAGTATAGGAAGCTGAAATTATATTTGTCAAGATTTTATTTAAGCAAATTCGAAATATGTTGGAATAATAAAACATTTTGACAGTGGCTTAAACTCGGAGTTAAATGAGACTTGATGTTATTGTGTGAGTTCTTTGTATGTCGGTGTTGGTAATTTCAGTATGTATTTTAGAGTGGTTATGGTATGTAAATTATCTTTGAAACAATCAGATTTGTGTGCATATTTCAGAGTGATGGTAATTATTTTTGCTGGGAGCATCTGTTAATGCAGAATATTGCCTCTTCAGGTTCACGTGAAAATGGCGGACGAAGCTGTCTGTGTTGGCCCAGCTCCCACCAGCAAAAGCTACCTCAACATGGATGCCATCATGGAAGTCATTAAGAAAACCAGGGCCCAAGCTGTGAGTCTGAATGAGTCTATCTGCTGCAGCTGTTTCATATATAGAAAGCAGAAAAGCCAGAGTTTGTATTTTTTTTAAAAGGTGTGGGGGGGGAAGTGATTGAATATGCTATTCCAGTTAGTTCATGTCACATGAGTTAAATGTGTCTGAAATCGCTACTGGAAATCAAAGGCTTTGTAGCATCTGGCAGCACTGGTCGCTGATCCTGCAGGTGGCTGCTGGATTCAGCTTTCACACCAGGGAGCAGCTTCAGTTCATTTCCAAATTTGCTAGGGGAAAAAAAAAAAATCCCAATTAGTTTTGAGCACTAACCCTTTATCTGCCATAATGGCTTTTTTGAATGTTTTACAAAGTGTATCCAAAAAGGCTTTTGCTTAAACTTAGTTGGAATCACTTTCTAAATGATATAAATGCAGGAAGGTAAGGTAAATGGTGCATCCCATAATTTATTTTTGTTTCATAATGTTTACAAAATGCACGTTAGCTTATGTGTAAATGTGGGCTATTCTGCTGTTCTCCCTCCAAACTGGCCAGGGATTGAAAGCTTACCAGGAATTGGCTGGAAAAACTGTGTAGTCATGTTCATATGCCTAATGTTCTTTGTTCTGTCGGTAAAATAAATGTATTATTCAGACCTACTGTACGGAGAGCATTTATTAAAACATAATCTGAGTGTATATAAACACCACTAATTACCCTGGAGCAGTTTGGATCAGCACTAATTTCTTTCAAATAAGAAGTTTTGGTATCGAGGATGTTTTGGCATAGTGCTTTCAGGGGCCAAAAACTTTCCAATAAAAAAAGAAAACTGTTTTCTTCCCTCCGAGTCTCTGAATATGGAAGCCAGTTTAGGCCCTTTAAAAGAGGGGAATAAAATGACTTGTATATTGTCTGTCAGAATGTATTGGATCAAGAATCTTATGTGAATTGTGAAAAGTAAAATGAAAACTTTCTTACACTTCTCCAGTAATTATGCTAGATGTGTATTGGGATGTGAATAGCAAAGTAGGCACATAAAGATGCATGACTTAGAGACAGTAAACTGTTCTCCAGCAAGGGTTGCTAAAAGTAGGAGGCTCCTGACTCTGGGATCAGTGTGAGAAATATTTTGGGATGGGGACTACTTTATGGTAGTTACTGAGAAAAGTGTGGATGAGCATATATGTGGAATTCTGCAATGAGAGAAATATGGCAAAATGGAGTTACAGAGCAAAAGGCAAAACGCCAAAGGGAGTGTGTCCCTTGCTCTGTAAACAGCACCTTTCTCCCTAGTTTAGTAAGGAATGTTTGTTTCAGAAATGGCAGTTCAGTCAGTGAGTCTTTACAGCTTGACTTAGGACGGATAACTCAGTGTGTCTACACAGTTTCTGAAGGTATTCAGCTAATATAAATGCTTAGTGGTCTACTTCACCTTCCCAAGTATCTGAAAAAGGACTAGCAAATTTGGTGACTGGCTTCAGAACTCAGTTTTGTTTTGTTTTGTTTTGTTTTTCCCCCAAGGTACACCCAGGATATGGGTTTCTTTCAGAAAATAAAGAATTTGCTAGACGTTTGGTAAGTTGCTTCTATTTGCTTCACTGTGAATGATGCACTAGGTGGCATATGTTCCTTCCAAGGTATCTGAGGAATCGAGAATACCCATTTAAGGCATATCTAAAAGATACCTTAATATAGGAGACTTCAGTATGCTTTCTGTGCATGTGGATTTCTTGCATTTTGAGGGTGTAATTGCAGCCTGTGTTTTCTTTTGGGAAAAGGGGAGGTGCCTTTTTGTGAGAACTTTACCAAGTATGTAAGAACCTTTTGGCATTTTCACTCGTGCCTTTACTGTTTATGAGGCTGCTCTGTAGAACTGGGTCACTGAAATGATCTGGGTTAAAAGTATCTGTTTTTAAGTGATCACTTTGGTGATTCATAGCACAGCTGGTGAACAGCTGTATCAGCAGCCCTGAGAAGGTGCTGAACTGCACTTTCAGGATGGGAATAGAAAGCTGTCTAAAAACTGGCTTCTCTGCTGGTGGCCATGTATTGTAGAGCCGCATTCTCTGAAAGGACCAAGGAGTCAAGAGGGTGCTGTTTTCACTTCATGCTTGAATTTATAAAAATTATTATTCACAACCTCTTCTGTTGGGTTTTCCTATATCACAGAAACTGATACATGGCATTCATAGTGATTTTATTTTTTCAAAAGCTTTCATGCAGCTGCTCATGAATTTGAGTAGTGCTAGGAGAAAGTTTATATGCACAATGTTTGAGCAGAGTCCTCAGTGGATGCTGTGTGTGTAGTCACTGTGAATCGTGTTACTGTCTATTGGTTTCACTGAGAACAAGAACAAACACATAATACATTGACATTTCCAGTAAAAAGCTGTTGCAGCCACCAACTTTGTTATGGGGTAAACAAACCATATGGCTGAAAAAACATTTTGCTTTACAGGCAGCAAGACAAATTTGTTGCTGGTTTTGAGAGTAATTTGCACCTTTTTGATTCAGGGTGCAAAAGCAGATCAAGAACGTGATTCTATAAAATGGTAGCTCTCTTGTTCTTAGTGTTTGTGGAATCGCTTGTTTCCATATCCCTTCCTTGACCATGTCCCTTTTTTGGTTTGACTTCACATTGTGATACAGACCTTTATTATTTGGTTAGTTATTTAGTGTTAGAGAGCACAGCCTGTCATTAAGGAGATTTGAGAATGAAATCTCAAATTTTCATACTTTGCCATTCCTTTGCTTTTCTAAAAGCCTCCAGGTTAAAACAAGTGCAGGTTCTGTGTGATGCTGAATGCATCCTGCTGGTTACTGGGCAGTGATGATGTTAAAATGGAAAGGAATTCTGAACACTTGGTGTTTGCCAGGATTTACCAAATCGGGGGGTAATTGCTTACATGTTGTTTTCATGTAGTTTAGCAGCTTTCTTTTATCACTGCTCTGCTTTGTGTAGCAGAGCATCTTTTTAGAGGGAAGATTCCTGGCTTAATTTATAACAAACTTTTGTTCCCACTGTCTTAGACCAGCAGGATAACTGGCTTTAGTTGGCAGTTTGTGGGTTCTTTTAAATAACAAAAATTTAACAAAACAGAAGTGCTTGCTTGTGCTATTTTGCCTCATATTTTGCTGCCCAACTTTGAAATTTGATAGTTATTACTCTAAACTGGGCTCATTTCTTAGTAATCTGGTTATTTGATAATGTAAATTACAATATTTGTGACATAACAATCTGTGAGACTTTTTGGCAGGATTAAGCAGAAATGGAAGAAGCATAAACATTTCTATAGATCCCCTCCCCCTTCCTATTTCTCATCTTTTCACTCAAATCCTTGCAACAGTGAATTCCTGAAATAATGTGGTGACTAGAAATGTGTTCAAGTTTGGGTTGGTGCTACAGTCTCAAACAGCTTTTAATTATGTTTCTGAAACCCAGAGTGTTCTGTTCTCTATAAATATAATAAAACAAGGTAGATCTACTTTGCTTCTGAAATGCACTATTTAAAGCTTCAATTAAGACATAATCATGCTTCCTTTCACGTCATGGCTCTAGAACATCAAACCCCTAGTGAGAATTGGTGAAATGATCTGTCTTTTTATCACCGAGGGCTGCTTATATTTTTTTCAAGACACCTTGATTAATATATTTAGGAGGAAAACTTCCCGCTGTTTCTTTTCTTTATTAAAGCTTGTAAAAAATGCTACAAAACTGTTGTGAAGTTGCCAAAGATGCGGTTTGGTTTTGTTTCCTTTCTCCCTATTCCTTTCTTTGCACGTACACTAGTTTGTTCTTTTTCACTGAAAGTAGTGATGAAACTTGAGAAACCCAGGCATATTTCCTGGTGTGCATCTGTACTTTGAAAACAAACTACCTAGATTCAGAAACCGAGAAATACACTAAAGTTTCTAAACTTGCCGATCTGTCTGTAAGAGCGGTAATAAGCTCAAAGCAAAGCTTTGTCTTCAATTAACACATGGAGGGTCAGTTCACATGTAATCCCACTGTGCGTGATTGGAACAAAAGCATGTCTTTTTGTTCATTATTGCCTAAATGGTTCATGGAGTAGCACACAGCTATAGACAGTCCTTGTGAAGAATTTGATGGATACATTTAGAGTATTGAAAATTACTAGTCTTGTTTTTCTTCTTAGAAACTCAATTATCTTAGAATGAGGGAGAACACAACTACGTGGTCCATTGTTTCCAAAACAATTTCTAAAAAGCAATCAGTGAGAGTATATCTAGCATATTGTTCACTGTTATCCAATAAAGTTGGTGCATTCAGTCCCCTCTTCACGTGTATCTATTCTGGTTGCTGTTGGTGGCTGACAGGAGAGGGAATCCTGACATTTATGTCAAGTGATTATGTCAACAATTTCAAAAAACCCAAGGTAAATATCTTAAAGATTGGCATTGTAATATAAAATCTCTTGGGAAAACCTATGAGATAGCGCTGATAACACTAGGTATTATGTAGAATAATAAGCCGTGGATTTTTGCAAGTGAATGTAGTTCCTTAGAATCTTTGCATTCTGATTTTTAGCTCAGAAGTTTGAGCTATTCAGCTTGGAACTCTTGCAGTGCTTTATAAGAATGATCTGTGCTTTGAAGTTGTAAAATTCAGTGCATAGGTTATTGCTAGCAGTTTATACATGCAAATATATTTGCATGTAAGCAGTTTGCTTCCTTGAAGGAATTATTCCATAATGTTCAGTATTGACATAAATGTAAAGTTGCACTTAAAATCTGTTGCCACATTGGAAAAAAATGCTGATACCTTTTGCCCAATACTTTGCAGGGCTGCAGGAACAATTTGCTCGTATATTAGAAGAATTTGCTTGCATCATGTTTCCCATTATATAAACTTAATGCAGAGCCTTTGAGAAGCTCTATCACCTCTGTTGTCTGCAGCTGACCTTTGAAAATTGGCAAGGAGAAAGTCCTGAGACTTTTGGTTTGCCTGTTGTTGAAAGATACATTTTCCTGAAATTGTTTTCCTTTCCTTGCTTGCAAACCTCCACGGCAGCTGTTGTGATGCGGAGTGGGAGTGCTGAGCCAGGTCTCTTTACATGTCAGATACTTTGAGATTGGCCCATGATTCCAGTGACTCTATTCTTCCTTTTCTTACCTGGATGAAGGGAATGGGGGAGAAGACTGAGAGAAAGCAAGCAGGGGGCTGGATTGCAGTCGTCATTCCAGAGTCGGTGCTTTTTCTGGGGGTCTAGCTGATGTTAGCAGCAAGTAGGAATTTTACCCTTATAGTTGAGGTTATGTATGTTCTTGCTTCCTAATAATGGTTAGAAGCTTAAACTTTTGATGCATCTCAGTATTGCAGTTACTCATAATGGGATCATTTTCCCCCTTCTTAATTAAAAGAAACACAAGTGAATTTCCCATTCCACCTCTGCCACAAAAGTCCCTTGGGAAACTACTGCTAAAAAATAAAATCAGCGAAATTAACACTATTCCTTTGCAAACTCTAGTATGAAAAATAGTAGTTTCCAGGATGTATATCTTCAGTATATTTTGGTGTCCTGTACGTATGTATAAGACAGAATTCCTACTTTAAGTGGTGCATTGGGGTGTATTTCCCCCAAGAAGCCTATAGAATTTGTGCATAAAATAACCTTAACTCTTATCATTGTAAGATTATAAGTACAACCTTTATCTGGAATGTTCTTCTGAATGCAGCCTTGACAATACTATCATGATGTTCTTTTTCTTGATGAAAAAAAAAGCGCCAGCCGTTAGCATCTGTCAAAATCCCCTCCTTTGCAATAGAAGCCATTAATGGTGGGACAAAGGATTAAATTTTGGACTAAGATATGGACCTTTTTGGACTTCTTAGTGGAACCTGTTTTTATACATCTTTTGTGCCCTTTTAGCAACTCCTGTTTGGCATGACTAAGGGGAGAACAAAGCAGCCAGCACTATTTCTTTTTACCTTTGAAGCTAGATTAACATTCTTGGTGGAATTAAAAAAAAAAACAACAAAAAAACCAAACCCCAACAATCTGTTGTCTGAAATAAATGGGCAAAGTGTATATGGAAATGGTTGATCACATGTTTGTAAATGGCTTTTATAGTTGAGAAGGAAAAGGTAAAATGAAGAACAACATATCATCTTCTGCGAGGGGACATGTCTGACCTCCGAAGAACTTTGTGCAGGTGGTATGCACAGCTAATTATGGGATTGTCACCTTTTAAAATGTAAACTCTTAATGGCAGCAGTGTTTCTTTACAATTGTTGTGCACGGCTTTGTTATTTGTAAGCAAACTGTGAAGTTCCTTTATCATGATGCAACGGACATTTCACTTTTGAGAAGCACATGGTATGATTCTTGTGCTGTTCCCACATGCATTGGCTTCCTACCTGGCAATTTACATGACAGGTTAGTATTTGTGATTTCCAAATTGCAAAACGGTGGTTGAAAAAAAGGCAGCTTTGGAAGCTTGGTGTCAAGAAGCTGCTTATGGCAGAGATTTGTCTGCCCTACATCTTGAAGGGCACAGCTGTTAATGTGGGTTTCTTATGTTGTCTTGCAGTACATAGTATGCCGTTGTCTACCAAAGCAGCAAAGTGCCTACCATCACTGCCTGTGGTGGCTGAAGGTGCTTTGTCTAGTGGCAACTGGAGACAACAGCGTCCTGGCCTGTGTGAAAGATAGTGTGTCCAGCAGGAGTAGGGAAGTGATTGTGCTCCTGTACTTGGCTCTGCTGAGGCTGCAGCTTGAGTACTGTGTTCAGTTCTGGGCACCGCAGTATAAGAGAGACATTGAGGTGCTGGAGCAGGTCCAGAGAAGGGCAACCAAGCTGGTGAGGGGTCTGGAGAATGTGTCTTATGAGGAGCGGCTGAGGGGACTGGGATTGTTTAGTTTGGAGAAGAGAAAGCTGAGAGGAGACCTTACTGCTCTCTACAACTCCCTAAAAGGAGGTTGTAGTAAGGTGGGGGTTGGGTGTTTCTCAGACACTCCTGGTCCTCTGCTAGCACTTGTGAGCTAGAAAAATGAAATTGAGTCATCTGAACTATCTGCTTGGACACTTCCTAGGCTGAAAGGAGGAACTTTATAGGCTTTTAGCAAAGGTCTGTGTTGGCTTATGTTGTGTCATCAGTGCTCTGTTGAAGATTGCCTGTGCTACCCTATTAGTTCTAGTAGTTCTACCCTATTGCAAGTCCCAAACCTTTGAGTGATTGCTCTATATAGCTAGAGTACTTTTTTCAAGTGTAGTTTTATGTCTAAACTTAAATACACTAAGTCTTAGGGTGCATATCCACATATCTTGTGGATATACATGTGTATAACCTTCATGCATGTATTTGAAGATGCAGGGTGCTGTTTCACCAAAGGTTTCTGATTTCTGACGAAAATCACTCTCTAATTTTGCATCCTTTCCCTAAACTCCATAATCTCAGCGTGTTTTTCTTGATCTCCTAATTAGGCAACTTCCTCTGACATGGCAGTTTTGACCTATTTGTATTTTTTTCACTTAGAGTAAGCCTTTATTTTTAACTTGTGTTTTTTAAAGCTACATATTTCCTAAAGTGGCTTAAGTTGAGAGTTTTAACATGTGCAATGGTTCTTAGAAAAAACACAAACACAAAACCTCTTGCTTTAAATAGTGCTGTCTGCCAACTTGAGACTCTCAGTGGATGAACTATGGGCTCGCATGACTTCTGGAACAACTTAATGTTGTGCATGTGATTAAAGAATATATTAGCGATTTTTTTTTTTTTTTTGCCTATCTGGACTATCGTAAGTCATTTATTTCCCGTGAGCTGCCTTTCAACAGCAGCACTTCGGCATGCTTATTGGAGTGTGTGGTTCTGCAGATGAATGGATTTGTGGAATCCTGATTTGTAAAAAGTCATTATTTCTTGACATGCAGTGTCAGTGCAATAGCATTTATTTCTAGGCTTATGGGAATCCTTCACGTTGCTTCTGAAGCACTTTGTGCTGTTGTCTTCCTTCCACTGTTGCTGTGTCTGGTTGTGAGACTAAAAACTCCTTGCTCTGTTTCCAGGATTGCAGTTGTATTAACTGTATATACCTGTGCTCTTCATCCCTGCAATAACAGAAGGCTTGCAAGAATAAAGCTATGTAAGTCTCTTTTTAAGTAGGTAAAGACTTTCTGCTTTTTATTCTACTATTGATTTGCAGTGATGCAGACAAGCTTGCTGAGTTGTGGTGAACTCCATCCATTCTGAGCTAAGGCGATTTGTTAATTTGTCCTATTGTAGCATAATTGATGTAAGCTAGTGAGGTAACCTTGCAAATGTGATGTCCTTCTCTCTTCCCAAATCAGTTTTAAATCAGTCCCATTGATACCAGTGGAGTTGGATTAGACTCAGGCAGTTAAGAGATGACATGTCTTTGAGAGGAGAACTCCTGTTGCCGGGTGGATTTTGTTTGTGGCAAGGCAGATGAAGCTTCAGTTTAGAATTTAACAAAAATAATGCTTCCTTAATAATCACTTCTGTTTTCCGTCTGTATCTTACAAAATAATGTATTTTATAGTGATGAATGGTCTGTGTTCAGTACTTTCACATTGCAGATTAAATACTTGAAGGTTGCTATATATTCCTAAAATATGAGTATCAAGAAAATTAACTCTGGCCTTGAAGATGAATGCAATTTAGTGTTGGGATGGACTTTTGTACTACTACAGAGTTGAAATACACTGGAGAAATGTGGGTGATAGAACCATTTTCTCTCTCTTCTCTTGTTAAACAACTTGCAGCAAGTTGAGCCAAAAATCTGTCTACTAAAGTTACTGTTTACTAGTCAAAAGTAATCTTAAAGCTTATTGTGTATTCATATACCAGGCCTTTTTTTATTTTATAGTGATGTGTTTACATGAGGAGGGATATGAACATACTGGATGCCTTTCATCCTAAGGCTAGGAGGTAATTACCCCTGATGGAAGGGGAAAAACTTACTTGTAGAGGTGGATTTAGCTTGAAGACATTTATATGCTGCAAGAAGCAATAGTGTGTATTTGTCGCTGCTTCTATTTTATTGACTCCAAGAATGAAGATGCTCTACTGAGTCTTCATTCTTAATTTACACCCTTCTCTAGTTGGCTTTTCTGTTTTGAGTTTTAGGGGAGTAATGTCTCCTCCTCTCTGACACTTTTAGATCAGGTTTTGATACTTGATCCCTAATGGATCTGCTGAGACTATGAATGAGCTTCATGAAGGGAGGATCGTGACAACCATTGCAAAGACATTTGAGTGATTTCTGCCTTAGCTGTGAAAAAATGTTAGCCGAAAGGTTTTCGGTTAACATGCTTCTAAAGATTAACATGCTTGCTATTATTCTGGACTGAGCAGACTTTGGCGGGGGCTTTGTTTTTCATGGTGTGCACTTTGACTGTAATCTTAGTTCAGGAAGTGATTTCTTCAAGTTAGTATGTATGATCATGTTGAATTATTAGAACTTGATCTTAAATTTCTATAAACTTAGTGTTTATTTTATGCTGCTCTTTAGTTTCTTTTATGTAGTATGCCTGGATTAAAACTTCTATATAGGTATTTAATAATTTTACAGTAAGGTTATGTTGCTGCTATGATGTCAAGTGCTCAAATATTATGAAGAGTTTCTGTAATGACAAGACTTAACCTACTTGTTTGTTCAGTGTACCACAGAATTCACTTGTGCATTCACTAGTTTCAAAATAAGTTCCTGGGTGGGAGGTTGTCACCTGGTCTCTCTGTGGTCATAGTTTTCTCTGGTCTGAGAACTTTTCCAAGTACTTCTGCACGCCAAGGGGATCTCTGCTAAAACGCCAGATATGTTTGGTTGCCGAAAGTGCATTGAAACACAAGAAGAGTTCAATTTTATTTTTTACTTTTGCATAGATCCACAAGTTATAGCAACTGTGGAAGCCATAAAGGATACAGGGCAAGTTTTATATTCAGATATGTCAGAGTTAAATAGGATTTTGCAGTATTTAAACTGTTTAATGTCACTTGGTAAATTCTTAGCCGTTCAGTTTATCTTCTACTGTTGTGGCATCTTCAGGCTAGTTGCATATTTTTTACCATATGGTTGTAGAACGCATAATGCAGTTGGACCTGGTTGCTGTTTTGGATATCAAATACAATCTTTATTTCACAGAATCACAAAATGGTTTGGGTTGGAAGGGACCTGTGGGGGTCATCTGGTCCAACCCCTATGCACAAGTTGGTTGCCAGGACTGTCTAGTTGGCTTTTTACAGTCCCCAAGGAAGGAGACTCCACAATCTCTCTGGGCAACCTATGCTAGTGCTTGGCCACCCTCACAGTTCAGAGGGAACCTCTGTGTGTTTCAGTTTGTGCCCATTGCCTCTGGTCCTGTCAGTGGGCACTACTGAGCAGAGCCTGGCTCTGTTCTCTCTGCACCCTCCCTTTAGGCATTGATATATACATTGATGAGCTCCTCCTGAGCCTCTTCTTTTGCAGGCGGAACAGTCCCAGATCTCTCAGGCTTTCCTCCTAGGAGAGATGCTCAAAGAAACAAAAATCCATGAGCACATACCAATGTAAGCTCTGTTTGATAGTAACTTTCCTGGTTTGTCAATTTTTGTCAATGAAAGTCTTTAGCCAGTGCAACAGGAGTGATGACCCCCAGGTAAGGGTAAGAATTTAATAGATACTTGCAGCTGCCTAATTGTGTTTAGTGGTTCATTTTGCAAGTCTTTTCAAGAACTCCCTAGAACTTTAAAAGATTTCCTACTCATTATTATGAATGCATTTGCCTTTTCATTTTATCTTTAATTCTATTTGAGGGTTGGCTTACAAATCAGCTTTGTCTATTTGCACAGCATGTTTCATTCATTTCTATTTCAGACTGAATGATAGTGATCAATAACCCTGATAACCCACTGAGTAGTGGGTTGACTGAACAATTCCTGCTAGAGTTGCGACGTATGTGGTTTTGGGGAAAAGAGTTAAAATACTTTGCAGTTGAATTGTCTTCACCAAAGTTTTGAATTTACACAAATATTAAAATAGATTTCCTACAGTTAGGTGATGTTTTGTGTAGAACCTAACATCTGCTTCTCACTTGCTTCCTGAATGCCAGCCCTTGTGTTCGGCTGCTGAAGGTCAGGTTCCTAGGCTGTAGTCAGACTGCTGTTCTGCCTGTGACCAAGCTGCCTGAAGAGATTACTGCTCCCAGTGGCTTCCTGCTGTCTATCCCCATGTCCTCACTCCTTGGATGTGCTGCAATGACTGTGTGCATGGTCACTCCACAGCTCTGTTCTGTTAAAATTATCTCTAAATAAATCCCTCCCCCCCTACTCCAAACTCCCCTCTTGGTCTTTAAGCTGGTACAAATCAAGGAGTCTCTGTCTGACTTGAAATGCAGGCAGACTCGAAGGGCTGGCAGCTTGGGAGTGGGATATAGGGAATAAGAGGAAAAAATAAGGAACTGAAGGTAATAACCTTTTAACCTCTTTATAGCTGAATTAGTATTTGACAGAAACCTTACTGAGAGGGATTTAGGTGCTTAATTTAGGCTGATTTAGGTACCTAGTTTAGTTTTTGGAAATAAATTCTGTGTGACTTCTGTTTGATATATGCTTATAAAAATATTTTGTAATGGAAGCATTTAAAGAACTTAACCAAATAATCTCGAAATAATTTCTTTCATCCCCTAAAACACAGAGTGGGAGAAATGGTTTTCACCAAACATTATCTCCTCCTTCTGAAGCATACAAGCTTGCAGTTGCTTCTTGCAGCATTCCTAGTCTGAGTTACTAAAAGCTTTGAAACTCAGAGTGATGGTACATTTGGTGGGACCTTTATTGCACAGATGCTACTGAGGTGAAGGTGCTGTTTTCCCTGGCTCTGCAAGCCACTACTGTTTGGAGAAGACTTGTCTCAGGGTCTGCACCTCCCAGTGAGTATAATAGGAAGGGAAAAGTTGATACAAGTTGACTTTGTAATGTTGGGGCTTGTTGATAGCAAATTGTGTTTTATTTGATGACCTAAGATTTGACATCATTAATTTTTGTAAGCTTAGAAATTTGTATGTGTTGCGATGTGTATATATTTTTTTTATAGGCCTCTTGGGCAGTTTTACTAAATTTAGATTAAATAAGGCTGCTGTCAGTGTGCATGCATTCCTGATAGGACATTTCACACAGCTGTCCATCTTCAGAATTTTTAGATCAGAATTGTATAGGAAGCATACACCTGCTGAACAACATCTCAGTGCTTAGAGGTGCGTTCTTTAATTGATACTAAATTATAGCTTTCAGTACACACAGGGTTAAGTGAAAAGGTTGCACTGATATCTAGTGGGCTTTCCTTTCATGTGCTCATTAGCAGTGGCAAGTCCAGGTTTTAGCACATGTCAGTAATTTACATTTCATTGCTGAGTGGCTGCCCTTGTTCAAGAGTTGTTTCTAAGCCTGATGAATATACTTGTGTTGGGAGTAAACTGAGTAGAAGAATTGAAAGCCAAATACCCTGCCAGGCTTTTCAATGGGTGCCGAAGTTTCCAGTGGGTCACTGATTAGTAATGCAGGGAGCAGCAGGAAAATGCAAAGATGATGTCTAGAAAGGTTACCTCAGGTAGGTTTTACCCCTAAACCCCTTTCTTTGTAACAACTTCTATGGTCATTCTTCTCAAAACTCCTCTCTGGGGAGGACTTCTCTTAATACGAGAATGTGGTATGTTAGATGGACAACCCAGCCAGGTTTACTCATTCAGAGGTGGCACAGGAAAGTAATACTTGCACAGTGAGTACTAGAAACACATGGTCTTGGGGGCTCTATGGTTTCCTGCGATCAGATTATGCTGATGGGAATCTGTGTGAATATTTGCTCTTGCCCTTTTTTTCCCTCTACCTCCTCTGATACTGACTTGTCTTGGCTTGAAGATGTGTGTGGTTCACTGCTGTAATCGAAAATATGTGTGTGTTGGGATGCAGTAGCATTGTGATTGGCAATTGAGATGCAAAACAAAGGTTGCTAGCTTTGGGGGGAAAATTGATGCTTTCATGTGGCAACAGCTTAGTTTGGTTATAAAACCATATGATTAACTAAATGTATTTTTGAAGGAGTGATGCTCTTGCTATTTTCCAAGCTGCCCTATTTTCAGAGCACCGTGTGGAAACTTATACTGTGAAATTATCCTTTCCTTTGTAGAGTCCTGCATGTATTTTCTGTACGAACGGATAGGTATTGCTAAATTTACATATGTACACAGGCAACTAAGCATTTTTATTCCAGATGTCCGTTAGGATCATACTGACATGTTCTTCAGAACTCCAGCAAAAGAACGCTGGTGCTTACGCTTTCCCACTCTTTCTCTAAGGTATTGTGAACACTGTTTATATTCAAGCTACTTAGTATACAGTTTGGGGATGGGGAATGCATTAAACATTTAGAATGGGGGAAAAAACAGCAAAAGATATTCCAGAACATTCTTGTGAATAAAACCTGCCACTTCATTGTGTAAGAACTTGTGAACCCTTTTATTAGCCTATCGGAACGTTAGGTGCATATATTTAAATGAGAATGTTTGCAGAAAGAGTAATTTGAATATTTTTCACACGCTAGAAATATTTTCATAGCTGCCTTGGTCAAATTTGGAATTCCTATTGTTAGTTTGCAAAATAGCTACTTCTTGGATTGTCTGGGAAGGGCGATGCCTCTAGCACTGTGCTAACACACAGAGGGAATCTGAAGCTGTAATTCAGAACCTCCGTTAATTGAGGCTGTGACTAGACATCAACTAGTAGTTTGAGCTAACAGGTAGATGTTGCTGGAGACACTTTTTTGATTATGAGCCAAGACATTTTTAATAACTCATAATAAACTGGAAAAATGATACTTTTTTCCCGGATAGACTTGTGTCAGATATTTTGCTTTGTGGTTAGGACACTTGCATGTTCTTTACTCTACTACAAAAAGCTGGAGATTCAGCTGGGCATGGAAAAGAGACATTGAGACTAGCGAAAGTCAAGAGTATGCCTGAGTGGAGCTTGCACAAGAGCGGGGAGAACATTTTACACTTCAAACTTAGAATGGTTTTGGTTTCTCTTTTCAGTGGCAACTGTCATAATTACATTTCCAGCTTCATGCCTTAGTTTTGAACTCTGATTCTGAATGGATCAAACAGGGAAGAGGTGAAGAGTGGTTTCAGTGAGGATTTATGGATGGGCAACCTTCTGGAATGGGGGCTTCGTCTCTCTAGTAGGTCCTCTAACTCTGACCTGCTGCCCAGCTGAATGTGCTTCCTGATGGCTGACTAAACAAATGGTGGCTGCTGTGTGTGTGCTGTCGCCCTTGTCATCTAAGTGAGACTAAGTTGTACTCTAAGGCACTGTCTACTGTATGTAGTTGTGTGCAGGCTTGTGCGGTTCTTAAAGGCAGGTGAACTGTTTGCTTTCTGGGACTTGAGAACTTTTTGGTTCTTTGACCCTTTTCTTGACTGAGCAAGAGCTGGGGTTTGTAGCTACCTGTGTGTGATCTGGTAGGAGTGGCTTATAACTGAGTGCTAGGGCAAAGCTGCTACTGCACCAACAGTAGCCCTGAGTAGATTAATGATTCTTTGATCTTTGGAACAGGATCTGACCTCAAAATGTAAAAGGTGTTCCTACAGGTTGGTTGTTTTGAGTGTGTTTCTGGGGAGGGACCTGTTTGCTCTTAGGCTAAATTTTGAATTGGCTTTTTATGGAGCGAGAGGCAGGCCCTTGTCAGCCAAATTGGTGTAGTCTGTAACCATGTCTTCAAGGAGTTTTTTTGGTAGCTGGCATCTGGTGAATTCAACACCAGTGCAGCCCATACTGCAGTGTTCAAAGGATACTTCTCAAGTTGCTCAATTTAAGTAAGCAGTATTGTGACGTGTGTGGTACTTCAGGCACTCATTTTGTGTCTTGAAACTTTATTTTTTTAGTTGTTAGGAGGACAGTAAGTGTACGTGAGTTTCTGCATCTTATAGTAAGCCAGAGAATAACATCTGTAAGAGCTACTGCAATCACTTATTTTCAGTGCGTATGTTCATGCTGCTTGCACAAAGAACATGCTGTTTTAAGATAATACCCAACTGAAACAGTTGAATTTTGTAAGATTGTTACTTTTAATCATGGATTCTGTTTTAATAATCTAGATAAATCATTACAATGGCAAATGACTATCTGCTTTGTAGTGGGCTACCCAAATACTGTGTGAGCTTTTGTGTGTACAAAAGCTGAATATATATGTATATCTGTATATGTACACATGCTTCTTAGCACAAAAGGGCTGCTCAGGAATCCGGTGTGTAAATCTGCTTTTCAAAGGCAGGCAGTGGGTGTGCTGCAGAGTGGTGCTTCCACCTCTCCCACCCAGAGAAGTTCAGCTTCATTTGTTCTGGCTGGAATTCAGAAAGAATAAGTTCCTTGCCCACATTTTTGGGCAAGGTATCTTGCTGGCAAGCTGTGCTTAATCTTACTGTATTAAATTCAAAGCTACCATGCTAAAATAAGAACATACTTTTTAGAAGCAGGTTACCCAAAAGATAGAAATGCCCAAATGAAGGTTGCTCTCGTTTGGGTCTTGTGTGTGTAGGTGTTGACAGGGTTTTGCATTTTGTAGTTGCTTGGTTGTTTCAGTGGGACTTTTGCCTTTCTTAAAAGCTCAGTATTTCTTTGTGTTCACTCTTCAGTGTTTGGATTCAGACAGTATTAAAGCATTGCATTGAGCACACGTATATTTAATTTAGCTGGAAAACTTTGTTAATTTCTAGCATACTTGTAACTTTTATAAGTGGTAATGCGTTTCTTCTCAAAACATCTTGCTGATCTTGGTACCCGTCTGCTCAGCTCATGTCCTGCTCCTTTCTTGTTCTCATCCTTTCTTATTTTTCTGTGTTCAAGACTGTATGGGCTCTTTCATCTAGAAAGTGTAGGGAGCTCAGGAGATAAGTGGCCTTATTTTTAGTTATTTTCAACTGTAAGGAGCAATTTTTTATAGTCCTGTTTGGATCCTGTGTCCAGTGGGTGGAGTGTGCTCTGAGTGTAATGAATTTTCATAGTACATGGCAGCTAGACTCACCAAAATTCCCTAGAGGGTTGTATAAATTGAGGTTTTCAGTGGCTTATGAACTGAAATAAGGGTAAGTTTTAAAATGAGAGTGGTAGAGGCATTATTCATGATATATCATGCTTACCATGATAGAGCATGGTCTCAGGTCTCATTTCAAATCCTCCAGCTTCTGTATGAAACTCCTTTTTAACTCATAAATAAAAATCTAAATACTCTTATAGCTGTTCTTTCTCTTGGTTTTTTTTTTTTCTGAAAGTTCTGGCTTTTTGCAGATGCTTAGAGAAATTCTTATGCGTGATAGAGGGAAAGACCTGAGTCCAGTGAGATTTAGAATTTGTCAAAAGTATATTCAAGTAACAGTGTTTACAAACAGTGTGAATAAGGGGCACTCTGAGTTCTGCTATCATACAGTGGAGAGGCAGAGCTGGCCTGTATTTATACCAGAAAGTGTGCGTGATGATGTTTTATCTACAAGATTTTGTTATACTTCAGATGTTAATATTATGTTAGGTTGTGTAGTGGATTATAGTTGTACATTTTTTTACAACAGCTTTTTTGTATTTAGTTACTTCCAACTATACAAAACACTTTTCTAGTCATTTCAGTGCTTGATAACTTCAGGGTTCATTGCCCCTGTACATTTTTCAAATTATTAGCTTCCTAATGCATACAGCTTTAATTTACCCCCTACTGATAGCCTTAAATGGGTTTTCAAGAATTTTGAAAGTGGACTACTATAGCTGTATTTTAGTGTTGGTCCTGACTGACATAGAATTTCTTAAGTAGCCTCCACAATTAAAAGGATGGGAGGTTCAAACAGCTCCTATGGCAAGAAGCTAAAGATTCTTTTGAAAATAAATTCGTATTTGGCTTCCTAGAGTGTTTTTGCTTTGCTTATTTCTGGTGATTTGCCTTTTGCTTTTGTCAGTGCTTTTCCTCTCCAATGTAACTTAAGTGTGTTAAGTGCAGTATCTGTTCTTCTAATGTCAAATACTTAACGCTAAAACATTTTGTTTAAAAACTAAGTCTGACACACTGCATACCTCACAGTGCAAAAAAAGGACAGCTGAAAGAGTTGGGCACAGATACCATATCCATGAAGGAGGTGTTAGGATGCATTTGTTCTTGTTTTGAATATAACTCAAGCTATTGTTTTAGCTCCAAGTGCCAGCAAACTACAGAACTGTTTTTCTTTGAATTTACAATTTACATTTTCCATTACAGCCTAAAGTTGAAGTGGTAGTGATGGAGGATCTGCAGTATGTTCATGTGTGAACTGAAGTCTATACCCCTTTGAATTGTTTAGCATTCTGCCGCATTTCTGTGGAAAAAAACATTACTCATAAGGACTGCAACGCCAGGCATTTTTCTTCTTGCAGTTAAATCCAAGTGTTACCTTCCTTTCTCCCCCTTGAGTCCGTTTTCTAGGTTTTTCGTCTAGTTTGATTATTGTGTGATTTAGGAGAAATGCACAAATCTGTTTGCATAGTTACACAGAACTGGAGACTAGGAAATTTGTGGCCAGAAAATTTAAAACCAGGTAAAGAGCAGCAGAAGAGCAGGAGAAAAAAAAGCCCCAGTCAGCCACCTCAGTTCTTCTGTGTATTAAGATTCCAGGTCAGCTAACTTCTGCAAAGCCTGCATTATCATTCAGTGCAGGAATGGTTTCCTACTGAATCTGACTCCATGAATGACACATTTGTAGTGCCAGATATTCTCAATGTCATGTAATTGCCCATCAGTGTTGATACATAGTACTGCAAAAACATAACCGTCACAACTGTGTCTGAAAAGTAATGAAAGAAAACAGAACCCTTTTGGATGATAAAATATCATTCACTTTTAAGGAGTTTCTTGTGTAATGTGTGTGTGTCTTGCTCTGTTAGAGTGCAATAAAATCTAATGATTGGATTCCGTTCTAGGAATGTCAAACTTTCCTAAATTATTTGGACAAAAAAGCTACTACAGCGATAAGTTAGAGGAGCTGAAATGGAGATGGAACTTGGCAATAGAAAAAGCTAGATAATATTGGATTTCAGCATGGATAAATAAAACCTTGTAGCCTGTGTCCCTGTGATAGTTGAATTCCATTGTTAAAATCAGTGAAATAAATCGTTACTTTTAAGAGTTTAAATGTAACTTTTGTTTACTTGCTATCCTATTTGACTATAAGATACATGTTTTGATCTTTTACTCCCATAAATGAGAAGACAGCTCGAGTTTGGCCTTTGTTACTGTCTTAGAGCCTGAAGTTTTACATGCTCATTGGACCATATTCTGAAGATTACAGTCAAAACTACAGGTGCCATTTTAAGGTAGTAACTTTATGCTAAATATTCCAAAGCTGAGATTGATCACATATACTGATCAATCACTTGTATGCTGTACAACTGTGAACTACAGAAACAGGAACCTGAGTCTTAAAATTGTCACAAAGCTCTGGGATGACGACTTCAAGGTGAACTTGGGAGCAGGTTTTTTTTTTTTAAAGAATGAAAAATAACTGACTTTCTTCAGTAGGCAGGAAAGGAAATGCTGTTAGGCATCAAGCAGATGGTATGTCTTGCTGCTTTTATGAGTTTTGTACTTTAAAGGAATGAAGCATTCAGCTACTTTATCTGCACAGCAATAGCCACCAATGGAGACAGTTCTTAAAACAAGGATCTGGTGTGATCTTGGGTTTTGAAACCCTCCTCAAACGTGTCATGGTGATTTAAAGTCTGAGCTGTTTATATGCTGTTAACTTTCCATTACTAAGACAGCTGGCATTTGCCAGATAGTAGTATTGTTTCTGTAAAATTAAGAGTCTTAATTCTCCATGCCATTTGAAAAACTTAAACTGGCTATTAGAGGGCTTGTATGGATTACAAAGGCATACAGTAATATGGACAAATACATGTATTCAGACCAAGAGAAAAAGTTTTTATATATTAAGTATCGTCAAATTAACTTTTCTTCAGAGATTAATACCACTGGTTCCAGATTTATTATGGAATCGGAGTGGGTAAAACAGAAACTGTCATTTCAGTATTGAGTTTGTTCATGAAAAGGTGTGATAAATGGATCAATGAGGGAATCATTGTAAGACAGCAAAAGTGTAAAATCCCTGTAAAAATACATATGCTTACATAAATTTGTTGAAATATAATACATTGGAAAAAGAACTTGAGATCTATATAGTGAATGCAAGAACTTGTGTGAGGCACTCGTACATCTGCAGTGGAGAGATTTGCTCTTTGCATGAAGTTTACTATATGTGTTTTCTGATGTAATGCTGAAGAGTAAGTAGCAGTGAAAACAGTCCTGGAACCAAACAAGAATTTGCTTGAAAGAGCAAAGATAGAAGCAACTAGACTGTCATATCAATCACATTTTTGACTGTTCAACACAGAAATGACACTCCATTTTTTAGGTGTTAATGGTGGATGTTGCAGAGTATAGTAAATGTAATTATCTTACAGTAACACTAATGTCTGTTCACTTTATCTGTATTAGAGCAGAATCCAAAGAACCTAATTACACTCACTAAATCCCCATTGTGCTTGATGTCATATGCACAAGTGTAATGAAAAGCTGGTTTATGCCTTTTCCCTTTCCTTCCAATTCTGTTAGCATCTGAAGGAAAATAAATAGGAGTAAGCTAAAAATAAAGGGGGAAGAAAAGCCTGGGGCTCTAAATGGGGAAACCTTAATCCTTGCACCCACTAAAATTTCAGCCCCCACCATTCTTTTGAAAATGGAGAAATGCAAGTAGTCCTTGTGGTCAGGCAAAGCAGCATTTGAAGATATGGACACTTGTTTCTCCTCTTTTTTAAGTTACCTGTAAAGATTCTTCAATAGGAGGTGTCTTGTGGGCTTCACTTACAGTAATTTTTCAGTGGAAACCTTGTTTAAAATGTGACCAACAAAGGGCAGGAACTTTCTAACTTTAAATAGTTAGATATTTATGATGCAATATAAGCTTAAGAGAATACTTAATGTAGCTTTTATTTTGTTTTCTTAACGGATAAGCTCTTGATATTAATTCATAAAAACCTACAAGATTAGAGACCTGGTATCTGGACTATAGCCCTTAAAATTAAAGGGCATAGTTGCCTGAGTTAGAGTTTACAGTATGAGTCTTGGCTTCTGTATTTTTTGGAACTTCCTCTTCCTATACATAATATTTTTGAATTCTTTTGAAATATATTTATATTCAGAGTGGAAAACATTATTTATTCCAGACAGGAGTTAACAAGTTCCTTATTTTTACATTTTGTTCCTGAATTGAAAATCTTGAGAACCAGGATCTTTGTTAATTTGTTTAAAAGAAGTCCGTTTTAAGCACTGGCTCTAATTCATAAGCTGTTTTCTGTATATTAGTATCTTCTGTCAGATTAGCTCTTTTTTTGCATAGCTGATACCTCTAGCTCTCTTGTCAGTATTCATTTAGTTTTGATATTTGTTTCTGAATTTCTAATTTGTTGGAGAGATGATGAGCACCAATTTTGTACACAGAAGCTAATAAAAACACTCTTCAGATTGTGTTTTTGTTCAAAAATATACACAGACTGAAATTTTGGCACTGGGAAGGAATAAATTTAACTTGCCTCTGAGCAGTTAATGGAATCCTCTATTAGCATAATGTAGAGAGATTATCATGGCACTGTATTTAAAATAACCAAGTATTTCCCACTAAAAGTGGTGATTCTTATTTGTTTTAGAACTTTGCCAAGCTAATCCTTTACGTTCATATATTGTGCTTACCTTGTATCCATTCAAGAGTTTGTGCCAAGTTTCAGTGAAGGTTCAGGTAGAGCCTTGAGGATGAGGCTTGCGAAAGGAGTTCTGCTGATGCAGAAATGTTTTTCAGCGACAGCTCTGAAGCTTGCCAAAAATCTTTTAATTTGGAGCAGATCCCTCTCACACTTCACCTAATGAAAGGCATTCTTGTTTGGGAACTGGGAAAAGATCTTTCTTTTAACAAGTGATTAACAGGCAGTGTTAATCATTCCAGATGTATCAGTGATGGGACCAATTGCTGTTTAGGGGGATGATATAGAGCTTGCGTGGTAAATTCCTTTCTGTTCTAGCCTTTCTTCCTTTTGGGATTTCAGGGTGAATGTTTCAAATCCTGCTGTAGCTCACGCTGCCAGTGGTACCTGGGTTGCTCCTGCAAAGCAAGAAGTGGGAGCCGTGATACTCTTTTCCATCATGTGGATAGTTGTACTAAGGTGCAGTTCCACCAGCTCCGTAAGCTAAAGTTTTCCTGCTGTTACAAAGATGTATCAGCCTTGGTCAAATGTTCCTGCCATCTCCCTTGTGCTAGGATTATTTATGTAGTTATGTTGAGCAAGCTTTAAAGTGTTCCAGAAAGAGAAGTTAGTGCTAGCACCAGCAAAATTCAATGGACTAGGTGTGAGTAATGAAAAGCCTAGAGGTCGGGACCCTACTTTTGTGGCAGAACGTGCCCTAGGTAACCAACAGACTTAGTTGCTTTGGTACGGCACTTCTTGCCATTGACAATTAGATTCATTTGCTCTTTGGCTGAGCCCAGCAGATAAAGCCTCTTCCCGCTCCCCATTACACTGTTAGTAGGCAGCCATAAGGATGTTGAAGGGACTTTGAGTTTACAATTGGGCTTTCAGGAGTTACAGCTTGTTGAGTTTAGAGTTCACATCTTACATTTGTTCCCTGTGTGCATTTGTGCTGTGACGCAGTTCTCCGTTACTAACGTTGTGGTCTCTCTTGGGTGCAGCAGGCAGGCAGTGAGCACCAAGGTGGCAGATTCAGAGAAGGTGTCTTTAAGGCAATTTGTTTCAATCCAGGCCATGTCCACTACAGATGTCCTATACAGTGTTGATGGGTATAAAAAAAGCAATATGAAACTTTTTTGCTCCAGATATGAAACTATTTAATGCTCCAGATAAAGTTACAAAGTCCGGTTCTTTAGATGTAATCTTTTATATATGGCTATGATCGCTTTGCTAATTTGAGTATATTCTGCCTCTAAGGTTCTTTTCCTGTAGCTTTGAGGAACGTCATCTGATCACATGTACTTTTCAACATCCAGTTCATGAGTGAAAGTCCAGTTGGCTAAGAATTTCCAAGTAATTCTAGAGCATCAGACAAATTAGAGGTTGGATGTCTAGAATTTTGGTTGCATTTCACTATTTTCCTGTAACTTAGCCAAAATACTAAAATAGAAAGTTTTCTAGGGTGCTGTTGTCTTATTTACCATCTTTAGCACTCTTGAGGTGTCAGTTTGCATTACAAAAATTGACTAGCCTCTGCTTACCAAGTTTCTAAGTTTCTCTCCCCCTTTACTATCTCTATTTCTGTGGGAACCTTTGAAAAAAAGAAATGCCAACTTTTCAGAAAGATTGCCATCATTTAATAGGCTGATTTCCTCCACAGGCTAAAATTTTGAAATTTAGGCCCTCATCCTGCAACTGTTTAAGCATGCTTAATTTCAAGCACATGCTTTTTTACAGGATCCAGATTTGTTTGTCTAATTACTTTATAGCAGGAGTGAAGCCAGACTGTGCAACTCTCAGGTCCATCTGTTGGGAGGGGGAGTGAGGAATTTGATTGTACGTGTTCCAAAAAGCTGTTCCACCCTTAGCCACCAGGCAAAATTTATCTTTCGGATACAGAGGTGGTGGCATTCAGGAATACATAGCAGATACTTTTGTCTTAGTACATTATCCTGGGCTCTGAATGGTTGTAGTTCACAGGGAGCAGGGCCACAAGGGAATCTCATGTGTTGCTCCACTGTAAGTGCCTATAAATTCTTTAGTACTACATATCAATACGTATTATTGACTTGTTTTATTTATGACACTGAGATAGTGAGAGGTGGTTATCCCAAAGCTTGTAGCTTTGAGTGTTGTAATACCACCATCACATTTTATTCAATAGATTTAAATATACCTAATTTTACTGTTACTTCCTCATGCTAGCCACAAGAACTGTAATATACATGTACTTTAAAAATAGTTTGAAGCTTTAATAATATTTAGTTATGATCATATGCAGTTCCTTGGTTTTATTTTTAGACTGAAGGAAAAGGGGCAAATCTGCTTGTTTGATTAATGCAAGAATGTGAGAGTAAGAACACGACTTGGTGGAAAATCCAAATTTGTATATGCAAGTCAGATTACTTAAAGATAATAAAAATAGGAGTAATATTTTTCTGATAAGTTTGGCTACAAAAGCACCTGAACCTTTTTTCTTAGTTTTATTTGAACATCCACATTGAAGAGGACAACACAATCACACACATCTCTGCCCATAATATCTAATAAGCTTTGTGTAAGTCGAGCATAGAGGGAGAGCTATGTATGCTGACTGTTAGAACATACAGAAAAACCCTCAGTTTTCTTAGAACTCTTACCAAAGAGGCGGAGGCAATCAATGAATTTTTCATTTACTCTTAAGTGCAGTGTGCTGGACTTCTCTCAGTGGGCAGCTCTAGGAGCTAGTCATCTTTCATTACAGGGTAATTAGTCCACAGTTTTCTCTAAGGAGCTGTGTGTAAGATTTTAAATAAGAACATCTTCTATAAGTAATAGTTCTACATGCATCTTTTTGCAAATAAATAGTGAAGGAGATAAGATAGTAGTAGTGCGTAACAGAATCGTGTGAAGTGGTATCTTTTACTGTGGCTCTGTTGTCTGATGCTGTTATCCCAGATGTACACTAGTGCTTGCTCAACTGGTGAGAGGGCATCACAGAAATACTGCTTTACCATCCTCCCTCCCTTAGACTGGAGCTGCTTCTCCCAGGAGATTACATACCAGCGTTGGGGTAGGGAGTTCCCTCTTCACCCTGTTGCCCCCAGCTGTGTCTTCCCAGAACTGTGCTGTATCCTGTGGTGACCTCTGAATACAATGGAATGAGCTTGTCTTTGGAATCTTTGGATGGGATTTTTTTGTTTAAAAACAATTAATTAATCCAACGGGTATCACTTTTGTTTGCAAAACTAAAGGAACAGTATATACTTTAGTTTCTCTCCAGGTTATGACTTATTGTTAAGAGTTTTTTTTTTTATGAAGGCATAAAACTAATATAGTTTGATTGCAACTTCAATATAACATCTCAGTAACATAGTGCTATTTTTTCATTACTTGTTGATTTCTAAATGTATTCACATGCCTCTTTTCCTGTGAAAAACAGGCTAAGGCATTGCAAAGTGTAATTACTAATTGGGCTATATGCTTGTATATGTTTTCACTTGCAGAGCATCACGTGGGTCTTTAGGACAGGAACAATAGTGTGACTGCATAAAGAATGTCTTGTACCCATGCATTTGTTTCATCTGCTCTAACATTTGGATTTTCTGACCGTTGATCTTATTCTGTTTGTCTTCTCTGCTGAACTTGCAGTTTTATAGGTTGATACAGAAAACTTTGTATATGTCATAAACCTGGGTCTTTGGTAATGTGAGGTGTTGGTTTGGCTAGAAGGATGCTCCCCTGCTTCTCCCTCTCAGCCTGTCCTGCTTTTTCACCATGAGTGCTTAGTTTTCATTTAGAGTAATGTGTTTTGTGTTAAACATCTCATTGAATGTTCTCTGACAAGCTGAAGACTCTTTTCCAGACTGAAACCAAATGGTCTAGAAAATAAAGTGCTGCTAACTTTTTTCGACTGAATTCAGTACAGTAACTACAAGTGCTTTTTTCATTCCAGACAAATTAAAAATATGTAAAAATTAGGTCGAATCCTAATTTTAAAAGAATGTTGTCAGTTAGAGCTAGTACTCTTGAAGAATAAGTTGTACTTAATTGTATTCAGAAATAAAGTAGCTTAATAGTGTTCAGCTATTTGACTGTGGCTCATATTTATTCAGTTGTTTAAGATGGAGTACTGTGTGGTGCGTCAAGCAAGGAATCTTTCTTACCTTACTAACGTGTTCAGTATGGCCTTGTGCAGCACCGGCACATTACATTTTAAACAAAGAGTTTAAATGAATGATTAAACAAATGCTGCTTTTGCATCAGGCAAAATCTTGTGTCATCGGTTCTATCGGTCATGCAACGATAAGTCTGATTTTGTGTTGCATGAAAAATGAAATGGTCTTCATGAGACTAGATGATCGGGAAGACTAAGATTACACTTGTTAGTGTTTGCCATTTCCTTTGTGCATACCTGATTTCTTCCCTTTATCTTCGTGTAATCAGCAGCTATATCCATTTCCAGGATCTAATTGAACGTAATGAAGAAAGAGGTTGGGCTGTTAAGCTTCCACATTCTCTGTTCTTTGTGCTGCTCCTGGTGCTAAAAAGAGATGACTTAACATAAACCTGAGTAGGCTGTTTAACCTTCTTTCTCTTCTGGAAATGTAGATGCAATAACATTTGCAGCTGAAAAGGCTCATTCGCAGTTTCTAATGTTTAAGGATGCAAATGAAGCATTTTGTCTTCTCTGTCGCCTGGAGGTGTTAAGCAAGGAAACAGAAAGAGGTTTCTAGGATTAGTTCCACAGATTTCTTTTATCATGTAAAAATCAAGGGTGGTTTCAATGCCATGAAGTGAAGAAAAGCAATATGGAAACTATCCAGAGAAAATTCTTCTTTCACTTGTTTCTCCCTAAATTTTCTGGGTATTCATTACTGCTGATATAGTCGAATACTCAAAACTTTTGCAACACAGCTGGGCTAAGTTCCTGTGCGTTGGGTGGTTTGCATGTTTGCGGAATGTTTTATATGTGGTGAAGCAATTAATTGACAGTGGCATGTCATATGAACTACTGTCTGCTCAAGCTTTAGAGTCTGTATTTGAGAAACGCTTCTAAAAACTTGGATAACTCAATATTGCATTTGAGTTCAGAACAGAGAGGTAAAATATGTAGACCATGGAAAGCTTTAAACTGTTTCAAAGTGAAGCTATCAAGTAAAAATCCAGCTTGATGCGCAGATCCAAAATGTAGTATAGAGCCCCAGAGGTGGTACTTGTTGGTCTTGCAGTGTCTTGTAGCTTTGAGTCCTTGGAAGAAGCTGCTTCTGTGCTTGTTTTCACTTGTAAAGATAAGACCTGGAAGCTGAATACCATTTTTTCCCCACTTAGAAGTATAATATATGCTATGAAATGTTCGATTAATGAGACTTCTAAATTTTAAAATGCAGAATTACATCAATGCAAGCACACTTACTCTTTGCACGTATAATCTATGATAGTACAAGTTCACAAATCGTATCTTGTTATGGAAGACATCTACAGATAAGTCTGATTCTTACAGTTTTGACTTTGTAAACTTACTGGTTCTGTGGAATTAAAGACGTAACTTTATTTAAGTTTATTTAAAAGCTGTATTTAACTTTATTTATGTTCAATGAAAAGGTATTTTTTATGCAGCATTTGTGCCTAAGGTGATGCTGACTATCTAGACTTATTCTGGTTGCTCTTTGGTGTTTATACAGGAGACAGTGGAGCTAGGTAGCCTTAGATTGTTTTTACAGCTTCAGCAATTGTGCCTTTTGTTTAAGGTGAGCTTTAGAGTAGTCTAACAGATTGATTTTTCTTTACCACCCCCAATATTTTAATATACATGTACTATATTTTAAAAAATATAAATATGCCTACTAATTTCTATATGATATATAGATATATGCTGTTCCTGCATTCTATCCCTGGCCTGCTTTAGTGAAGGCATATTTGGGGCCTGGGTAAGGCCTGTTTTTATTTGATCCTTTAGAAGTTTGTCTGGTCATACTGGTAACTGATTAATGTATTTTCATAGCTCTGCATAGTTTAAACTGTACTTTGCAGACCAGTGTGATTAAATAAATTAGATAATATTTCTTAGTTGAATGGTTTAAAATGTCTGCTAATACATCTCCCTCCCCTTGCTAAAGGTTACACGTGGAAACTGGCATCTGTATTGGTGTATTTCCATGTAAATTAGTGTATTCTAATTTTCAGTTTTTTGGTATTGCTGCTCAGCAATCATAATTTTTCTTACTTAAGGTAGTGGTTGTGAAAATGCTTTAGTGTTCTTTTAAGAAGTGAGACAAACTTCTTGCAGCAGTCTTCAATTTCAGGTCAGGCTTTTTAATTCTGTTAGCTTTCCCTTTTCTAAAGAAGCACTTCCAATGTATCACTTTCTCTTACAGCATGTACTCCTATTTGAGACAGTGAGTACAGATATTTAAAATGACACAGTACGGTGTCAAAGGTGGGGACATAGCCTGTGTGGTAGGGCTGGCCCCTAGAATGTGGTGTGTTTTGGAGCCAAGTAACAGTAAGTTTTTATTTTGAAGTACAAGATGGAACAAGCAATGAGGTCTGGCAGGCTGGGCAGCACAGTTCTTCACCACCACCACCTTCCTCTAGCAAGTTGCCTTGGGCTCTGTCCCTCTCCCAGTCACCAATTAACTTTTTACTTCTGAGGCTCGTTGCTATCACGGTCTACCTGCCTGCTGCTTATGCAGCTCAAGGTGATTGTAATACTCCATCTCCTTCCCAAACTCTCAAACAAAACAAAAGCCAGACCTCCAGAAATAACTACAGTAACCAAAGGCAGGTGTAGTCAGAGAAAAGTAGGATGCTGCAGCCCTCCCCCCTCTAGCATATTTATCCATCTGCTTATATGACACTGTGTTCCCGTAGCAGGTGCTGTGCTCTTCTGTCATAAGGCTGTACAGAAGGCTGTAGTTTGCTTGTCTTCAGCATGGTTTAGTTTTTAAGAACTCCTTCTAATGAAGGATGCTACTGTAAGCGTTGTTTTCTCTCTTGTGTTGTGTATATAAGTGTGTGCATATTCTTAAGATCTTTTGGTTCAAAAGTTCTGCTTGTTTCATTCTAAACAAGACTGGGGGAACTTTTTTGCTGAACTGCTGGAGAGTTACGACTTTGCTGATCCGCAAAAATACCTGAGCATGTTGCAGTTTTAAGCTTTTTCCAGCTTAGAACATCTACCTAGAATGAAATTCTCTATTTCTTAATATTAAATGTACATGTTGATGCCTGGGCAGATCATTGTCCACTCCTGTATAGTTAGTTAGTTATTCTGGGCCTTCAGGATAGCTGCAACAGGGCCCGATTGCTTGAGCTGATAAGTTGTTTCTGTGCATCTAATACAAAACTTCAGGGTGTTCTTTCACTTCCATCACGTTGTAGAACATTTTACTGGTTCAGTATTTCCTAGGTAGAGTGGATGCTGCTTATAATGTAATCTTATAGCATACTTCCTAGGAGGATTCCTTCCCAGTGTTGAATGGACAGTGCCTGTATTGTGAGGTGATCCATTACACCTTCACATCTTTCAGCAGATGCTGGTGTGCCTGTATTTCTTTTTCTAGTAGGACTCCTGAATCTTTTCTGTCTTTGGATATTTCATGTGGCCATTTCCAAGTAGATTTTTTTTTTTTGTCTCTTCTGCTTGGTTATTTTCTAAGTTGTTTAAATCTCTGTTGGACCTTCCTTTGCTGCCAGCTCTGCTTCTCATCCCTGCTTTTAGCCTATGTGACTTAGAGGCTTTTTAGCCCATCTAGCTGTATGTCATCCTTGAGCTGTGCTGCTTCTCTGCTCTGCTTTGTACGCGGCTGCAGGGAGCTGCATGTACAGGTCTTTTTTTCTTCTGGTGAGCTATGAGCTGTAGATGGGAGACTCTTTGTGGAAGATTCAAATTTTTCTGGAACTCTTGCATTTGCTTCCTTAACTGGCTGTTTGTTGAGGACAGAAAAACTAAGGCAGTTGTTACCCAGTACAACAGTGAAAAAATTAATGGGCTGCATGCAAATATTTAATGGAAACCTTTTCTGGATTTTCCTGTGAAGAAAACATGAGGCTTGGGACAAAGCCTCTTTGGAAACTAGACCTATGATAATAGTTTCTACTGGAATTCTTATTTGTGGACCTTCCTTTGTAATCTCATTGACCAAGAAGTTCTTGAGTAAGTATGGTAAGTTATTACCCACACTTGCTGATCTTGCTGTTGCTTCACTGCAAAATAATTGCTTCTGCTTCTCTTTTGCCCCTAAGTTGTTCCACTACTTAACAGCACATGTCAAAGAGCTGGTTCAAGCAATGGCTTTGATGCTTCAAACTTCGGTCATTCTTTGATTCAAACAGTCCTCAAGAGAAGCAACAATGTGCTTTATTTTAAAACAAACCGTAAAACAGAAATGTAGACTTGAACACACAAGCAGGACATTGTGGGAGCACACAATCCTCCCCTGCACACCTGAGAGTTAAGGATGTGTCGTTCCCAAAAAGGTAGCTTTCCCCAGTTGTGTGCTCCAGCAGCCTATGTGGTCCTTCCTGCAATGCCCAGTAAGGTTCTCCGCTTAGCTAATTTTAACTCACAAAAACCCTAGACCATTGTCTGCCACACTGGTCAGCTAGGTTGACCGAGGAGTGCCAGAGCCTGCTCTAGAGAAGGGGGATAGATAGGGCTGTGGAAAGGGATGCTCAGGAGAAGGAGAGAGAATGAAGAAAAAGCATCTAGGTTGGCTCAGTTCCCTGATCACTCCTGACAGGCTACAGGCTCTGAGCCTACTCAGCCAGGGGTGCTGGGGTTAAGCCTCTTCTCCCAAGCAAATTACTGTTACCATCTTCCAGTAAGTTGCACCCCGAGTTTGGGTAATCTTGAAAACATCCTATGTAAGTCTGAGTTTGAGAACATGTTCTTCAATGACTGTGTACAGCAGATCATTTGGGTATTCCTGTAAGCTTCATGAGCTTGTTTAAAATCAGCTTGGTGTTTACATAAGAACGTTTATTTTCAGTAAGGTAGAGCAGCTACACCTCCTCAGATCTCTCCATCCTCTCAGCCACTTCTTCCTCAGAGATGGGAAATGTTTTCCTAGAGCTAGGCATTTCAGGTACCAGGGATTGAGCAAGCACAAAGCCTGCATTATTGCTGTTGCTTCTGTGTAGTAAGATACAGGCTCTTGTTCCTTGAAGCAGCTGGGCACTTGGAGTGTGTTTTGCCACGTCAGTGTGCGGTGAGTGGAAGAATCCCCTCACCAAATGATCCTGAAAGAGAAACCATAAGATACTCCAGCTGCGTTTTTGTACATGGCATACCTCCTTGTTGGTTGGAGCTGCTACTGCTAAGCTGGTGTTATGTGCAGATTCGTACCTGCTTAAATGAGGACACTAAAAAGTGAGTTTTATTGTCCATAACGAACATCGTAAAAGACAGAGGAAAAGTTTTTAGTATCACTTGTTTTGTCTGAAGCTGGGTTGGAGCTGTTCAGTCACTTCCTGCAACGCTGGGGGACTGGCAGTGAGTTGGCTGGTTTGCCATGTATTCATAAGCCCACGGAAGAGTGTATGTTGCCAAGGGAGCTAGCATGTATCAAAGTTTATTATGCAGTCTTCTCTCCTTCATGCTTTCTATCGTTAGTTCTGCTTATGCTGTCACCAAGACTGAATCCCCTGCTGGCTGTATGATCCAGTAATTGTGAATCACTGCTTTCCTAATTTCCAGGAGGCGATGCAAAGGAGTCTCCTAGGATCAGTCTCTTCAGTTATCTCAGGTCCACAACAGTTAGTCAGATGGACAGGTTCTTTCCAAACATCAGGAGCATGGAGGTTTACAGTGGCATAGGTCTGTTTGGCCCACTCTGTTCCCAGAGCAGTCAAACACAGATGACAGGCTGCAAAGGTCACGTACAGCTCAACCACAGACTTTCCAAATTTTCCAATTCCTGCTCTTGCTCATCCTACTTTGGCATTGTTTAGTTTTTGCTATTTTGGGGGTCCTGTGTTCCCTGAGGGTAGAATAAGGCTTTTGTCTGGCTTCAAAAAAAAAAAAAAGGAAGATAGAATGAACGGCTTGCATTTCTTATGGCACTGCAATTAAACCAACTGTTACTGCTCTCAAAAACAGAAGGGTGTTGGGGAAAACTCTTCAATATCTACTTTATAAAGAGCTATTTTTCCTGGCATGGAGTGTATTCTGAAGTTGTTCTTTCATAACATATTCCTTATTGTTTGTACCTTTGACTATGCAAAGCAGCAATATGTATGTGTTGCAGGTATGCTTCTAATGCAGATGCTGGTGCGTGTTTCTGGTGAAACGTGGTACGTTCCCTGCAGCCAGATGATTAGTCCTCAAGGCTGGAGTACGCTGCTGCATGTGTGGAGGAGTAACAACTTCTGGAAAGAGTTGTTTGATACACAGTGTGTAAGCTTGTGTATATACAGCAGAGGTTCTAGTGCTTGCTGCTACATTGGCAAACCTGTGTGTGGACAGGCTGTCACCAGGCTCGGGAACTTCTTCTTGCACAGTTTCACCACTTCCTTGTTTCATGAACTAAGGGTGCTAATGTATGGCTGCTGATAAATCTTTGTGGGGCTGAAGAAGTTACTGCTATGTTGTTTTTTATGGTCTGTTTTTGGTATTTTCAGTATTAGACACTAGTTTTTACCAGGTCATTTAGTACACTACAGGCGAGTATTGGCGGCGAAGAAGCTGGGCCACTTTTCCGGTGATGAGCCAAGAAGCTTTGGGAGAGGGCTTGAGGAAGTGTCTTTGAGTGGTGGAGACTTCAGTTATTGTAGCAAGACTTGCAAGAGTTTGTCTGGTAGTGCTTTAAGCTGGCAAAGTCTTTTTAGGGAGTTTAGCTGCACACCTTTGCTGTGTAAGTGATGGTTTGATATATTGGCTGGAAACCATTGCGTCCCTCTTGGTTTAACTGATTTTTAATTTATGGATGTTGAAGCATGCTGAGTTACATGATTTTGGGTATCTTGTGATATCACATTGAGTTAAACTATTTCAGGTTTTGTTGCTGGGAAATAACTGGATGTGATGACTGCCTCAATTGACTAACCGTGTAGGGGAATAACTGCTGGTACTAAGTTACCACTTTCACAATTAAGGAGCCATTCTGTGTAAGGTACAAGGGTTCAGAGCAGTGAAAAGCAAGAGGTGCCTGCATATACAAGTGCAGCTTATAAATTCTGGATGTTAAAAGTATATATTTAAAAAAGACAAAAGATACCAGGTGATATTCACATCAGAGTAATGTGAATCTGCTGCACATCTAGTACTTAATTTTAAATAGGTAGTACCAGTTATATGCACATGCATATTACAGCTCTACAGGATTCATGTAATGAATATACTGGATGCAGCAATTAATTTCTTGAAATGGCCTGGAGTGTTCCTTCTTAGGTGGTTCATGAACCTCTCCTGAATGGGGGTGTTATCTTTTTGTCCAACTACCTGACTGGACAGGAGCGGGGCACTTTGAAAGGCCATGCCACAAGTTGCTGAGAGGATCAAGGAAGATATCCCCTATTTGCCTTTCACTGAGAAGGTGCATGCTTGCTGATGGCGTGAATGTAATTCTCATCCTCTCCTGTGACCTCCTGCTTGAATGAAGGTTTTCTTGTTTTCTAATAGAAGAAAGAGGAGGAAAAGAAATAGTGGAAGAGTAGAGTATTGGAAATAGACTGCAAGCTGGAAGTCTTGGGTAATCTGGTAGGGCAACGAAAGTGTTGCACCCACTATCTTGACCTCTGCAGATCCCATGTTTTTTATGGTAGAGTTTGAGAAGAGAGTGGATAAGGGAAGAAATACATGTTGAATTCTGAAGTGGCATTTATCAGGTTGCAAATGCCAATGTTATGACAGAGACTGTAGAAACAAGAGATAGTGCATCCACACCTTCTCTGGGCAGCCTGTTCCAGTGTCTCACCACCCTCATAGTGAAGAACTTCTTCCTCACTTCTAATCTAAATCTATCCTTTTTGAGTTTGAACCTGTTACCACTCATCCTGTCACTAAAATTCCTGTTCCTGTAGGCCCCCTTTGAGTACTGGAAGGCCACAATAAGGTCTCCCTGGAGCCTTCTCTTCTCCAAGCTGAAAAACCCCCAACTTGGCCTGTTTTCATAGGAGAGGTGCTCCAGCCTCCTGATCATCTTCATGGCCCTCCTGAAGACACTCAAGGAGGTCCATGTCTGTCTTGTGCTGGAGGCCCCAGAGCTGAATGCAGTACTCCAGGTGGGGTCTCATGAGAGGGGAGTAGATGCTTCGTTGTAAATTGAAGCTAATAAGCCTTTGCAACTGAACTGATGCACTGCATTTTGTTTGGGTGTCTTTGCGCTGAGCTTCCTAGTGTCTGTAATACCTGATCTTCTCTGTTACCTGTAGTACTGTTAGCTATGATGATAGGAAGTTGTCTATGCAGAGCTTCTGCTATTACTCTTCCTGCTAGGAAGCTGACAGGGAAAACAGTGGCTCCCGAGTATTCTGGGAACTCTCAGCTCTTATAAGACTGTGAGTAGGACGACATTGTTACTCAACTTAAAAGACATTTTTCCTGTGTCTGTTCTGTGGTTGTGTCCTACCGGAACATAAATACAAAAAGCTTCAGCGGATTACTTTTTTATTGTTAGTGACTGAGTATCTGGCAACCCTAACATATGCAGCACACGTGTCAGAGACAAAATACTAAGACACAAATTCTGATACAAGAAAAATGAATGTTTGGCATTGCTTCAGTTAATAGTAAGTAGACAGCACATCAGCTGGATGCAAGTTGATTTAAGTATTTTACAGGTGTCTTAGAATTGAAGGGAGGAACAATCAATGAAACAGTTGGGAAAAAATGTGCAAGGCTAGTATGCTTATTCTTTTGAATTTTTTTCCTTCGCTACGGTACAAAAGACATTAAGTTGCCTGAAACATGAAGTTTTTCAATCTGAGGGTGGTTAGGCAATGGAACAAGTTGCCCAGGGAGGTTGTGAATGCTTCAAAACTGGATGTGTTCAAGACCAGGCTGAACGGGGCTTTGAGCAACCTCGTCTAGTGGAAGGTGCCCTTGCCCATGGCAGGGGCATTGAAACTAGGTGATCTCTGAGGTCCCTTCAAACTCAAACCATTCTATGATTCTGTGCATGTACTCACTGATGCATTGGGAACTTTCAGTGAAACAGTTCTGATAGAATTGCCTTTAGCTCAGTACTGACCCTGGAGAGGCTTGAAAACATGTCAATGTACTTGATCAGTGAAGTCTATTGCTGGCATAGAGGAACAGGAGGGGGAAGACTGCAATTCAGTGTTCTACCTACATACTAAAGTATCAAAGTTGAAGTATTTACATATTCCATGTTAACCTGTTTCCACATCAGTGTTTGGAAAGAGTTTGAAAAAAATGGGCAAGCATTATTTCACTTATTACCTTATTTTTAAGATCTTTAAATATGCCGAGTAAGAGATCGCACTTTCATTTTGATATTTTATTAAGGTTTGGTTTTAGGAATGCATAATGGAATTTTCAACTGCATTACAGTTTGGCAAGCATATCTTTGTACAGCACTTGCGGCTGTTTCAATGGTGGGTTAGCCTGTGTTTTCACAAGGGATATTTCTAACTTTCAAGCTGGAGTACTTCCACTTTCAGCTATTTTTGTTTGTCCTGGCTTTGATTTATACAAACGCTAATTATAGGGGCTTTGAATCTGTGTGTATATGTAGCTTCACAAGGTCATACACATTTTTAATGAACTGGCTGAAATGCTGCTTATATATTGCTAGGCTGTTACATAAACAGATCGCTGTGTTCTAAAGGTTGTTTCATTAATCAGTTAAAGGAAAAAAAAATAGTGTTAGTGTAAAGCTAATTCTTAGTTTTGTCTCCTAAAGTTATATCTTCATTGTCTTTGTAGGCATCAGAAGGTGTCACCTTCATTGGACCTGACACGCATGCTATTCAAGCTATGGGAGACAAGATTGAAAGCAAATTGTTAGCCAAGAATGCAAAGGTCAACACGATCCCTGGCTTTGATGGAGTAGTCAAGGTAAGAAATCATTTAATTACTGCCTGCCCACTGTAAAAATAGTGTCTAAATAAAAGTACACCTCGTGAATGTCTGGTGCAGAATTTCATCATTTTTTTCAATAAGTTGAAATTATAATGTAACTAAAAATGGGGTACTGATTTTTTACTAGCAGGGAGAGTCTTCAAGAAGAGAAAGTCCTGCATACAAATGGTGTAATATAGACTGCTTCTAAAAGTGTTTTGCTTTAAATTTAACATGAAGGCAGGTAATTGTGTTAAATAACAAGTGTGGATTTGACTGTCTGCACATCTTTACCTTTCTCTGGCCTTTCCTTCTTGTTGGCCAAGATCTTGACAGCCCTAATATGACAGTGAAGTTAATTACTGTATGAAGTTTCCATTGTGTGGATGGTGTAGATTTCCACGTGTTGCAGAACTTGAGGCGAGGATGGGGACTCCTTGTCCAAATCTACATCTAGTGTTCTTCCTGGAATTTTTAGAAGCAATAACTTCCAACGATTTTCTAAAGATATTTGAAGTAAAGTGTCTTGCTTTTGGTTTATTTTCTGCTATAGTGAGTAAGTATTTGGCTTATTAGCTTTCCTAAAAATTTGTTGTATTATAAAATGCTGACCTCTTGGGTTGAAATTTTTTTATGCTTCATATATCAAGCTAGATTTTCAAATAAAATTTGTGTAAAACTTTGAATTGCATGAAAGTCTTGTTGAAACAAATTTTTCACTTGAATGTTGTGAAGGGAAAGCTTTTCAGGTTTTATTTATAACAATTGATGTTGACCTCTGATCATCCTAAATCTTGTTTACATGATGAAATGGGAAATGTCAAGATAATTGGGAACAACTGAGTATATTGATAGAACACAGACTGTTTTAAGGAATAACATATACCAGGGCAATGGCGTTCAGCATGTCAGTCAAGTTGGATTTTACACTCTGTTAGGAGGCAAAAATACCAAACCCAACTGAATGAGAAAGGTGAATAGAGTGCAAAGGGGCTAAGCCTCTGCAAAATTGTCTTGTCTGATGAGGATTTCTAGAGAGTTTGACTAGTGAGAGAGAACGATAAAATCATGAAATAGTTGAGGTCAACGTGCACAAGAGAATTCTTCAGTACCTGTGATGGAAGTGCCTGGTGTGTGTAATGCCTGGCAGTGGGATATGCTGCAACAGGTGAAAGAGCAAGGTCTTGCTTCTCTTCTGGAGGGCTCCATATGAGTGTTAGGCTGGCAATTGTGGCATTGCTGAAAAGCTGAACGCGGCATTCCTTTGGGTTTTAGCTGTCCTTGTGTATGTGGTCCTTTAGCGCTCCTGAGATTTGACAGCAACTGAGCTATTGTGCATAAGATCCTCTGTGCTGTCTGATGTCTTGTGTATTCTGCTAGAAATCCTAGAAACAACTTCTAGAAAGATATCTAATTAGAGGATAACTTCAAATTAATCTAAATCCCACAAAAATTTCAAATGCAGGATCAAATACTCAAAATGCTGGTTTTATCACCGTATCAAATTAAAACTTAAGTAAGAGTCTATTATTTTCCTAACAAAGAAACAAACCTGGCAAAGAAGGACAGTGGTTAATGAACAGATAACCAGTCAAACCAAGCTCCTTGTGTGCATATACTTATTTCTGAGACCTTTGCTTGCATTTTTTTCACAATTATCCAAGGTTCCTGGCACAAAAATGAAGTAACGTAAGTGATCTGGTTGGCAGTTGGCTGTATGCAATGATATTCGTAACACCAGATGAACTGGAATGTAGGGTTGAGTTGACAGCTCCAATCCTCAGCTACGGAAAGGAGCTGTGCAGTAGTTGCTTAATCCTGAAGTGTCCATATCCTGTCAATTTCACATACCTCAGTCTTGTGCTGATTATGATTATCTATAGAGTGTCCATGAAAAAGAACATGAGATGAACAAAAAACAACCCACCCTGCAGGGAACCCACCAAATAAGAAAAAGTAGAGTCCACAGACACCCCCAGTGTTGTAGTTTCCATCAGAAGGGGGAGATAAAAAATTTCAGTGTAACCAGTGCTTTGGTTGCCAGTTCTAGGAAACAAAGCTTCTGATAATTGATATTCTCATCCTTACTGGATCTAAATATGTGCCCGTGTTTGTCCTCTGATCTCCTTCCTGTGATAATGTGTCTTTTGCTCAGATGAATAACCAAGTAATGAGGTCATACAGGATGCCTGATCTTTGACTAGAGCTTGATGTGTTATTTCACCAGTTCAGACTAAGGAAGGGCAGAACTGTGTGATACCAGGTACAATCAGAAGAGAACACACAAGGAACTGAAGACTGAATAGGACCCCTGTTATTGTGTGGGAGACTTGTTTTGGTCACAGAAGCTTTCAAAATCTTTGGGGGCTCTCTTTCTTGGGAAATTAAAGTTTTAGAGGTCCTAGGAAGGAGTTAAGTGTCTGCTTGATATTTGAGTTGATGAGAGGTGGCTTCTTTTTGTTGTGGAGTCTAATAAAGCTGGAAGAAAACTGCATTCATGCCTCTGACAATGCCAGAAGTTAAGGAAGATCAGTTGCACCTATTCTTTGTGGATAAATAGTTAAAGCGAATGTAGAGTAAGAGCTTCTAGTGCTTCGTTATTCAACTCGGGACTGCAGTGAAAATCTTAATTACTTGAAGAGTTGTCTTTATCCAGCACTTATTAAGTAGTGCTGCAGATACATAGGCCCTTCAGGAGTGAAGGTCACGTTTTCCCCCTCTTACGTTGCTTAGCACTTACACGGAGCAGATACTGAAGTTGCTAAGCTTTTGTAATACCATCTTGGAGAAGTTGCATGCAGAAAAATTCCCAGTGAGTAGGAATTTAATCAGAAGTTTAAGAGAAGGAAGCCGTTCAACTCAGTATACTCAGTCCTGGAAGGATTGAACAGGAGGATGCTATTCTACAGGCGAACGCTGTAGCAAACAAGGAACTGAGAGTGGAAGTAAGGGGAGTGGGAGTGGGGAGGCTAGTTTGACAAAGAGTAGTTTTCTTCTCATCCCTAGCTCAGTTTCTCAGTTGGCTTCGGCAGGGGTTACCCAGTCCACGCATGTAGGTAACCTGAGACTGGTGTTGTCAGCTAGAGTCAACAAAAGTGGTTTGAAGGTAGTTAACTTAAAAATCTCTAACTACAATTAGTTTCCTAAAACCTGATTGGGAGAGATAGGGGTAAATAGTCCTAAAAATTTGTGTTAATCCATGTAAGCGGTGGCTATACCGAAGTTAGAGCTGAGAAGATGCGTTGTCTGTAAGTGGTTGAAGAGGAATAATTGACAAGAAGAAAAGTGGAGGCTGAGTAATAAGGAGATGCTGTGGTGAAAAGCTGGCAAAGGAATGGCAAGGGAAAAAAGATTTTTATATTGTTTTACCACGTATGGCCAGTTTGGTTTTTATGGCTGGTAGAACCCAGCTGGATGTAGACCCAGAAGATTAATGCCTCTGGATGTCTACTAGAGTTTCACAGATGTTGGTAGACATGTTGAATGTTTTCAGCAAGGCTATGAATTTACCGAATTAAAGTTTCAGGTGTCTGTTTTGTCTCAATTCTTGCATTGGAGTACTGACATTAGTATGAAAAGATCACTGTATTGCTGGAGAGGCTGTTGGAGACTGAGTCTGAACTGGAGCTTCTCTCAGCCCAACATCCTCAGCCATGAAAGCTATTTTTTAGTTCTTCATAATTTAATACATAAGTTTTACGGCTCTGGGAGGCTCTTAAGCAGCTTTATCTTGGCATTCCTCTACATCAGAACAGTTTTGCTTTTTTGTCTCCACCTGCTGGTACCTGGCAAAGAGGCATGTGCATGGCTTCAGGAGGTTAGAAATTTTTATGTTAAACGAGTATTTTAGGTCTTTTAAACTTAATGAAATCATCCATTTGTAAAAACACTATGACATCATTTTATAACTCTTACGATTTTTATAAACTTGTACCATTACTTGAACGTTTTTATTTGTACAATAAAAGGTGGTGCTAAGATTATATATTTCTTTACAATCTCCAGTTTATTTTGGCAAAATGGTAGTGTAGCTAAAGTGTTTTGGGAGGATACAGCAGTAAATCATTGAGGACTTCTGCTTTTAAAAAAAAAATTCAATATGCTTTAAGTACCAATATGAGTTTGTATATTTTGCACATAGACTTGTGTGTTATGCAGTGTCATAGCATTCAGGATTTTGCACACCCCCCAAATGTTGTGTGTCTGTCATAAGTTTTTTGCACCAAAAATCTAAAATAACTGTCCTAACTTTTTATGAGTACTCAAAATGCTGCTGCTGTATTTCTGTAATCTGCAAATAAAATGCATGGCACTAAAATATACTTTATTTGGGAAAAAGATCAAAAGATTTACCAGAGATTTCAATATGTCAGTTGTTAATTTTTGAAGTTTTTTCTCTTTAAAGCACACCGTATTTTTGTTTTCTATTTCAGAAGCGTTCTTTGAAGGCTAAAGGATTGGAATATGCATTGATTATTTTTTATCTTTGGGCTCTAATATACTAGAACTGTAAAAGAAACAGATGTTGAAACAGTGTAAATTAGCAACTGTGCTGGGCAGATGACTTCAGTCTGTTCCAGCCACAAGTGAGACAATTAGTGCTACTGATACGATGTCGCTTATTACTTAAAGTTGTTGTATGCATGTATAAAAATACAGTGGCAGCGCAAAGTTCCCCTCTAATGATTTGCAGCTTGTCTTCCTGGGGGCTGCAGTGTATCAGTCAGCCACTTGTTTGCAGGTAACTAAGTGAAAAAAAATTACCTTGTTTGCTTCCCCCCCTCTTAATTCTATTTTGCAAATATATGAGTAAATTTGCAAGAGAAAAGAAATGTAAAAGTTTCCTTCTCGAGTATAATCGTGGCTCTTCATCAGTCATCACTCTTCCTGCATTTTGTTCAAGAGGCTCTAATTGTCTGCATTTGGCAGGTTTAACACTTCCTGACAGAGAGGCTATTAAGGGGAAGTATTCTCGCATAACTGTCACAGGCAGGAACAAAGAACCTTCAAACTCAATGTGTGGAAACCACTAACATTCTTAAATGACCCTTTTCATGCATTTTATCCCTTTAAGCTAAAATTTGGAGGGTGCAGGGTCATGGAAAGCAGCAAGGTGTAATAAAGCAGTAAACCCTGATTTTATTTTTTTATTTTGGGAGGGGGAAGGTTTTTTACTAGATTTATCTCTTGACTTAAAAACAATTGTTATTTGGAAAAATCTCATTAACAGATGTGACTAGAGTAAAAAGACTTAAAACTGATGTTGCTTTCAGGACTGCTTTGAACTTAACAAGCACCGATTTGTGGAGCAGACTAGCTAATGAAAGGAAATTAAATTTTCTGACAACTTCCCCTGCCAGCCCCCTTATTCTTCATGGGGCTGTTACTAGGTACTGAAGACTTTTAAAAAGGATTTTGTTTTATTATCGGACATAAATGAACCAGGTATGAACATTTCTTATGTATTTTTTTTAAAGTTCTGACCTGGGTGCTTTTAAAACGGATTGCCTTGAAAGCTTTAAAAAGATCAGGTTTCATTTTAATGTTCATAAGTCAGCCCCCATAGTTTCAGGCACACTTAGCAGCTGGTGGTTTCCAGACATTATTGCCTTCCGTACAAATTTTTTAATGCGTGTCACGGAATAGTATAAATATTAGCGAATTTGGATGGAATTTTCAAACTTACCCCGCGCCACTGTAATTTAACCCTTTTTCTTTCTAGTATTCTATAATGGAAATATATTGTTATCAGTAGAAGAAACCAGAATTAACTACTGCAGGAGAAGAGATTTGGTTATTAAAAAGTAAGCAATTCAAGTATTTCGTTTGTTATTCTCTGGTTTCCCAGTACCTAGGTCAGGATCCTAGTACCAGGCTGTGGTGTCATGAGTCAGCTGAAGCAATAGGTAGCATCAACAAAATCATTTTTCTAATTGCCATACACTAGTAATGTGCAGACTTAAATGGAAACAATTATGTGAATCTTCTCATTTCAGATACAGTTTAAAATGATGCACTGGAGGTTTATTCTGACTTTAGAGGGAAAAATGTACAGAAGTGAAATGCTTGTGTGTTCTTCAGTAGACAAAAAAAAAAAAATAGTCTTTAAAGAAGTTCTGTGGGATTTTTTTTCTGAACAGGAATCACTCCCAAACAATAGAGAATCAACTCCCCCTACTGACAACAACTAGGAAAACACAAGGAATACCTACGAGGACAGAAACGAGCTGGCAGTGGACAAACTTTAACGATCTGATTTATGGTCCATTATTGATTGTAAACTTCTAAATTCTAGCATTAAATTCCTACAACTGCAGAAAATGATTTTGCGATCCTGGTTGTGTTTCCTGTCAGCTGATTCCTCGTTGCTTTGAGTTTCTCAGTATACTAATGATGAGGTAGAATTTACATTCCACTTATGGTATTAATTTTACATTCCTCTGGCTGAAAAGGGTCAGAAGGTTGTAAAATCAAACATTAAATGAATCAGAGGAGACAGTAGTGCAATATATGACTGCCCTCAGGACATAGTGCAGTGGCTGATGGGATTAACGTTGGGTCTCATTTCCTGCTTTTACAGGATGCAGATGAAGCTGTCAGAATTGCAAGGGAAATTGGTAAGTTCTTAAATTAGCCATGGTGGGATTTGTGTGCCTCTCAGCAGACATGGTTGACTAAATTGAATGTGTAATAAGTAATCCCTATAGAACAAATAATGTTTTAATAGTTTTTAAGTTCCCTATTGCCTATAGGGCTGGAAGAATCTAGGTGTTAACACCCTTGTCTCTTAAATCATCACATTTTAGCTTTACAAACTGGACTTTACAGAACAAGTGCAGCCGTGATTTGTGGAATGCATGTAATATGCAGTAATGAGTAGCATGTAATATGCAGTAATGAGTAGCTCGCTAAAGTAGTTATTGCAATGTATGTCTGCAGTTGAACATGATAGCCAGAAGTTAGACGTGGTACGTTTCTCTTTATATGGAGGTTGACACCAGCGATGTTCTTCATTCCTCATCACTCTGTGGACTGCGGTTAGCTTGAGTATCATCTGGAACACCAGCTTCTCTTCTGTGCTTTCTAGAATAAAGTCGCTATTCAGCTCTGAATGCTTACAGAATCGTGAAAAGAGCAACCAGCAAACTGTCTGGGACTAATTTTGATGAAGGTTAAGTGTAATATGTGTTTAATGAGTTTTGGCTTTTATTTACTAAAGCTGAATACTAGGGAAAATATTAAACCATATGCTTGAAATTACACACGTTCTTAAATGCTTTCTAGAAGAAGAATCTAATGCAGTAAGATTTTTCTTGGGTTGGTTGTTTTTTGCCTTTTCATTTTAAGAGGCAGTAGCCATGAGAAGCTATTTGGGTTCATCACAGGTACATAATTCAAAGGATGTATCTGCATTTGAAGCTTCTCCTACTGATCTAGCTACAAATATCTCATGTGCATCAAAAGCTGTGGCTGTGCCTTGTGTGCCAAATAGAAATTGGGACTTGCACTGCTGTAGATGACTTTTCATCAGTGTAACACCTTTCTGCTTTGAGTTTAAGTTGGGGTTTTTACCCTGCACTGGTTAACTGCTCTGAAACCCCTTGCGTAGGCTTGGCTGGCTTTTAGGGTGACACAATTGAAGTCAGCCTTCGTGTCCCTTTTTGGGAAATCAAGGGGTTACTGATCACTGTCATGGGAGCAGAAATACAAGGAGGAGGTTGTCAACCAAATTGGAACATTTGGAGAACTGTAAATAAAATTGGTTTTAGTCCTTTAAAAAAGGCCTAGTGTTATGACTTTATTTCAGTTCACTTTCATTTCAGTAGTCTTTTTTGCTCTTACTTTTAAAGGTTTCCTGAAAGTATTTTAAAAGCAGTTTTGATTAATGCAAGTTGGAAGGCATTCAGTGGCTTCCTAGATACCCTTTAAAATGTATTCTTGCTTAATTTTCTTCAGAGTTCTGGTGTTGTGTTGGCTGGTTCTTGTCTTTGATATCAGTAACGCTTTGGAGGTCATTATATCAAGGCAGTCTTAAATCTGTAGATATTAAAATCAATTACAGGCAACTGGGCGATGCTTTATCTAGATGACAGATTCTTAAATAATTTTGATACAAAAAAGGTTTGTACTATGATGCACTGTAGTGAAAGAATGTCCTTTCTAGCTTTTCCCCCGGCGTATTTTTGACCATTTGATCAGTTCAGTTAACCTTTTGTCTGATGACCACTGATCAGAGTAAACCCCAATGATTTGTAATTTGGAAGGGTCTAAAATAGGGTGAAATTAAGTCTCTTATGTAAGTAATGCATTTGTCCTCATATATGAGGCACTTGATACGCAGTTGCATACTTTCAGATTATTTTTAATTTTACTTATCCAGAGCCCCAGTCATCCCAGAATGCTTAAGTAATTATTAAAAAAAAAAAATTCATTGTAGGTCAGTACTTAAAACTCTAAAATATTGTGTGATATTCTCTTGCTGCTTCTGTTTTTCCTTGCTTCTCTTCTGGCCAAAGATCCAGTAGCAGTGGAGCATGGCACTTGAGAGTTGAGACGCTGTGTTTACATGTTTCAGTGACTGTTACTTATGGATACAAATTTTGTAAATACCAGATTAAAATCTACCTTTAGCCCCTCATTTGAAACGTGCTCTCCCAAGTTGTTGAGACAATGTGACAGGTATGTTAGGCTAAATTGGGAATTGGAAGAAGTTCAGGTACAAGTTTCTCTTCTTACTTGTCTGTGTGGGCAGTTCTTCTCTTGTAGTCCTTTTGGTAGTGCTTAATCACTCTGGCTCTTTTCCCATGCTACTTTTAAGTCTGTTTCTGAGTTGTACATTAAGAACGGATGACTTCTTGATTTCTGAAGCATTGATGAAACTCCAGGAAGTTTTACTCTTTGGTTTGAAAGGATTGAACAGCGATGAAGTGCAGGCAGTTAAACTAAATGAAAGTCTGTACAAAACTGAAGAGGTGAAAAACATGGTTTTTGTCATGTTTCATTTGACATGGGTTTAGTTAGCATTAGCTTTTCAGTAATGGATTTAGATATATATGGCTTATTTTTTTTCTTGCTGCTTGTATGTTTGGGGAAAATACTTTTATTTTTTGGTAAAAAACAAGTGTAATAATCTGTTTTCTGTGATACTGTTACATAATATCTGAGCAGCACAGCTCTTGAGATGCTCTATTTAAAATGTATCAGAAGTCTTGATAAGATACAGGTTTCCTTATTGAATCTCATGGTTAATAGTTTGTGAAGATCTTGTGCTTATTTTTACTAGTAATTTTTTGAAAAATTGTCACAGCTATAGCTTATTTCAGCAGTAAGAAAGGAACAAAATTTAGTTCCTAAAGAAATGTGAGCTTAAAAAGGTCAAATGCCTTTATTCATAAATCACTTTGTTACTCGGAAATAATGCATTCAGTGCTTTTTTGGGTATAAATGAATTGGAGAAGACAACCTTTCTTAGCTTCAGAAATCACTGCCCTGACAGCTAAGTCTTGAAAAGAAAAATCTCTCCTCTCTGTCCAAACAAAGTTTTTTAATAAACGAAGTTATTGTCTCCTGGCATTATTGGACATGTGGTCAGTTGTCATGTTCCTCTTACCAACTGAACAAAGTTTGAACTTCTGTCTAATTGTTCCCCGCTGTTAGGCTACCCTGTCATGATCAAGGCCTCAGCAGGTGGTGGTGGGAAAGGCATGAGAATCGCTTGGGATGATGAAGAGACCAGGTGAGATGCTGTCCAAAAGCTTTCCTTGATGAATGCTGCAGTTACCAAAGTCCCGTTAAGCCACTGTGAGCTGACAGTTGAGCAGATATGAAATGTTAGACAGAGTAATCGGATATTATTTGGTTTTCTCCTCACTTGTATAGTGAGCAGTATACTTTGGGAGTTTGCATGTGTCTATTTAAAATAAATTTTTGCATAAACCTTATGGTCCATTAGAGTAAAAACCCAGCACTTCCAACTGCCTTTAGTCCAATGACAGACTGTACATTTAGACTGTAAATAACATTTTGTTGTATGCCTTTCAGAATGCTGATGTATTAATTGTCTCTGTGTTAGCTAGAATATTTATTGGCCCTGATTCTCAAACATTAATGCATGTCATTAGTTCTGTTAAAGTTGATGAGACTGATTATTCATGTGTGGAAACACATACGGTGTTTCCAGAATGTGCTCTAATAAATTGCATACTTCTGTGTTTAAAATATTTGTCTTAGCAAACTATTGTGCTTTTGCCTGTTTGAAACAATGTTTGTTTAAACACACATTTTCATGTCTCTTAATGGCTGTCTGAATCCTGAGCACTTCAGAATGCTTTGTTATTGACTCAAAGATTTTTTTCAGCCCTCTCTCTGCTGATATTCTGGCAGTGAGGAGCCTGGTTTCAACCCCACGTGCCACTGATATTACAGAAAAACGTGTCTGGGATTTTTCAAAGACTTGTGACAAAAAGCCTATTTGATCCAAAATTAGATAAAATGAAATGTTTTCCTTCCTGTATGAAGAGAGAGGAGCACACGTGCTGGAATCAACTCAAAGTACAACTCAAATTTTTGTTAGTGTAATTTAGTCAACCTGCAAGATTTCCCTATAATCTCTGTGTTCTCTATTAAATTTTTGTTTGTCCAAACCTAAAAACTGGAAAAAATAATGAATAGCTAGCAGTTACATTTTAGATTTAAAGAAATCATAGGGCTTTTTTTGTACCTTGCAACCTCTAGCCTATTTATATTTGAATCTAAATAGGAAAATAAGTTTTGTGCATTGGAATGAAGATCTAGAATAACCTGCTTTCTTACAGGGATGCTTTGTTCCCACTGCTTTAGAATCCAAAATTACTACCTTGATCCTGTGTAGGCAGCAATTGCATCTGTTGAACTTGAAAGGAAGGCATTCCTTTCTTGTTTTGCTCAGAAGGGAGCAGAGGAGCTTGATTAAAGTAACTGTTTAAGAATCAAAAACTGGATCTAAAAAGTAATGATAGCTAATTTTTTTAAAAGTTATGGTTGCTGTTCAGAAAGTCACTTGGTAGAGCTGATTGGTATCAACAAACTTGCTAGGGATGGTTTTTTTACACATTTCCATACAAAATTTAGTGATACTAACTTTGACCGGTGATATTTAATGATATTAGTTTGAGATACTTGCCTTATCTGTGGAAAGCCCTTGAAGTACCATTCAGCTTGTTATTATTTGCCAGTGATATCCTTATAGTAATCTGTTTGCTTAGTTATGCAAGCTTTGTCTTTACAGTATAATTTTGTAGAGTAATATCTAAAAGGTGCTAAGAGAAAGAGCACCTAGACTGAGTCACTGATCAACCCTAGTTACTGGTCCTGTATCAAGGAGAAATGCTTGTTTTAACATTATGGATAGGCAGCAATGAAGGCAAAATTTAATTTGGCAAAAGAGTTGTTGCAGGAAGATAAACTGAGATTAAGAACTCAAGAAAGAAATCCATTTACTTTGCATTTACATATGAAGTACAGCATTTGGGTTTCTCTTACAGTCTGTCTTGAAGAAATATCTATGAGGTTGTAATAGATTTGTTTTTACATGTCCATTAATTGTTATGGAAGTAAGGTTGTTACTTCTGACTGAAGAACATCCAGCTGACTATTTTGAATGGGACTTGTTACTGACAAAACAATGTATCTGATAGTTTTAATATTGCATAAGAAGTTGTTGACCTCGTGTATCATCTTGCTGCATCCAAACCCATGTAATCCTAAAAATAAAACCAATTTTCAGCTATTGGCAGACTCTGAAAAGCCAGGATCTGAATGGCCTTTTGTATTTCAGGGTTCATAGATGTTAGATGAGTGTGAAGAATTGTTAATAATATTTTCATTTGTAAGCTTGCTTTGGCCATGTCATGTGGGATTAATTCCAAATGCTATTTGGGAAAAAAAAAAGGGCTCATAAACTAATTTTGTTTGTAAACCTACTTTTGGATTTTCAGGATAGTTGAAATTTTTTTCTTGTTTCAACTGGCTATGTGTAATATTAAAGGAAGGCTTAAATGTATTGTGTGGTGTGATGCATAGCCAGTTGAGACAGGAAAAATTTACTTTTTTCCAAATCTCCATCAAGTTCTACTGTGGGATTTTGTGTACAGTTCAAGCCACTAACCCACATCTGAGGTTAAAATAACTCTCTTCACTCTAATATGGTCAATAGTCAGTTGTCTTGGTTTGAATAAGTAGAACATAGGATGCCCTTTCTTCACATAAATTTCTTCTCTTGAAATTATATTAAAAATGAAGCGCAGATTTCTGAAAAGCAGTTTACATTGAATTCAGATTTGTAGGTTCTTCACAGCCTGGGAAAGTTCTGCTGCTATATGTATCTAAAAGTACTTCTGTCTTAGTGTAGTTGATCACCCCAACTGTGGTCTTCTGTATGAAGAGCTCCTGTGCTTGCATCCAGGGAGCCTGATGAGAAAGTGCTTTTCAAATACAGGCAACATGAAGTTCATTATAAAGTACAACAAAACATGGCTAGGGTAGGTGTCTGAATCTAGGAATTTTCTGTATCATTCCTTTTTTGATAGTGGAGAAACTGAAGGCTCTCTTGCTTGCAGTATGCTTATAACAATTGTAACTAGGTCTTTAGGCTTCATGGCTTCACACAGTCTGCTGGCAACTCTGAAAAGAAATTCACTTGAGGACCTTATCCTCTCCAAAGAACAGATTTAAGTTTTCTGTCAGATTGTGATGGATCTTTGCACACAAAGATACTTATTGGCTTGTGTGTTCAGTATTAGAGGTCATCACACAGGAACTACTGACCCTTGTTTTAAACTCTATGGATTTGCAAATAGAAATTAGCTTCTCTAATTAGTAGTTTCAGCTGCAAAGATTATAATCTCGAAGTTGGAAATTTGTACTGAATTATCTTCTAACAATCCCCTTTTGAGTTATTTGGAGCTTTGTGCTAATTCCACTCACAGCCCCACACCTACCCCAATTGTCTCAACTTCTGTAATTTCTCCTAGCTATTAAAATCTTGCATGCTTAGGGAGTATCTCTTTTGAAAGCTTTGAACAAGATGGCTTCTAGCAACAGATATTTAGAGAGATGAAAGATTTTTGCCTTTTAACCTCTAATGGCAGGAGAATATAAATTGATCTGTTACTTAAATTCTTCCTTGGTGTTTATTCCAATTTAAGAACTTAAACATCTCTCAAATTCCAAGAACATATAATTTGTGGTCCTGTGGTACCATGCTGTGTTTTATTTCCACTGTTCCACAGCTGTTGCTCTTCATTGAGGTGGTACAACAGGATATGTGGGAGAACTACTAACAAATTTGTTTGTGTAATCTGCAGTCATTTCCTGCAGTTTCCCACCTTCCTTCAAAAAACATCTATTGAAGTGTTGTTTTTTCCTAATGTAATATTCCAGTGGTTCTGAAGGAATGAGCAGTGGAACTGGACGAAGTACAACGAAACCTAACAATTCATTCTGAATCCCCCACCTCCTGAGGCAAAGGAAATATGTAGCATGAGAGGATAATGCTTTAAACTGAACAGCATTCCCTATTACGAGCCTGTACATTGAATTTTAGCACCTTCCCAAAGCACTGCATTTGGCCTGTCAGACTGCTCTGCGAAAATGGGAGCGTATGGGTTTGGCATCCTGGGTCTGTACTGCACAGGTCTGTGCTGTAGAAGTGTTCAGGTAAGGGGAAGGGGTCAATTGGATGAGTGAAGAACAGAGTTTCCTAAAAACTGCTTTGTTTTTTTTAAAGACAGATTTCTATGCCAGCTACACATGTAAACATGTCAAATCCTATGACTAGATCATTTTAGTTTTTGAAAATTTGGAGTCAAGCTGAAGCAATGGATATTTGCTTTATGTGTAAAATGAAATAACATTTGAGTATTTATTGGTTAGTTAACTTTACCTGTCATATTTTTAGAGGGATTCTACTGTGCTGATAATTATCAAACATCTGTTTTTAACTAGATGGCCTTTCTAATTCCAGCCTTGACAAGAAAATACTATTTTCTTTCACTATTTTCTGATACTGGAAACTGAAATACTACATAACTATTGCTGTCTTTTGTTAGTGCCTGGATGCCGCCTAAGAAAGTGGTTGCTTTAATTAAAGCAGCAATGCTGATGTTGGAGCTGGAGGCAGAAACTTGGCATGGGCTATCTCACTTTAGACAATCACAAGAAAGCTTCTGGCGAGATCATAGAATGGTTTGGGTTGGAAGTGACCTTAAAGATCAACTAGTTCTAACTCATCTGCCATGGCAGGGACACCTCCCACTAGACCAGGTTGCTCAAAGCCCCATCCAACCTGGCCTTGCCCCATCCCTGGAGGTGTTCATCCACAGCTTCTCAGGGCAACCTGTGCCAGTGTCTCACCACCTTTGCAGTAAAGAATTTCTTCTTCATATCTAATTTAAGTCAACCCTTTTTCAGTTTAAAACCATTATACCACTTCCTGTCACTATATTTCCTGGTAGAGTCCTTCCCTAATTTTCCTGTAGGCCCCCTTTGAGTACTGGAAAGCTGCCATAAGGTCTCCCTGGAGCCTTCTCTTCTCCAGGCTGAACAACCCCAACACTCTCAACCTTTCTTCATAGGAGATATGTTCCAGCCCTGTGACCATTTTTGTGGCCCAACTCTGGACCCGCTCCAACAGGTCCCTGTCTGTCTTATGCTGGGGGCTCCAGAGCTGGGTACAGTACTCCAGGTGGTGTCTTACAAGAGTGGAGTAGAAGGACAGAGTCATCTCCCTTGACCTGCTGGCCACACTTGTCTTGATGCAGCCTAGCATGCAATTCACTTTCTGGGTTGCAAGTGCGCATTGCTGGGTCATATTCAGCTTTTCCATCCAACACTATCCCCATGTCCTTCTCCACAGGTTTTCTCTCAATCCACTCATTGCTCAGCCTCTATTTGTGCTTGGGATTGCCCTGACCCAGGCGCAGGACCTTGCATTTGGCCTTATTGAACTTCACAGAATCACGGAATGTTAGGGGTTGGAAGGGACCTCGAAAGATCATCAAGCCCAACCCCCCTGCTGGAGCAGCATCACCTAGACACAGGAATGCATCCAGGCATGTCTTGAATGTCTCCAGAGAAGGAGACTCCACAATCTCTCTGGGCAGCTTGTTCCAGTGCTCTGTTACCCTCACAGTGAAAAAGTTTTTCCTTACATTTATCTGGAAACTCCAGTGCTCCAGCTTGCACCCATTACCCCTTGTCCTGTCATTGGACATCACTGAGAAGAGCCTGGCTCCATCCTCCTGACACTCACCATTTACATACTTATAAACATTAATGAGGTCACCCCTCAGTCTCATCTTCTCTAGGCTAAAGAGACCCAGCTCCCTCAGCCTTTCTCATAAGGGAGATATTCCACTCCCTTAATCATCTTTGTGGCTCTGTGCTGGACTCTCTCAAGCAGTTCCCTGTCCTTCTTGAACTGAGGGGCCCAGAACTAGACACAGTATTCCAGATGTGGTCTCACCAGGGCAGAGCAGAGGGGGAGGAGAACCTCTCTGGACCTACTTAAGACACCTCTTCTAATATACCCCAGGATGCCATTGGCCTTCTTGGCCCCAAGGGCACATTGCTGGCTCATGGTCCACCTTGCTGTCCACCAGGACCCCCAGGTCTCTTTCCCCTATGCTGCTTTCCAACAGGTCAGTCCCCAGCCTATACTGGTATTTTATGTTCTTCCTCAGGTGCAAGACTTTACACTTGGCCTTGTTGTATTTCATTAAATTTCTCCCTGCTCAACTCTCCAGCCTGTCAAGGTCATGCTGGATGGCAGCACAGCCTTCAGGTGTGTCAGCCACTCCTCCCAGCTTGGGGTTGTCCGCAAATTTGCTGACAGTGCACTCTGTTCCCTCATCCAGGTCGTTGATAAATATATTGAATAGTACTGGTCCCAGTACCGACCCTTGAGGGACTCCACTAGATACAGGACTCCAACTTGACTCTGTGCTGTTGACCAGAACCCTCTGACTTCTTTCCTTCAACCAGTTTACTATCGACCTCACTACCCGATCATCCAGACCACACTTCCTCAGTTTTTCTGCAAGGATGCTGTAGGAAACTTTTTCCTTGCATCCAGTTGGAAACTCCCCACTTCAGTATATGGCCACTGTCTCATTTTCCTGCTGTGTACGGCAATAAAGAGCTTGTCTCTGTTGTCTCAGTAAACTCCTCTTTAAGTACTGGAAGGATGCTATGAGATGTCCACTAAAGCCTTGTCTGTCAGGTTCAACAAGCCTAGCTGACTGCATCCGTCCTGGTGTGCTCTGACCATCACACTTCAGCTTATCAACGTCTTTGACTACCAGGAGTGTCCACAACTGGATGCAGTGTTACAAATGTGGTCTAATAGGTGCTGAGTAAAGGGGAGTAATATCGCTGCTGGTGGTCTACTGCTGGTGCTGTCGTTGGTACGGTCCACTGTTCAGTTTGCCTTTGTTACTGTCTGGGTGCACTGCTCACTTGAATTGCAGCCTGTTTATCCACCAGGACCTCCAAGTCATCTTAAGCAGCCAGTCTGTTCTGCAGCCTGCACTGATGCAGGGGGTTTAGGCTGTGCTGGGTGCAGGACTCTGCATTCATTCTTTTGGAAACTCATAAGATGCTTGTGAGCCCATTCCACCAGACTCTCTAGATCTCTCTGAAGTGCGACCTTGTCCTCAAGTATATTGATGATCCTGTTTTAGCATGGTTCATAGTGGTGGTGGTACATTACGGGTCAATGATAAAGAGGTTAAACTGCTTCCAGAATAATAAATTCCTGGGGAAATTCCCTTGTATTGGATTCAAGGTAGAGGAGGAGTTGCTAACTTTGAGCCCAATGATCTAGCCAGGTTTTTACCCATCTAGTTGTGCACCTACATAGACTGCAGTGTTCCACCTTGGGAACAATGCTGCTGCACTGCACTTGTGTGATCTGTCCCACCATGTCAGTTATTCTGAGGGTGCTGCAGTTCAGGGACTGCGTGCAGGCTCCTGTTTGTTTCCTTAGCTGTAAGCCTTTACATACAGTTGCTTGATGTGGGCCTCTTCTGATTTTTCCTCAAGGCTTTGACTAGTGTGCAGCTCCTACCAGCATGACCCTTCCTGCCCCTGAGGAGACACAGTGGTGTTTCCCTGCCTTAAGCAGGCATGGGCTGTGGTGGCCTTTCAGCCCTGCTGCTCTAAGCCCTGCTTGGATCAAGGCATCTGAAGTGCAATGGGTATTCCTGCAGCTGGGGCCGTGGGGTACTGCATGGTGCCATACTGTAAGCAGTGCTTCAGCTTACCGGCTCTGTGGCTGTGTGTGTCTTCAGGTGGCTGACCTGGAGCGTGAGTCATCCTTGCAGCCGGCAGCTATGGGCCCCTTTTCATCATGAAGCAATCTGTCAGTCTACAAGTTGAGAAACAGCTAACAGAAGCTAATGGAAGCATTTCAAAGCAACAAATATGCATATAGGAAAAAAAGCAGACCCTGCCACTAGAAGTTACTGAGAACCTAAGAAGAAACCTTAACAGAAAATCTTGCCTGAAAACTTGCGACCAAAATCCACCCCCTCCCCCATCTTTACTGTCAAAAAACTCTTCCTTATGAGAAACTACTACAAGTATCTCCTGCTAAAGCCCCTCTTAGCTGTTGCATACTGGCTCAGCAGGTGTCCCTATAGTGTAGGGTGCCCAATATTGTCTAATGGAGAATGAGACAATAATTGTCCTCCCCAGTCCCTTGGTCTAGTGCAAGCGGCTGGCACCAGAAAACTGAAGATGACCGTTTTGGTATGTGGTTAGTGTTTGGAGCGTGGGTCTGCACAGAGCCCCTGCTCAGGAATCTTTAGAGTGCCTCTTTACTTCAGGTCATAGAAGTGTCAGCGATGGCCAGATGAGGTGTATCAGCCTGAATGATTGTGTCTTGTCAAACACTGGGGCTTTATTAGGCTGCAGACAGCGTGTTGCTTATATGGTATACGCTGTACCTGGGTCTAGACAGGGGCAGCAAGCTCAGGTTTCCCTGTCCCAAGTTCTCCTATGCTTCTCTTCTGGGGCTAGTGTGGGCAGGAAAGTTTTGGACTTGGCTGCACGTTTGAGTGCAGTTTGTGCAGTGAGGTGCTACAGGGCTGTTGCTTAGTGAAAAGCTAATGCTCCAAATACAAAATTCTCTCCTTTTTAAAAAGGTACTCAGAAAAAGACTCAGATCCCCTCTCCATTTAGTTAGTATGATCTCCTAAGAAAGGCGAAGTGTATTTATGGTAACTTTTATTGCTGAACAAATGCAACTGCACAGATTTGTAAGATACGAACAAGGTCAGAATACCTGACCTTGAATGAGATCATCATTCGTGTTATATATAATTTTAAAAGACTTACAGATGTATGGATTACATAATTAGGCACCTGACTACTTTTTAACAAGTATTGCACTTTAAATTTCTAATTAGCACATACTTCAATAAAGGAAAAGTAATCAGTTGTGCATACAACTGTCTGATAGAATGTTTGCGAAAGGACCAGAGACTTTGATATAGAAGTTAAAATAGCTCTAGATCTGGCTGTTTGTTACCTTGCTTCATTTTTTGGGGGCAGATAGTGCACAGAATTACATTTTGATGACTCTTTTTCTCTTTATTAAGTAATTCAATATATTGAAGTTAAATATGAATTTAGCAAAGATTATATATTGAGTATAGTCTTTCAACATGATACCGTATTATTCCACAATCTTGAAAAAAAGGTGAAGAAATACCTTGACTTTTAAAATATGGATTATTCTTTTTGTTTTCATTATTTAAGGGAAGGTTTTAGGTTTTCATCTCAAGAAGCTGCATCAAGTTTTGGTGATGATCGCTTACTGATAGAGAAGTTCATTGATAACCCTCGTCACATAGAAATCCAGGTTTGTGTTATTATTATTACAACTACTATTAGTTATTGTTTATTGATTTAATAAGGTTTGAACTCACAAATTAATCCAAGTTCAAAAAGTTTCAAACACTCCACTAAAAAAGACCTAGAGCCTTGTGTTTTCCTGTGTCTCGGGCCATTGCTCAAGCTTCATGGCTATCATGCACAATACAGTCTTCCTGTTTTTATTCTCTAACCTTTCTTGAGCAGGAAGACAGTGAACTGTGCTCAATTGGCTGGGGGGCCGAGGGGGGAAGAAGAAAGTTGTAGGCATCTGTCCTGAGGGCTGGAGCTTGAACTCTGGATCCTGGTGGCAGTGCTTGAGCACAGCAGAGGATGTAGGAGTTCAAGCACCACTGTGCTTAACATTTTTCTTGCAAGCTCTAGGTGGTTTTGCCAGTATTTTGGGTTCTGTTCTGAAGTATCTAATGCTCCTTGGGAACTCAGGAGGGTTTGTGTCCAACTTTGGGCAGCTTGTGGTTCAAAATCAGCTGTGTTCTCCTTAACTTCTGGATTGTGACCATTTATATCTTTTATTGGATCTAGGGTTGAGCCAAATGTGCTAATGCAAAACAAGACTTGTTTGTTTTGGACAGACTCTTTAACAAAAGCATGATTTAAAAATTTGTGATGTGTTTGATCTTACATCGGCAACTAAATTGGGTTTCTCCATAACCTTGAAATAATTTTTCCTGACAAGAAATCCATATGGGGTATGTCCATTTCCTCAAGAGAAATTTAATTTATTTTTGTCCAAAATATAAACGCTTTCTGAGTTGTGGCGTGTTCTCTTTTACAGTGAGAGCCTGAAGTATTTTGACAGTAGCTCAATAACTGAATGAAACAACGACAATAAATTTGATAGTGTGGAATGATTTGTGAGAGAGAAATATTTAACATGTTTTACTCTGCCAGATGTGTGCTCACAACCTGATACTTCCTATGTTTTTATTTCATGTGCACAGGCTAAATTGCTGAATATATAAAATGAAGAAACAGCCCGTAAAAATGAAATTTAAACCCCAACCTATTCTCTTTTGAAGGGTCACAGAAAGGTGTATTGGGAATGTTTAGCTTCAGGATTGATGTTAGCTTACAAAAGAGATAAGATTGCTAGAGCATCTTCCTGTATTCTCTTGTCATGAGGAAAATTTTTGGCTACCTTTTTCTGTTTCTTTTTTTTTTTTTTGTATGCAAATCAGTACAACTTAAAGACCTATTCCTTTCAGCGCTTGCAGATTTGGGAGCTTCAGCAGGTTCCTACTGACTCTTTGATGACTAAATTAGGTGAGATTTGATTCCTCCATACTTGAATGAGTTGGGGGCAGATTTTACGCTGTCTCAGTTCCTTTAGGTTTCAAGAAAGTTACCTCAAAAAATTAGGCAGTACTGTATTTAAGAACAACTGAATGAAGTCACCTAGATTAAACAAAATAGCTTTACCATTAATAATTTATAGTTTTATTTATAATAAGTGTAGAGTGAATGTTGTTTTCCTTAAACACTTTGATGGTACCTTTTAACAATATTGTAGTATATCATTTAAACTTCATGTTCTAATCAGCTTTAGGACGTTGACCTTGGTTCATTTTCAAACCACTAAATACACAAACAATTTGAAACCAGATGCCAAATATTTATTAATTTAGCAGTAACTTTTAAATAGAACTTTTTTTTAACATTCTCATATAGCTCCAAAGCAGTAGTACTTAAAATTGTTAAGTAAGGGGTTTCCTGTGTCTAGCTATAAAACAATCACTTTGTAAAACATGAGAAAAGACTAAAACAATTAACAGGAAAATAGAGTCCAAATAGACTTTATGCTTGAACTGATTTGAAGTATCTGATATAAAGGACCCAAGTTTAAAGTAAGAGCGCATGGAATGTCTAACTGTTACTTGGCTAAATAACAATCCTGCAACTGGAAATAGAATTCAGCTGAATTGTGTAGGAGAAGTTGCAATAGATTTATTTAATTATTTTGCCATACAGATGTATATAGCATATGCTAATGTCATAGTCATTTAATCCCACAGAACAGGATGTTTTCTTTTAGGAATACTTAGATATTTAGAAAAAATGCTGTAGCTGTGATGTGCATTTTTAGTGAGATGTGTACTGGAATCTCACGTCATTTCAGAGATGATGATTTCAATGCTGTAAATATCTTCTAAATAATTGTTTTATGAAGTAAGTATCTTCTTTAGTTTCTGATAATGAATGAAACCAGTGGACCCAAAAGGAAAAAAAAAGTCTAGCACTAGTTGTTGTTTGGCTTATTTATAATTACGTTTTCATAGTAAACATTCATCCATGTCTTCTCTTTGAGCTGTATTATCTGATAATGGAAAAACATTTATTTTACCAGGTTGCAGAAATTAAGTAGGATACAAGAAACATCCTGAAGTGAAAGAAAATATTTACTAGTTGGCTTGAAAAATATTTTATCATCTCCTTCAAGAAAATACAGAGAAGAGAAGCACAGGAACTAATTTTTATTGAAATATTCCAGGACTTTTTGGTTTGTTTGTTTTGGTGAGGCTGAATTCTGTGGAAAGTTATAGGCCTTCTAACAATGAAAGAGAAGTGCTCACAAGGAATCATTGTACTTAGAGGACAGCGCTTTTTCCTTTGAGTACTATACTATGCCCTAGAGGTACTGTTTTAATATTTTACAAAAGGACAAAAAACGCCAATGAAAACATCTTTGGCCCTCCTGAATGAGTTTCTGTAGAGCTCTGTGATGTTAAATTCTGGATTGGATGTGTTAGGACTCAAGTAGGAAGTTGCTTTAGATGCAGCTATTCTTTCTTTCTTCCCCCCCCCCCCCCCTTTGTACTGAGTTGCTTGTTACAGAATCTAGTAGTTGGCTGGAGTACACTGGTGCTGCCCTTCCTAAACCTCCTTTGACCAGCGAAGTAGGTTCTGGGACACACTGTAGTCCAGAAAATCCCAAAGTCATTTGCCTTATAGAACTCTTCAAAGGAAATTTTTTCCCTAGAAAGCTCCATAAATTTATGGGGCTGCAACAGAATTTCTGAGGAAAAGACATGTCTGATCCTACAGGGTGTGGAGCACTCTGGATCTGATGCTGTACAGTGCACATGAGTTGTCTTCATGAGATCAGTGCCTCGTTTTCGGTCACATCTACCCAGATTATTCATGCATCAGCAAACATTGGTGTCATAGATGCAGGAATTCATCTTGTGTAGTGCCATACTTGCTCCATGGTGCTAAAAGGAATAATAAATAATACAGATTCATTGTCACAAATATGAGTAGATATGGTTGAGTTCACACAGTTTGAGGAAGATTGTCTCCTTTTTTTATCTTGTTGGTTTTCAGTGTACAACTGCACTATTAAAGAATGAAGCATGAATATTGGCACAGGTTCCCACAGATCAGAGCAGGAAGATAGATGGAAAAAAATGGATTAGAGGGAAAATTTAGTAAGGAATAAAGGGACCAGATGTGGTCTGTATTGAAATAAATTGTTCCAAGAATAAGTGGAGATTATAACATCATAAAATTGGAAGAAGTCTACTTGAATACTCAAATCCAGTATCCTGCTATTGGAAATGGCTTCACTGAGCAGTCAATTTCATAAAATGATAGAGTTCCTTTTCTTTCTTCTAGTTTGAAGTTGCAGAATCAATTGAGAGTTCTGTTATGTCGAACTTGTGTGTTTTCTAGTGTGTAATTTAGGCAGTTGGATCTAGATACTTGACTGTATATTTAACTGTCCCATGAACTGAAGCTGCAGCCAAGAACTGTCACTGATACCTGATTTTTAAGAAATACCTTGAAACTACTTCTTTAATTTCTGTTGAAAGTACTGAGGAAGTAGTGAATTTTATTCTCCCTAATAAAAGATTGCAAAGTTTCTGAAATTTTTTTTCTTCTTTGTTAAAGACAAGAGTGCTGTGGTTTGCCTACTAAGAAGGTTCCATTAGCAATAGTTCCTCAAAACTTGTGTAATTCAAGAGCAAGATTTGGCATCCTTTGAGATTTTTCTCTCCTTTGTTGACACAAGATATTGCTTAACTATATCCTTCTGAGTAATTTCATTATGCAATACAATTTTAAATGCTTGAAAATCTAGTTTTAATCTCATTTCAGTATTTTAATTTCAAATTTCTGAACTTTTGGGAGCTTCTCACAAGTTCAGTGGTTTCTTGCCATATATAGACTCTATATAGAGGCTTTAAAATAAACCTATTCAGAATTTGAAGGAGCATTCAATTAGTATTTCATATACAATTAATTTTCCACACTAACCTTTTTTCCCCAACCTTTATTTCTAGATTGGAAAAAAGTATTTTAAAACTTAACTGAATGCTATGTAATAGTGTAACGTCAAAATAAAATCACAGGGTCATAGCATGGTTTCGATTGGTAGGGACCTTAAAGATCATCTAGTTGTTCCAACCCCTCCTGCCATGGGCAGAGACACCTCCCACTAGACCAGGTTGCTCAAAGCCCCATCCAACCTGGCCTTGAACACTTCCAGGCATGGAGCATCCACAGCTTCCCTGGGCAACCTGCGCCAGTGACTCACCACCCTCCTAGTGAAGAACTACATTACATCTAATCTAAATCTCACTATCTCTAGTTTAAAGCCATTACCCCTCATCCTATCACTACAAGCACTTGTAAAAAGTCCTTCCCCAGCTTTCTTGTAGGTCCCTTCAGATAGTGGAAGGCCACAATAATGTCTCCCCAGAGTCTTCTCTTCTCCAGGCTGAACAACCCCAACTCTCTCAGCCTGTCCTCATAGGAGAGATGTTCCAGCCCACTGATCATCTTCAAGGTCATATGCATACCTCTGTTTGTTAATAGCAGCGTGTTATTGTTTCAGGTTTTGGCAGATAAACATGGTAATGCCTTGTGGTTGAATGAAAGAGAGTGCTCCATTCAAAGGAGAAACCAAAAAGTTGTGGAGGAGGCACCAAGGTATGTATATGACACTCTTGATGCAGCTTCATAGTTACTGAAAGTGCTTTTGGAAAGCTGCTGGTTTTATTTATTGTACAAATGTGAACAAATACTATTCTGTTAAAAAAAAGCACAAAACAAAAAGAAAACGAGTAGATGTTTACGTTATAGTTATTTGACTGTAGTGCAGTTCTGATGTTGTACTTGAGGGTGTTTTGATCCTGTTCATAAGAAGAAAACAGGTGTAGTGGTTTTAATTTTTTTCATGATCTTGTATGAAATGGATATAGATCTTAGCAATCAAATGTATGTGATATATGAGATGGTTTTCTTAGTATATCTGAGATTTTTTTTTTCCTTTCCTTTGCCATTCAACTTTTGGATTTAAGAGTAAAATAAAATATGGAATGAGTATTCATTTTACCACAGATACAGATATTTGACTGTGTTGTAGGAATTGTGGGAGGGCCACATGATACTATTTATTTTTATTTGAATTGGAACACAAAGTACTAAATACTCTGAGTGCCACTTTTAGTGCCATTCATGGTAGCGAACTGTAGGTGTAGGTGTCCAGTAACTCAAAAGTACTAAATGATCTTAATCCCATTGATTTCAAGAGGAGCTGAAATACATCGCTGCTGTGCAAGGTATGGTCTTGCTGTGTTTTCTGTTGTGTGACATTCATTAAAGAGTGTATATATAGGAAAAAGGGCAGAAGGAAGTTCCGATTTCAGAAAAGCAGGCACAGGTATATCACTACTCATGGGAATTCCCAGCGTAATGTGTTCACCATCTGGGATGGGTTTGCCATTGTTTTGTAGCACAGAACTATGTGATGCAATAATGTAGGATGTGAGGAAAAGCACATCATTCAAATGATGTTTCTTTAGAGGCAGTGGTAAGTTAATGTTGGATCGTAATTGTGACTGGCGCCATTTATGACCTTGACTTTAAATTAAAAAACAAAATTTAAATCTAAGGATACAAGCCCACTAATACATGCTTAAATATCTCTTGTTGCTTCCTGGTAGTTCTTGTAGAATCATAGAATGGTTTGAGTTGGAAGGGACCTTAAAGATCATCTGGTTCTGACCCCCTTGCCTTGGGCAGGGACACCTCCCACTAGATGCTTGTGGATTTCTTGGAAGCCTTATGCCCAAAGATCTTAATTATGTTTTTGTTTGTGAAATGTGAATACTCCAGGTCCTGATGTAATGTGCATGTCCATATACATATATCTAAGCGCTTAAGAGAGGAGAGTCTTTTGCCTCATGGAGTATGTGTGAGAAGCTGTCTGCCTCTACTGCCTGCTCATTCTGCGTGCTTGTGGTCAGTTAAGGGGAGTGATGTGTCTTTCTCTCACCACCCAACTCTAATCAGAGTGTTTTCTTTCATCAGAAATATCAGCCTTTTAACTTTCTTGGGCTTCTGTGTTGGAGTTGCCAGCAAGTTTTCTCGTCCCCTCCTGTAACTCAACAAAAGAGTGTGGGCAAGTAAATAGCTTCCAAAATTTGGTGTCAAAGCTCTTCTTCCTTCTTGTGGAATGTTTTAGACTCTGACAAACTTTTACTGACAGCTTTGGAAGCCTTATCTGTGTTCCAGCCACTTGTAGCTGGCTGCAGAATCTGTTTTTTCACAAAGGGTTACAAGACTTGCTGATAAGCAGGACACCAACTTCTGTGAGACACCACAGAGACCCCAAAGCCTGAAATTAGCCCTTACTGTGAATGCTGTTTCAGTTCATCTCGTTGATTAATGACTCCTGGAAACATCTTTTCTTGTATGGCTGGGTGGAGGAAATACACTTTCCTTTTTTCCTCCTGTTTTAAATGGGAGCTGACATTAAGAGCTCTGGGATAGGCAGAAACAGCTTTTTTTTTTTCTTTCTTTCTTCTTATGTGGAGCCCAGGAGGTAGGGATGCTATGGGCTAAGATGTTTATCTGTCTTTTGTACAATTTAGGGCTTTTGACTCTGACCTCTTCTCAAGCCTCTTTTGATTTACTTTTGTCCTATGATGGTGTTTTCTGAAGTGTGTAGTTTAAGAGGTTGTTGAGGGCCTTTTGGTTTTGAGAATAATCTCTATGATTTTCTTGAAGCTAAATCTGCAGCTGTTGAACTTAGCCTTATGGGATCATTTTGTGTTTGAATCTGCAGTTTTCATGGGGATGTTCAGTCTCCTGTAAAAAAAAAAAATCTCTCGTTTGAGGAGAGAAAGCTCTTTAGATCACACCCTGATGAGGTTGCAGTATTCAAGGAAGCCGTGGTCTTTGTGGTGGTCAATCCCCCACTTTCAAATAAGAGAACAAGAAGCTTTGGCTCTGCTCTTTTAACAGAATCAGTTGTCCTACTCTGTCTGTTCCGGGAAGCACAGACAATCAGACACCTCTGATTATTGCCAGCTTTTTGGTTACTGCTGGGCAGAGTTAGTGCTGTGCAAAACTTCCATTGGCTTATGAGTAGTTTTCTTTGCTTCTAGCTTCACACCTTTTTGGAAGATGCTGTTGGCTTCTCATCTCACCACAAAGTCTGAACTTTAAACAGATGACTTACATTTAATAGTCTATTGTTGTTCCTTAGTTCAGTTTTTGTTCCTCCTCTGCCCAAACTTTTCTCTATTCATTTGCAGAGACAGTTGCTATGAGACATTGTGCTTTACTGAGAAAAAAATGTGAGGGCGAGGTCGTATTTTCCTGTCTGCAGGAGTAATTAATAAGGAATGCTTCCATGTGTGGAGAAACTAGGCCCACTAGGCTTATCAGAAAATCCATTGATCCTTTAGGATCAATCTAAAATAAATGGATCAATGGAAAGTAAATATACAGGAGGTTTAGCTGAATTCCTATTCAATAACTGGAGGTCAAAGGAGTGCTCTTAAACTTCACTTTGGTGAGAGCGGGTGTCCTATCTACCCATTTTAGAACCTGTTAGAAGCTTTTTAAAGCACTATAGCTTTTGCCTTACCACTTAGGTGAAGGAATATCCAGCTGTTCAGAGGTACTTGACTATCTGTACTAATTGCCCAAAGTTAAGATTTTTGGAATGTTGTTATGGAGAAGTGTCATGCAAAGGCCCTTCCACTCACTGTGATCATCCAGCACTATCCTTTGCTGTAGCAGAGATTAAATGTTTGATCCTCCATGGAATACCATTTAGAATCATAGAATTGTTTAGATTAGAAAAGACCTTTAAGGTCTTTGAGGCCAACCATCAACCTAACACTGCCAAGTCCACCACTAAACCATGCCTCTAAGCACCACATCAACATGTCTTTTAAATACCTCCAGGGATGGCAACTCACTCCACCGCTTCCCTGGGCAGCCTGTTCTGTTCTAGTGCTTGACAACCCTTTCGATGAAGAAATTTTTCTTCACGTCCAACCTAAACCACCACTGGCACAACCTGAGGCTTTTTCCTCTTGTCCTATCACTTGTTACTTAGAAGAGGAGACCGACCCCCATGTCGCTACAACCTCCTTTCAAGTAGTTGTAGAGAGCAATAAGGTTGCCCCTGAGCCTCCTTTTCTTAAGGCTCAACAGCCCCAGTTCTCACAGCTGCTCCTCATAAGACTTGTGCTCTAGATGTTTCACCAGCTTCATTGGTCTTCTTTGGGCATGCTGCAGCATCTGAGTGTGTTTCTTGCAGTGAGGGACCCAAAACTTCACACTGTATTTGACGTGTGGTCTTCATCTCAAAACTCTGAGCTTCAAGACACTGGGTGTTAAACCTTTTCTCTACATTTTCAGGCCTTTCCTGGACAGCTAACAATGGAGCAGTGCCCTGCTATTGCATGCTGTACTAGCATGCAACATCTGTGTTAGCATCCTTTTGGTTTTGGTGAGCAATTTTGGTTTGGTTTGGTTTTAGAACTTGCTGTCTGCCTGCTTATTCTCCTTTGTTGTCTCTACTTTTCTCTAGTGATTCCATGTTCTTTGGGTTAAACCTTAACATCCATGATTTTCAGACTAAGGTGATTCTTAGGACAGTCTCAAAATTTTCCCCAAATTTCCCTGAGTTTCATCTGAGGCAGCAAATAATTTATTATGTTTGGTTTTTTTCTTCCTAGCTGCATACATTCAGAGTTAAGATTGCCTTATCTATCCTAGATGTTAGTTTTGCGGTGTCTTTTTAAATTGAAAGATGTTCTTTCAGCTCAAAGGACAAAAATGGTTCTTTCTATTTCTGCCTGTGACGGAAAGATCTACGAGGCAGGAGGTTTAAAAAGGAGGCTATTTTACTGGTAAGTGACTGCATTAGAATGCAAGTGAAACAGTTAAACTATTTTTGTGACTTTTTTTTGCACACTCCATTGTTGGCTTCTCTCAAGAATGCTTCTGTCCTTGGAAGGTGCACAGACAGCAACTTCTTTCGCTGTCACTAAGCTCTAAGCTCCTTCTGAAAGATCTCTGTATGATGCCAGGTACTTCAGGATCATATTCCAGATTAACTGCCAAGGTGCTGCTTGAAGCAACCAACAATTTAAGTGAATGTATATAGGCAAGAACGTAGCAGAAAGATGTGTTGTTGAACCAGGCTCGATGTACAAGTTCCCCTTAGAGCTGTGCTATGTGTCTGTGTATCAGTCTTTGCATTTCCTGTCACTGTCTAGAAATCCTTGAAGGATTTGGGGTTAAGAGAAACAGCGAGCCCCTTCTGTTTGTGACTGTGTACATGATCCATAGGTGGGCATAGTTTAGATGTGGGGACAAAACTGTGTTCTCAAATACTTTAGCGTATCTATGCTTGTGGTGTGGTAGCACATAACGGAGATCTCAAAGGAAAATGTTTTTTGTAGGTATGTAACTTTTTTAAACAAACAGAATGCGTAACTTTCCTAAAAGCAGGTAAGCTGAATTTAGAAAATGAAGGTAATGGTCTCTCCCAGTGTAGTGGTATCTTCAGAGATAATGTTAAATGTTCTTCACAATTTTTTTTTTTTGGTCTAAGCTAAGCAGTCAGATTCCACTGATGGTGGAACGGTTTGTACTTTTCAAAATCTCAACCTTTTTTCAGTGAGGGTGATGGAGATATTTTGGGAAACATTATCTGATGATAGTGGAGAGGTAACATCTTGCCCATGTGGTTCATCTCTGGCTGTAGAAACAATGGCACAAACCTATTGTGTTGCCTTTGATCAACTTTACAATAGCTTGAAGAAGGTCTTGTGAGTGAAATGTCAAGTCTGATCTTATTTTTACTTTTTGGTGCTTTTATCTTGTGAATCCTTTTTATTTTGCAGCCTTCATGCTGCCATAGGAGCTATTTGGTCAAAAGAAAAACAGGTATATGTGTGAAAAAAAAAAGATTTGAAGTCAAGTTTAAAATGCTGTATTTTCAAGTGATGCCATTAGATTGGAGAAGAGTTATTTCATTTGTAAAAGGTTCGTTGTTAAAGAAGGGAGAAACAATGTATATGAAAGGTGAAGCAGCAGAGGGGCATAGGAAAACTTTGGTTAATTAACCTAGCTGACTGCAGGGATGATCCAGTCATTTTAGAGCATAAAGCTTAACCACGTGGCAGAGATCAAGTTTAGCAGTGTGACACCTCTGTTCCGTTCTTTGGCTACAGCAGGAGGTGAACAGAGAGATCTCAGACCTACATTTAACAAACATAGGGAAGACACCACTGTAATAAAGGGGGGTAACAGTCTTTCATCTGTATGAGAAGTAATAATGGCTTTTCTAGAAACAGAGTATGAAGGTGATATTGAAAAGGTTCTGTTCTTCATAAGCCACTCATTGACCTTTCATCATCAAAGTCCTGCAGAAACCCCAAACTGAATTATAGATTATTGATTTTATGGACTGTATTACCCTCCTATTGAATCAAAATAAGCAATATCATGAAACTTCTTCTACCAGGGCCTATTTTTGACAGTTTTGTACATCTGTTTTCCACTTTGATCTGGTGTAGGATCTGATAGCTTTCTTGGGATCAGACTTGACTTCCATTACCTGTTGAATCAGAATTGTTAAAGTTGGAAAAGACCTCTAAGATCATCGAGTCCAACCATCAACCCAACACTACTGTGACCACTAAACCATGTCCTGAAGTGCCATGTCTACACTTTTTTTTTTTTTTAACACCTCCAGGGTTGGTGACTTCTCCACTTCCCTGGGCAGCCTGTTCCAGTGCTTGACCACTCTTTCAGTAAAGAAATTTTTCCTAATATCCAACTTAAACCACCCCTCGCGCAACTTGAGGCCATTTCTTCTTGTCCTATAGCTAGTTACCTGGGAGAAGAGACCAACACCTCCTTTCAGGTAGTTGTAGAGAGCAATCAGGTCTCCCCTCAGCCTTCTCTTCTCTGGACTAAACAGTCCCAGTTTTCTCAGCCGCTCCTCATCAGACATTCCCCAGACCCCTCACCAGCTTGGTTGGAAGGATGGAGGTGCTAAGTAGCACTTTTCCCATGAAGCAAAGGATTCCATTGTTTCCCAGTTTGCCTAGGTATTTCCTCATGTTTTGTCATGTCAAATATGGTTTATTGTTGTAGAATTCTCTAGCTCTTCTGTGAGTTCAAGTCTCAGTGAAATATACCATAGTAGGTACTGAAAGATCAGTACTGTCCCAGCACTAGCTTCTGTCCGAATGCAGTCCTGGGCCCCAGATGGAGCTTCACTGGCTTTGATGGGACCAGTTCAGATATGTAGATGCTCCTGAGTGCTCCTTTGCACATTTAGGACTCACTGTTGAAGACAGCTGAAGAAAAACCTAACATTTGATATTTTAGTTTCAAACAGTAGCTTAGAGGTATGGTAGAAGTGACATCCTATTCCCTTACAAACGTGCTTTTACAATGATAGCTCAGTTCACCACGGAAGTGGAATAAGCATTTATAAGTTTATATAAAGATGAACAGCTACACATTGTCTTTCATTGAAGGTCAGTGTATCAGGGTGAGGAGCAACCAGTTTCAGAGCTTTGAGGGAAAGCCACAGAAGTTTCTCTAGCTCTAAATTAACAGTCTGCATAGGTTAATGAAAATCTGAATCTGCGGTACAGGGGAGAGTAACAAGCAGAATATGTACCTTCCTGAGTCTTTCAATTCACTGGTCTGGTGGAAGTGGCATGTTGCTCTCCTAGAACAAGAGGGCTTGGCATCTGGGCAGTGTTCACAGTGGCTCTCAGGGTGGTAGCTGAGCTGCTCTTTGGGTGTCCTTGAGTGCGTCCAGGATTAGTAGGAAGAAATGGATTGTGATAACAAACATGGATAATTAGTCTTCAGCTTACAAGCAAAGCTGAGAGTAAGTAAAATCATTACATTGTTGACAGTGTTTTAGTTAAATATTATAAAAACAAATTTTTCTTCATTGCAATCTTACTCGCATAAGAAGCCTGAATAAATACTTTAGTAATTTCAACAATTTAATTATTGCATAGAATATCAATGAAATGGCCACACTGTTTTAATTCAGAGTCAGAAAACAAATTCCCTTTAGGCCTCCTGTCTTTATTTTGGCATTCGTATTTCTATTGGATGGATTTTTTTTAGTTGCTTTTTATTTTTTTTGCAAATAGATATGCCTTCTAAAATATCATGGATTTGTATTTGTTTAACTTCCATTATTATAAATTTCAGTGTTTTAAAAAAGTTGTTCCATTATTTTCTATTTTAGAGAATACTGTTATTTATCCTGAATTTCCTTTACATTAGCAGTAATTGCAAAGCATGCAGTATTTCTGCTTAGGAGCAATAGAAATGTCCTGACAGTCTTGTTTTCATAACTTGAATCATGATGCTGTCGTCTTTTGGTGGTAGTTTAAGCAGAAGATGAAATGATTGCATTATTATTTTCTTCTTTTTGACTAAAGGAAGACATTGTTTCTGTATTGTAGCACTTTTCTAGACCCTGAAACTCGAAGAGCAATGGGAGAACAAGCAGTAGCTCTTGCCAAAGCAGTAAAATATTCCTCTGCTGGAACAGTAGAATTCCTTGTGGACTCCAGTAAGAATTTCTACTTCTTGGAAATGAATACTAGACTTCAGGTAAGAAAAACAGCTCTTCAGATTCAGAAAGGTGTTATTTAAAAAAACAGAACATAACCTCCTTCCATACTTAGGGGTCTGCTCCTGCAAAGACCTAAACAAAACTAACTTGAGGCGTGTGAGCACTTTACCACTGAACTTAAAAGATCTACTCACTCAAACAAGCCTGCGTATAGAAGGCTGAGCAGTAGTGAGCCCTTGCACAGCACTCAAGTAAGCGTGCGGAGCTTTTGCTCTTTGTTACACTTGACCTAAAGACCTTGCAAGAGGTCACTGTTAAGTGCCACTGTGAGTTCACATTAAGTGGCTAGCCACTGTGCTCTGATGCTTTTCCCCACCGGTCCCTGAAGTTTCTTTTTAAATTTTTTTTATACTTTGACGATCGCTTGCTGAGTTTCTCTAGGAGGGTGATTAAAACTATGTGTCTATATCAGCAATAAAAACACCAGCAATCTGCATATGATTCAAATTGTGACTGGAACGCAACTGTGTAGAAAAACATGCTGACATGGTGTCAGATTTTTTGTAACAACTCATGTAGTCAGAAGTAAATGTTTTAATGTACGTTGCATATGAATGGACAAGCAGCGTTTTATGGAAAACCCCCTCTACCTCCTACTTGGCTGTTATAATGCATTTCTGGTCATAACCTAAGAAAACAGGCACATAGCTTGAATTCTGGATATCATTCTCGAAGCTGAATCATTCTCCTTTTGGTAGGCACAATCTGGTTTACCTTAAATTCTATAAGAGAGGGTGGTAGTTAATGGCAATCTATAGTTCATTAAAATATTATGAAGAATTTCTGTCTCTTTGGTCATATTCTTTACGCTCTTCCCAATCTTGTAGTTTTTGAGAGAACATTTAATAGTGACTCTCCCAAGTTGTGATTTACAAAAAAGAAAATGAATGTATGGTTTTCTGCATAACCCACCAGAAGTTCAAAACTGTTTCCTTGCTGTAGTATACTATTGTCTGTCAGTTCCTAAATGGAATGGCAATGGAGTATTCTTGGAGATGATTCTTTTTGCAATTTTTTTAAAAAATGTTATCTTTATCATTTTGTAGTGTCTTCCCCTCGCAGTGCCTAGTGGTAAGTGTTCAAAGTCCCAAATCTCAAACTTGCTTAATTGTAGAGATCTCCACCTATGCAGTTAGAAAGCTTTCATAATTCCATCTTTAAAGACTCCTTTTGAAATACAGCCTAAGCAGTTTGACAATCCCCTATAATAGCAGACTTATTCTTTCCAACTCCTAAAGAAATTTACTAAACTTAAATTACAGTACTCGTGTAGATATTCTCTAGTTCCTCTCTCCTGACCGTGTATTGCCTTTAATTAGCATTTCAGCTTGAGGCTAGAGAGTAGTAATTTTCTCTGCTTCTTCCCCAGGCTTACCCAATTGATCTGTCACTTCTCCCAGGTCTCAAGCTTTACTTTCTCTTCAGTTAACAGTTATGCAACTAGCATCTTGTTCGTGCTCCCTTCTATTGTGAGCCAAACATAGAAACTCTAATGAACCTCTCCAGATTTAACTTCAGAACCAGGAGAGTCTCCAGATGTCCCTGTGTTGCTTCAGCCTTTTGCATCTCTTAATTGTGAACAGTGGCTAACAGGCCCACTTGCCCCATTTTTGCTGAACACTCCACAGTTGAAAGAACTTTGCTAAATGATGGACATCTGATCCATAAATGATGCTACTAAGGTCTTTGTCAGTGTGCATTGCAGGCACAGCTACCTGTCTCTAATCGGATCACCGTAGCCTTTTTACTTTAGCTACAGGCTTCATAATATACTTGGGTAAAGCTAACCACACCATGTCCAATATTTTACACTGCCTGCTGATTTCTCCTCTCCCTCCCTTTGGTGTGTCTGTCAGATACCTTCTAATGTTTTTTTGTAAATTATTTTGTGGTAATTGAGAGTTGTATTATTATTTGGCTGTCTTTTTGGGGAACTCTTTGGGAATATACCTTTCCTGCTGCACAGTTCTGCAAAAAAAAGTATAAGTAGCACCTTACAGGAAGTTGATATTTTATTTAATTTTTGTGTTAAGTGTTGCTGCAATACAATATGAGGTTGGAAAGTGAAAAAAGTTGGTGAATCAGCTCCATTGTGTCTCTTGTATGCTACACAAATCTGTTACAGATGTTTCACTGCTTCCAAGTCATTCAGCCAGAATGATTTATTTTTTGCTGTTGGCAACATTCTTTTTGTGGTATCTGCTGCTCTGCCATCTTTCAGAGGCTAGCTGATAAGTACGGGACACAAGATTGGATAATTGCATAGCAAAACTGGTTGTTCTTGCTTTTCACAAGAAAACATAGAAAGGTGCGCTGTAGCAGCTACGACAGAACTTCTTTACATTGGCACTTAGGGCACTTCTGGAGTGGTTTTCATGCAACTACCACTGTTAGGATATTGAGGCAGACCAGATGTTGACTATGTGATTCTTTATAGCTACTCACCCTGCGTTGTGGTTTGTGTTACCTAGTTGTCATCAGCCTAGTCAAAGGCAGTCATAGTCCAAAATAGTCTCAGGTCTGCTCTTACCTTCTGCCTCACTCATGCATTGTGTGATTTAAGTTGCAAGCGAGGACATCTTTCCTTCTCAAAACATGACCAAATTTGCTTAGTCTGATTGACAAGATCATTTGTGTGGACTGTGTTCAGCACAGTGGAGTTGAGAAATAGGGTAATTTGAGTGGCAGTGTGTTTTCTTCTTGTGTGACGGTTTGAATATTTTTGGCATAACTTTTTAGGGGATAAAAGTTAATTTTGTAGAATACTCTGTTGATGTGTTTAAGAGATTTATTGAAAGCAAATGGTGTGTTTGTATGGTTTTGTTTTACAGTTAATTGTAGTGAGAGTATTTTACGTAAATGTTTTCAAGTTCTTTTAAAGTCACTTTATTCTAAGGCATAAGGCACGTGTAAATAAACTTCCACAGATCCATACTTACCCAGTATTAGGATTTTTTGTTTATCACTTTCAGTGTTTTCGTCAGATTTTACGAACCTCTGGAAAACGTATTCCAAAGCTTTGTCTTTTGTACAAAGCGGGCTGTGCCTGGGGTAAAAGAGGAAGAATTTTTACATGCAGCATGTTCCTTTCTACCTCCCTTTTCATCGCTTTGTCCACTCATGAAAGCATAAAAAAGTATGGTTGGGAAGTGTCTAGAAGAATGTAGAGAGCCTGCTGGTGATTGTCTGGAGCTCCGCTGCTTAGGAACTCCTTGTTCTAGCAGTCTCTTCCCGGTATCTCTATGCTGTTGCACATCACTAGGCAGCACCTGCCACACGTTTGCTCAGCGAAGGGAGGGAAGTGCTGGCAAATACGGCAGCTGCAGTATATAAACAGTAGCAGCAAAATGCAAATAGCAAAGCGATGAGCTGAGTCTGGACTGCCAGCTAAAACCACAGCGAGGTGGTGGCTCTGGTGTCCGTAGCAGCCCCATGGGATGGGAAGCGGTGCAGTGGTTTTGCTGCCTTTGCTGCTGTGTGAGTGGCTGCCCGGAGGATGAGTTGTGATAGGTGGGCAGGAGTGTGGGAGCAGTGAAAGGGGCTGTCAGGAGTCAGAGGAGTGGATTTCTACAAAGTCTGAATGGCGGGATTTCAAAGTGAAGTCTCAAGTGACTGTTTCTGCTGTTTGCTGAGACTCTTCATATTTCTTAATACTGGAATCTTGTTTTACTGTGACACTTCGCTTCAGTCATTTTAAATAGGCTAACGAACAGTGTCAGATGGTAAAGACTTTCAATTGCTGCTAACCTGGGCTGAATTTGAACTACTGACCTAAAGGTGAAAGGTCTCTTATCCCATTACCAATCCCCTAAGCCCACCAGAATCCATTCTGCACACAGTTTATACCAGCTGTTCATGACCATTTTTAGAACCGAAAGAAAAGGTGATTTTGCTGCCAAACAACACTTCTTCACACAAGAGGGTCAGCCGACAACAGTTAACCAGATTTTTGCCACATTCTTGCCTCCTAATGCAACTTCCATTATGTAGCTACTGGTTGTCTGCTTTTCAGGCTTCCCAAAAGAACTACAGAAAAGCATTGCTAATTGTTGTTGACAGAAGAGAACGACATTGTTTGTGTAAGTCATTGAATCTGAAAGATGCCATTAGCAGTGCTGCCAGGGCATGGAGTGATATCTTAGAGACAACACTACCACGTAACTATCATAGAATACTATTAAAAAAAGTAGAGAAAAAGGAGGCTCTCCTCCATTTTTAATAAGTAGAGAAACAAAAGATCATTCTTGAAAGGGTACATGAGTTTCTTTCCTTTCGTGAATTTGATGTAAAGAAAACCCAAGAATGGCTGCAGTGTGACCAAAGCCACCTTGAATGAAGAACTCTGAGAGGGCTTTAATACTGCTGCTAAATATAGTGAAAGGAGGAATTGCATCTTTAGGAAAGCAAATGTGGGTTTTGTGGGTGCAAGTTGCTTTATTTTCTTACATGGAGCATGTAGTGGAAAGGAAACTGTGTAGAATTAGTGAAGTGAGAGATTTTTCTTTTTGAAGTGCAAGATGTTAATTGAGAAAGTTATGCTGAAATTGTGTGCTAAATAACTTGCTGATACGAAGTGTGTGCTGTTTGTTTAAAACCCAGAAAAGACAGATTCGGTATTCATAGGCTACAATATGTGATTTCTTACCCGTGGCTGTCCAGCGCAATAAAAAAATCCTTGCAAAGAAAAATTGAGAAAACTGAATCAGTGATCATTGGAAGATAACTTCCTATGAAGTAGAGTAAATGTTTGGTATTTTTTTTAAGTTATTATATGCTATGATTAAAATATTAGTTGGTACCAAATGTCTGTGCATTAATTCTTATTTCTGCAACGTGTTACTTAGGAAACAGTAAAAGAAGTCTACCTGAGCATCCTAGTTGATGAAAATTTTTGTTGATGGAAATTTGTATTACTTAGTTCTTTGATCATATACTAGTAAATTAGAAAATAAACAGCATCTTAGTATATACTATGTCTAAGGAAAAGGCCAACATAGGAGATCGCCTCTTATGTATTCCTGTGTGCTTTCTCTTAATTCTCCACATTGGTCCAACCATTGTCAGCAGTCTTTCTGAAATGCTGTTTTTTCCTATGTGCTTCCAAACCCCATGTACGTGTGAACTATTTTGCAGAAAGAAGGTGTAACCCCAGAGTGCTCCTGCTCTTAGCAGTCAGGAAGCTGGCATGCCTGAAGAGCAGAACATGTGTGCATCTCTGTTGCTGTTCAATTTTCTGAAATGGAAACCAGGCTTACTGAAATCAAGGAGGTTGAGCATCTGTAAATTGGTGGATTTAGGTCAATTGATACTGGATTTGGCTGCAGCAAAAAAGCCCGTGGGACTCCAGGTGAATCATGTTTCCTGGAAACTGAGGTGTATGTTGAAAGTTAGTTTTGAGATTATTTATCTGGATGTAAAGGAGTATATGACACCAGCTAGGGACTTACAGTAGTAGGGGTGACATAGGCTGTAGTTTTAAGTCTACTGAAATTTAGATTTTCTTGGCTGCTGTGGCCTGCTTGAGTGCTCCAACTGGTGTGTGAGTAACTTGATGCCTTATGCACACAGGGCCAAGAGAGCAGTCTGTGAGAGTATCCAGAAGTGTTTACTATTAGATCTGAGTACCTTGATGGTCTTCAGAAAAATGTGTCCTGAAATCGTTCCCCTAAATATAAGGGGAGCAGTCATTGCTAATTTAACTCTTAGCTCCAAATGTTCATAAAAACTGCATGACTATTTTTGTAGCTGTGGCTGAGCCCCAGTATGGTAAAGCTTTAAGATCCTTGGTAGTCAAAGAACAGGAGGAGAATTAGCAACCTCTGTATACTGTTCTGGGAACAGCTGCTATCTGTACTGCAATGTTAGCAGGTTCTCCCAGCACTTTTGTACATGCTTCACCATCTATAAACTGGGACTTAGTTATTATTTTCATCCAGGCTTTGCCACCAGTGTCTCTTGCTGTATAAACTGAAGAGGCCAGGGAAGCAAAACCACTTGTAATGCTCACAGGGGATCTGATTGCTGTGAGATGTCCGAAGAAGTGCAGATCCCAGTATGAAGGAAAAGCACTTTCCCTTTACCCTGTATGGATATTGCTGGCTATAACAGGCATGGCTTTGCGGACTTGCAAACAGAAATATAAGTGGCATTTTTCAGAGAAAGAGGTGCGTATAGATCACAGAAAGTGGGGAGTAAGACTTTTTAAAGGAGGTATATATTGTTCTTAAGTGCATTGAAATGATAACTTGTGAATTTTTATGAACAGACTTGATGTAAGTAAAGGAACTGGTAGTAAAGGAGATACTCTGGACAGCTGATTCATGGAGAGTTATTGCTGATCAGTATTTCTGCTTCTCCTGTTGAGAATAAGCTACAGCTGCCTTGATATAGCTATGATCTGTTTGCGTGCTGCAGACGTGTCTGGTTTTGCCCTTTCTGATAAGGACAGAGATAATGTATGAATTTACCTGCTATGATATACCACCACCATTGGCTCTTACCTGATTGACTGGGGTGTCACTGGCAAGGTCTTGGATCAGCTGGCTACAAAATTGAGTATGGCCCAAAGCTAAGAGTTGATCAACTGATTGTGATTCAGCTCTGTTTGTGAGCACGCTTCCATTCATCTCTTAAAAAATTTAGTCCTTGACTTTGCATCCATAAAAGGGCAAGTAAATACTGTTGATGGAGAAGAGGTATAGCATAAAATTGATAGAAAAAAATAACAAGACAGGCAAAACGAGAGTGACACCCGACGTAGAAAGTGAAAAGTAAGAGGAAAGCATTTAAAGCCTAACTTTTAATAGTGATTTTAAAATAGATACAACAATTACCTTGGTCAAATACCTGCAACAATTATTGTAGAGCTTCCATAAGTAGGGAATGATGATGTCTGTGTTTTCTTTTTTTGGGAGGGGAGGGAGAAGAGGGGGTCTAATTTCTTCACTTCTCCTACTGCCTGTCCTTCCTTGCTTTGTAAAAGATTAGAGCTTTAATTTCAGATCCTGCATTTATCTCTCTGGGGTGGGATTCATGCACCTCCAAAAGCTCATTGCAGGGTGCTTGTTGAACCAGGATATGGTGTTACTGCTTTGCTAGTGTCTTTTTGTGCTGGACGCTGAAGCATATTCTGTATAACGCTAAAAATACTGACCCCCTTCTGCCCTCCCCTTGCCAAAGGAAAACTGTAAATGCTAAAACAAGTGCAGTTTGAGCTGTGCACCTTGCTGAAATGTTAAAGTTACAAATAAGTCAATTAGGATTTAAAGGTTAAAGTTCTACCCCATTTTGGTCATCTGATGGTCTTAATATATAGCAAAATGCATTTTAAATGGTACCCCAACATTAGTTATATGATTGGTACTGTCTACATTATGCCTAAACAGCATTAGTTGAAGCACAGTCCTGAAAGAAAGCAGAACAACTCCCCACCCCAGAAAAACCTCAGAAATTTTCCTCGTCATATTTTCTGAACGCTGTTTTGTGTGCAGACACAAAGGGAGTATTTTGAAGAAAGAGAAGAAAATATTGACCAAGTCAAAGATCTGTATTGAAGAATGGATTAAATAAATGTTTGTGAGTCGTAGGAACCAAACAACAAAAATATTTTTCTTTCCAGAAACATTTCATCCTATTTTGATCATCAACAATAAAGCTGAAAACAACAATGAAGCTATTGAATCTGGAATGCCAATTGCTATCCAAGAAAAATGACCGTATAACTAAATAATGCCTATGTCTTTGCTAAAAAATATAAATAAAAACCAGCTCTAATTATCTGGAATGTTAGAATATGAGTGTGTGATAAATAACTTTCTTTAAAACTTGGGAAATTTTAATAGAAACTTTGAGTCTTAATAGAGTGAATTGCTTCAATTTGACACTGCAGGATAGACACTGTGATGTTTCATAGATTGTCCAAATCCTGTTATTAAGCTTGACATGCTGGAGAATGTAATGTGTTAGGTAGAATCAAGATTGAATCCGGAAGGTGCATACTTAAACTGTGTAATCAGATTCCCATTTCAATGTCACTTTTATCCTTCAAAGAATAGGTGCTTGTTTCAGTGATGATTTGTCATTAAAATCACGTCAAAACGTCTTAAAATGTTGTTGAAACTCTAAACAAACTCACAGCACACACAGGGCTAATTATGGATGCCATCTGTTTATTTTTACAAAGCTTTTTTCTTAAAGACCAAAGCATCTTCTTGTTCTGATAAAGTACAAGATTATTGTAATGACTAAATGTTTTCCTCAATACTTGTGTACTTGAAGGAAGAGGGACAAGCGCTTTGGTCACTGACTTTTCCCTATGTCACAAAACGTGCTTGGTGTGATGTTCCTGACAGAGAAGCCATTGCAAAGTGTGTTTTCTTAGGGCATTTTGGCCCTTTGTAACACAAACATTTTATAATAAATATGGCAGTTCTCTCGTCATTTCTGTGTGGGAAGTCTTACAGCTGTCTGCGTGAAGAACATGCTTTTAGCCTGCCTGTCTTTCACTTCATCTCTAGGGTGCTCCTAGACATTTTATTTCATCTCTAGGCCGCACCCCACCTTTGGCTGCTTTTTTACTGTCATATGCCTAGTTAAAGATTTTTTTTTTTAAGTGAATAAACCTCTCAGTTTCTGTCCCCATTTCGGAGAAAAACGCGTCGGTGCGTGTGCGCGCACATGCGTACACGCTTGTTCGCACATGCTGGGGGTGGCGTGAACGACGGGTATTCCCATGGCAGTATCACCCAAAGCCGTTAGCAGCAATTTGCTGAGAGCACAGAGCGACTCCGCTGGTCCAGCCCAGCCATTGTGCATGCTAAGCACTGAACAGATAAGTCTGGAGGGGGCGGGGGGAAATTTGAAGGATCCATCTGCTCATTTCTGCTACACTGCGCTGATGCAAGATTACGCTAATCTGGTTGCTTGTCAGGACAGGTTAGTGAAAGCAGGCGAATGGGTGAGATTTAGGGTAGGCTTGTTCTATGGAAAATGGTAAGAGGCTCCTGTACGTGCCATGTGAAGTGTAGCAGAATGGGTTGATTATCTGCTACTTTGAGATTTTCCGTTAAAATATATTTATGGCTACAGTGCGAGTCTTTTCAAAGCAAAATTGAATGGGAAGAGCTTATGAACAAAGAAAAATTAGCTCGTGGTTACCAAGTGCATTTGAATTTGTGAAACAAATGAAGAAAAACCCAACCCCAAACCCTCCTAAGTGTTCTCTATAATTTTCCTTTTGTATGCTGCTCCTGGTTATTGTAATCTGCCAATTATTTTATTTTTGGGGGGGTTCCCCTGCAAAGAAGGTGGTTGCTGGAGTTTGTCAAGTAGATTTTTTTTGGGGGGGAAAAAGATGGAAACACATACATTGCTTGCATGGTCTAATTTCTTATCTGTGAATTTATCTGTTTACGGAGAGGGAATTTTTTTTTTTGGGTGTTGTTTTGTTACCTACTGACTGACAGTTCTTGACCTTGCAGGTTGAACATCCCGTCACAGAATGTATTACCGGCCTGGACTTAGTCCAAGAAATGATCCGTGTTGCTAAGGGTTACCCTCTCAGGCACAAACAGGCTGATATTCCCATCAACGGCTGGGCGGTTGAATGTCGAGTTTATGCTGAGGTAAATGAGTGATAATGGGGAGGAGGGTGGGTGGTGGAATTGTGGAGTAATAATACCCAGGTGTGGATGGATGCCAAGGTGAAGTCAAGGAGTATCACATGGAAGTCATGATGTAGAGCATGTAACACAAATGGTTAATGGGCTTTTGTGGAATTGTAGAATTCTGATTTTTTTTTTTTTATTAGAAATGCGGTGTGTATTTCAACACAGCTTTTTTCCCGAAAATCAAAATTAAAAATAGTAAAAGAAATAACTAAGGTTTATTTTGAAGGACCTTTGCTGTATGTGCAGTTCACGTTTAATGGTGCAGTGCTGGAGTTATTTGCTACCATTAACTACTGTTTTCAGGTTTCTTAACCTACACAGATGAAACTCGTTGACTGAAAAAGACAGTTGGAATTCAATGGCTTACAGAACTTTTGTTGTTGTGCTAAAACATCTTAATAGGTTGTTGAAAAAGCAAGTTATGTGTCTTCTGAAACTACAGTTTATATAGTACAAACTTTCAAAGTGCATTCCAAGACAATAACTTGACTCTCTATCTCACCTTAAAGAAGCTTACTAAAATATAAACCCCGCTTTTAAGCATGTTTAGGACGTTTCAAGCTTTCTACTGTCATTTGCGATACATCAAAATCAAGATTTTTTTAATTAAAAAAATGACGCCTACCTTCATTTGGTTTTAGGAATGTTTTAGGTAACTGATTTTCAAAAATAATTCAGCACCTTGAGGTGTTTTTTACTTCAATTAACTATTATGGCTTTTGTGACCCAGGGCATCTTACTTTGGTTTTTTCTTTCTCTTCATGACATGCACATAACCTTCAACTTTCTCTACTGATTGCAAATTATATGAACCATTTTGATAAAGAATAAGTATTTGTCCTGTGCTTGGCGTGGAAGCCGTTCTCTGTATGAGTAGGCTTTACCCTGGAGTAACTGATGCTTGGGCTTTTTTTTTTTTTGTTCAACTTAGATTGCCTCATATTTATAAGTAATGGATCCAACTACTTTGCCGTGAATTTGGTTGTTCTGTAGGTCATATATTTATTCGCTGTCCTATTAAGTTTATATTGGTATTGCATTATGTAGGAGATTTCCAGAGGCATAAATGTCATTTTGATTTCTTAGGGTAATTGAATTTCTGACTGCCCTTTTTGTCTCTGATTATTTTTTTTTTTCCCCGAATACTTTCCCATCCTTCTTCCAAGGCAAAATGTAGCAAATGAAAATGTCATCTTTGTATATTTTGGTGGAATACTGTAGCTGTGTGCAGAGCACTTCTTTCCTGCTTTTTGACTATGCTGCAAGAGAATTTATATGGTTCCAGTTCTTTATCTGGAGTCGCAGGGGTAGGTGGATGAAGAAATGTACTTCAGCACAAGTGATTCTGTGGGAGAAAACAAAGTTATTCCAGCAGTGGCTTTTGTTAGACTTCAAGCTTTTTAATATTCTCTCCATCTGTAAAAGCCTAATGCTTTCTCATGTTGAATTTTATTTCAGGACCCTTACAAATCCTTTGGCCTGCCATCTATTGGTAAACTCTCGCAGTATCAGGAACCATTGCATTTGCCCAGTGTAAGTAACTTGGTTCTGGGTTTCAGAGGTGCTGAGTCTCACTTTTATAGACAGAGACTATAAGTACTTGGCAGATGTGTAAATTGGGCCTTTTTTCCAGCTTTTTTGCAGGGGGTGGGGAGAGGACATGGCAATACTTACTTGTACAACCTGAAAAACTGCTTAAAAATGTACAGTTCCAGACTGGGTTCAAAGTATTCAAATTGGATGTAACATTCAACATTATATGTTGAAATATATTGTTAGGTTCTCTAACTTTCAGTGTAAGTTTTTCAAAGAGAGCTTTAAGTAAAAATGCTGTGATGATTAGAAAGGATAGTGAAATGTTGAGTCAGTTCTTTAAGCACAGAGAACTGGGAATAGCAGTGAGAAACTGCCAGTGCTTTCTGTTTAGCTTTGTAGACTTTAAAGAGGAAATTTGTTACAATGATGATTACACATTTCAGAGTACAGTCTAACTATATGGAACGTCTATTTAACAAACAGTGTTTTCTGTTACATGTGAAGAATAAGGACACCGCCTTTCTGTAAAATCTTCGGTAGTCTGTCATAAGTGCACATACACATGGCACTGTGTCAGTTAGTGGAATGGTGAAGCTGTACCATCTGTGAATAAGATTATTCAGTCTGCTTGCCTGGAAAATAGTGAAAGATTACAGGAGATGTTATTGGATATATGATTTATTTCGCTTCTTAAATTGTTTTTGCCCGTGTACTTTCCAAAGGGACCTGACCCTTTCTGGTCTTTAAGGCTTCATGCTGTGTTCAAAGCCTGAAAGCAGGAAAAAATTGTGAAGATCTAAAAGGTATTATGTGATCTTAAAGAGGAGATGAGGGAAAAAGGTATCATTGGATGTATCTAAACTTTTTTTTTTTCTAAATGAAACAAAGAGTGTATTTAATAAGAATTTATAATGAATACTCCAGTGGTTGTTAGAAGTTTTCACCATGTTGTAATAGCTAACAGGATGTCAAATATTTTGCCCTTGCAAGTTTTTGCAATTTGCAATTTTCCAAACGTGAGACCTGTTGAAAGTACAAGTGATAATGGACAAACTATACCCCCTACAGTCTTTGCCCCACCAAATCTTTCTTCAATTAATGCTGCAGCAGGAGTTTTGTGTAATAACATTTGCGCTTGTGAACCATCCATACAAAGAAAAAACAATTAAAATGCCTTAAATGTTCTGCTTACTGCTGTTATTTGCTTGTGTGAATGTTGCATGTCAGCTAAATGGACCACGGAATAGATAAAGTGATTGGGTGCAGGAGAGTGCACACTAAGCTTTGTCTATCATTATTGCTGGGAGCAATCAAATTGATGCCAGCAGGACAGTAGACGCGTTGACAGCTGTAATTATGTATCTCCATGGTGATCACTTTTGGCCTGTCATGGAGGCCCATGAGTCCCCTCCCTTGCAAGCATTTAATCAGATTGGGCTGTCACTTGTCAGGTAGATGGGGTGGGTTGGGAGTTGTGCTTAGGGGGAGAGGTGAATTGAAAATGAAGGGTGGGAGATGCCTGATTGCTTCACGTGGTCCGTCGTGGTACCAAAGAAAAGAAATTTTAATTACACTGGAGGCTTTGGAGCAATGGTTTGAGGAGCTCATATGGAGTGTCTAGGCTGTTCTCTTTCTGTTTACTTCTATTGTTGTATTAAAAATAGAACAGCTATTTTTATGTAGACACTCATGGTTTGGTGTCTTAATACGTATTTTCCGCCACTGTGAAACTAATTTCTCTCCTGAGAATGTCATGCTGCTAAGAACAAAATTAATATGACTAAAAAAGTTCAGCGTTACAGACCCATTGTGGTACAGTGTTTGTCTTCTACATTTTAAAATTGTCAACAAGTTGGCGTGAACAAAATTAGCAGAGACTTGTAGTGTGTCACAGAGAGCTCATCTTATGAGTAGTGTGTTGCCAAATGCACTGTTGATTCAATTCTTCTGGGACTCAAGTTATCTCTGCTTGTCTACCTGTGCCCGTGTGTCAGCTGCTCAGGCTGGTGGACCTGGTGTGCATGGCTGTGAGAGGGGCTTTTTTCTTAGTGATAGATAGGAAGATATTGGCTACTTTTGTGTCATGTCGTCTGCGATATCCTTAGAACATAGTCATTGTAAATACCAACATTTTTTCATCTTTGATCGTGAAGCTTAAGATAGGTAACCACAAAACCAGGTATTATGATAGTGAGCATTCATTTCCAGTGCTCTTACACAACACAGCAAATGTGCTGACATATCTGAAGAGCTCCAGCATTGCTCTTTGCCAGTGTGATCAGTAGGTCTGGTCTTTTAACGGCTCTTACCAGAAAGAGAAAACTCTTAGATTGATATGGCAAGGACCTGAGAAATACTAGAACTAGTATGTAAGGTTGTATGGTAAGTGGAATTTGATGCAGTAATAGTTCATTGCAAGACTGGGACAGAGATTGTGCTTTTTTAAATTCCTCTTAAGCTTTTTTATCTTTCGGTTTACTGTTGTCCAAGTGTAACAACAGGTAGTACAGCAGCAATAAAAGTGCTGGGACGCTAATACCAACGAGCTGTAGGGTACAGTAGATCCTGAACCCTAGCCTTTCTTTGGTATTTTAAATACTGACTGAAAAAAAGGAAGTACGTTAAGTGGAAGTAAATGCTGGAGCTCTCATAAGCATTGCTGTTATTTATCAAGTTAAGCACATTATAGTGAGTATCTGTTGAATTAGGGTTTCTTTTTCATCCAATATTCATTAAGTTCTGTCACACCGTATAGTTTATAAAATCACCTACTGTTATCAGACTCTGAAAATGTAAGCACCACAGGGAGAACTGAAGATGGTAAATGTGGTTTTTTTCCTGCTGTCATTTTTTTTCATCTTGAGTTTATTTTATGAAAATTAAACTTGTACAGAGGACTCCGGATTTTTCTAAAAAAGGAAATGATGCTGTAGTTTTTAGAGAATTTTACATTCTCACTGTAACTCATTTTTTTTAGGATATTGCACTTAGGAAAAAGTGTAAGTTCAATAGTGGTATGTATGCTGTATATGAACAGAAACATAGAGCAGGCAGAGCATGTGGTCTGTAACCTCAGAAGCATTACATTAACTTTAAGGTCTGACTAGCCTGCTTACTGTCAGTCTGAATTTTGCACCCTTTGTATGTTTTTTTCTTTGTCAAAATATGATATACATATATAAATACTTACATGCACATGTATGCGTATGTAAAGCACTCCTGAACAGTTGGTCGCGATCACTTTATAGGTGCTACTTGGGAGACAAAAGTCACAGCATAATTCGAGTATGTATGTCATACCTCTGTCTTATATATGTATTTATTATTACAAAAAAATAGCGAGGGCAAAAGATTTATCTAAGACTGAGCAGGTAAATTAATTCTTTCTGACTTGAATGTGAGAACATGTGCATTGACTTTATACACAGGCAGACATCCTGGGAGGAAGGATGCTTTAGCAGTTACAAGAAGGGGAGCTGGGAAATAGGCTGCATGTTTTTTCTGTAATCATAACATGTCTGAACTACCTTCTCATCAGTAGCTAATGTTAAATGTACCTGCTGTAGATAGTGGGGGGCCTAGTTAGGCGTAGATAAAGTACGTTTGGATAAGATGTGATAAAAATGCTACAGAAGTGCTCTTGCCTCTACGTATGAATAAATATGCTATAGAAATAAACATAATTGTATAAGAAATAATATATAAATATGGACATATATATAAACACAAACATATGAATATGTAATTTTTTAAAAAAGAAAATTAATATAATGTCATAAAAACTAGTCAGACAGTGTTTCTTACTGAAGAAAGCGAGTACACCTGCTAGGGTATCTTTTTATGTCATTTGGATAATAAAGTCATCATCATGCCCTCATGTGGATTCTGTAGACAAGAGGTTCTACATGTGGTCCCTTGATAATTGCCTAAATTAAAATATTAAAGGCCTAACAGCCGTTGCATTGACCTTTTTCTGCCTTGCTGCAGACAGATGAGCCGCTGTTTATTACAAAGGTTCCTTCCCACAGGTGAAGATTTAAGTGAGATTCCAGGACCCTCTTTCCCACCCCTTCACAATGTGGTATATCGGAGCCCTGCTGCTTCAACAGCTTTGATTAGAGCCCTCCATCCCTATGATCCCCAGAATGCGTTTATCACTCTTGAGTTATTTTGATTAGTTTAAAAAAAATATTTCAGATTTCAGCACTCAAAAGCAGCAATTTAATAAATATTTATTCCCCAGAAATTGCTCATTTGAAAAGTTTTATATGGCTAACCTCATTGCTACAGTGATGAAATCAAACTGAGAGATGAAAACAAGACTCAGCAATATACTAACTAACTTGTTGGCTGGTTAACAGCAATCAGCTTCTTCAAAAGAAATTTTTGAACTTGTGTTATTTTCTTCCATGAATATTGCAGAATTGGAGCTTTAATTGGGGCTGTGTCCTTACAAAGCAAAGCCATGGAAAAAGCTGTGTAAACATTAAAGCCTCGAGGGAACAGCAGCAACAGAGAAAAAAATGTTTTACAGTTGAGAGGGTGAGGCAGAGAAGGAAAGTGTTACAGACATGAAAACCACAGGATCAGTATTCCTATGGAGCTGATAAGCAGAGCTCCAAAGTTCCTGCTGAATGCTCCCTACTTGTATTCCTACTGGAGCCCTTGGAAGGGCTGTAGTGGAACATGGGGGATGTGATTACAGATAGATGCAGAAAGGATGTGATTATAAGGGGCATCCTTCATGCCAGGTGTCAGTCAGAAAAATAATTACAACTGTATTTTATTACAGGGATTAAATCGGGGCTGGCTACATTCCGAGTTGAAGTTTAAAGTGTGTAACGCAACCTCAATTGCTAGATCAAATGTAATGTGTTTACTGTGCATTCTAGGAGAACAAAACAGAATTTTGACTATCAACTGAAGATTGTAGTCATGTTTCTTTTAAAGGAGATAATAACTTGCAAGTGTTTTTCCTGGTGGAGGAAAAGACTCCCCTTCCCCCCTCCCAGCTTCTCTGAAAACAAATAATTATTCTAGTTCTTCAAGGGGAAAAGATGTATGCGGTAAGCTTCATGGGTGTTATGTTTTAAGCCTGCTGGGTAGATTTGATCCTTATGTTGAAATTTTTTTCCCCTCATTTTATAATTATTTTACTTCCTATTTTTTGAAGGTGCGTGTTGATAGTGGTGTACAACAAGGAAGTGATATTAGCATTTATTACGATCCTATGATCTCAAAAGTAAGTTGATTATTTTTCAATATTCTGATGATACGAAACACATTTTATACACCGATCTTTTAAATCAGGGAAAGTATATTAAAGGATAGGTAAATCAGTATTTTCAAGGTGCTCAAGGCAATATGAAAGAAGTGAAGGAAGTTGTGGAGTAAAGGAAATTTAGTGTCACTTCTAAACAAAAATGGTTTATCTTTTGACACTGTAGTTATTTGTCTTGCAGTTTCTGATTATTAGAAGGATTCTGATTTAAACAGAAGCCATTACTTTCAGACTTAGGTGCTGCCAATCTATCTTTATTAACATAACTTAGCCAGAACTAAAGTTTAAATAATTCTGGCTTCCAGAAAGAATCAGGGAAAGAAATGTTTGATAGTGTCTCCTAGTATTGGTTCTTATTTATCAGTAACATATTGGTAAAATTAAAATATGACATTATAGTCAGAGTTCAAGTATCAAAAAAATTCACGCTTAGATCTTAGGAACAGAGCTGGTTCGGCATTAGAAGTCAGGAGAGCCCGCTAGATATTGAACTTATGCTGTAATTTTCTGTGTGCTTAAAAAACAAGAGAGAGCTTGTTTATATGCTTTAAGATTTATGAAGGAAAAGCTATTGGTCATTCATTGAATGGGTTAAGAGTTCTTAGTTGATCTCTTGATGTTTTAGAGAGCCTCTGAAGCACAGATACAGAAATGGGCAAGAAATGTTTTTGTGACTGCGGAAATTCTACAAACCATTTTCATTTTAAATGCTATTCAAATTCTAGAGACAAACATCTCATTTCTGGGTAACTTAAATTTTTTTTTTTCTCTTTTTTTTTTTTTTTAGCTGATTACCTATGGCTCTAATAGAGCTGAAGCACTGAAAAGAATGGAAGAGGCCTTGGACAATTACGTAATTCGAGGTAACTACAGAAATGTGGGTTCCTAGTGTGATAGGCTGCCATCTATTTCAAGAAAACAGCTTGAAAATGTAGTAATTAGCAAATTGAGTAAAGTTCCCGCTTCTTAAGTGCAAATTAAAACAGGAAAAGCTTGTGTTAATTAAGCTGAGAAGATACATCAAATCTAAAGAGACTTCATGTTTTTTCTCCATTGTTTTTGCTTGATTATTATAAGATAAATATTTAAATCATTTTCTTAAACTCATAAAGAGTTTTCACAGAATGGTAGCATGTCATTATTTTATTATATTGTAGAGGAAAAAAAAAGGCCACTGGACTGTAAGAAATTTAAAGTAGCTGCCATTTTAAAATGGTTTAATAAATTGATTGTGGTCAAATAATACTAAAATACAGTATTTGATTATATATATATTTTCTTAATTTCAAGGTAATTGTTTAGGTTTGGGCAAATACAGATGTAGGCTGATGATCAGAATGTGTTTCAGCTCTTGTTGACTGACTGTCTAGGAGAAGCAGCCGTTCTTTCAGCCTTTCCAAGCAGCAGGGGTGAATCAACGATGACCACTTTAACTCCTTTTAAGTTTTAGAGAAGGAAGTCATGGTTTGTGTGGGATAAATCTTTAGATCTTCCTCTGTGTCTTATGGCAAATAGGAAGGACAACTCATGATAGGAGAGGGGAAAATTGGAGTTCTTATCCTTTCTTTTCATGGACATGGTTAGAGAAGGGAACTGTAATTTTATCCCTTAGCTGTGTGGATGTTTGGAAGAGTTTTTTTCATTACTAGTCAGTATACTTGAAGAACCAGGATAGGTGGGAAGGCCGCTGTTGGAGGATTTTCTGTCTTAGTTCCTTGTTTTGGTTGCTGGACAGGTTGTTCTATAGTTTTGGATGGGAGGAAGACTTGGAACACATACTTAATTCCTCCCTTGAATGACAAGGAGGAGGAGCAGGAAAGACCTCATATTGTAGACAACCATACGAGTCTTTCTGTAAAATTGGGTTTGACTTTAATGCTGTCTGCTGAATATTAGAGATGTCACGCCAGCCTAGAAAGATTTATCGATCTAGGGGAAAATGAGCATCCCTCTACCACGGTGTAGTTAGAGACGTGGTAGGATTAGCCTAGTAGGATTGTACATGAACTTCTAACTCTAAAATGGATTTATACTGGTGCAACTTGAGCCATTAGATTATTGCAGTGCAGTGTGCTGATGTAAACCCTGCTGTATAACAGCTGAGTAAATTTGTAGGAGAGAGAGAAATTTATACCACTATAGCTAGACGGATATGAGGTGGGACTTGTTGCTCTGTTGTTGTTGTTTTTAATGGAGATAGGTTGTGGATTCAAACTCAGTTGTATTAATAGCAAATGGTGCTAAAAGGATTATATTTAATGAGAATATTGGAATTGTGTGTGCAGTGTACTAATAAGGGATGGAACCTGACTGCTTGTTGTGAGGTGTTTTACACAGATGTGCATGTACCTAATAACAGTTCCACAAATAAATAAATACCTACAAAGGATATGAGATCTTACATCTGAAAATTACTAATTTGCACTCTTGATTTTTTTTTAGTCTTTTTTTAGTATGCGTGTATGCATTTAAGTGTTCATACCTGATATCTCTGTAGTATTTCTACCTGTGAAAAAGCTCTTCATCTATTAAAAACATTGAAAGAGGTAATAAACTAACTACTGGAGGGAATGCCTTTTTTTTTTTTTAAATATTACAAGGGACAACTTTTAATTTACTACAGGTTTAAAAAATACATGAATTTCCAGAATACATTTTTAGTGGCAGTGGCCAGTGGTTTCCATTTGAAAAACAACAGGATCTTTGGGTAGTTTTACGCAGCTTGTAGTTTCTTCTCAGGGAGCATCCGTAGGTAATAAAGTATCTCTTCTCTTGCCAAATGCGAATGATGCTTGATAGGACAGTTTGTAGAAATTTCTACAAACTGTCCTATCTGTAATGTTCTGAACTGTGTTGACATGCACAGAATCTCTCTCTGTTCACAGGAGTTGTCTCTAGTGAGTTCAAGTAAGTTTAACAGTGGTAAAGTAGTAGTAACATACTAGTATTTAAATGGACAAAAATAATAAAACATCAGAAAAGTAAATGCAATTTCATGCGTATTTTTTTTCTAAAATGGTTGTGTATGTTTTTGCTTTAAAATGTTGGGTATGTGAAAGTGACTCACAGGAAGCCTGCCTTCTCCACAATTGAGTTATTGATAGTAAAAGATACAGAATACATTTTTTACCTAGTTTTGAAGTTACTTGGTTTTCTATTTGAATAGTGAGCCTGTGCATAACTACCTACAGATCACCATAGTCTTCCTGAATAGTATGCTTCATATTCCTATTTCTGAACACAGTCACCCAATTTCTTGAAGCAGCTTTTATGTTTACTTTGTGTTTTAGAGACTGTTTTTGTCCAGTAAGTAACAAGTCTTTTCTGAGTTATAAAGCATTTTAGCTAAGCAATGCCAGCTGAAGTCAATGTGAATTGTACTGACAATACATGCCGTCAGAATTTAGATTTAAGTTCCCAAGAATTGCAACATTTCTGTAAACAAAAATGCTTGTTCGCTCATATAGGGTAGGAATGGGATGGGGTGACTGGGTAGCAGGTCAAGGACTATCTAATGGGTAGCTTAGGGATTGCTAATGGAAGATGAAGTCTTTCCCATCACTTCTGTGTCACCAGTTCAAAGCAGGCAAAAGTTAGTAAGGACTTTTAGTCACTACTGTTTTGATGGTTGCTTGGTGACCTGCGTGAAATCAGTGGTCTTTATCCTCTTCCTAGAAGACAAGTGTCCTCTCAGAACAAATGCCACCATATAATGTCATCCATGGCAGTTCCAGCAGAGAATTCAGGGCCTGAAGGGGCACAGAGACCCTTCAGGAGGTGACTCATCCAGGCTCCGTTGAAGCATGCTGAGAGTGTGAAGTGCAAGGGCTTACTCTGCTACTCCTTGTCTACTGGCTGTATGAGCAGACATTCAGTTTCTACTGCTTAGGGTATCCAAGAATTACCCCATTCCCTTTTAGCTCCGTTCCACTTACAGGGAACAAGTCCTCAGACTGTGGTCTTTATTGACTTGTTTTCTAGGACCTGGCCTTGCATCCATGGTTCAGCTGTCCTTCCCAGTTAAACTTGCCTGATAACATCATGAAGGAAATTTAAATTAATTATATTTTCAAAAAAGCAATCTAGTATTTGCAAAGAAAGGAAACTTGTACAAAATTTGAGTAAATAATATTTTAAAGAACAAAGACTGCATAATATAGTGCCTGTGATAGCAGTATTTTGATTACAAATGCTAAATAAATCGAACTGTGATATTTGCAACGATGCCATGCTCTGAAAATGCCCATTGTCTTAAGGCAGTTGGGCTGGTAACAACTTGCATGCACTGAAGTAAGAAACTCTACAGTCTGTTCATTGGTAAATGCTAACAGTGTGACTAACTTAAGATACATTCAATGTGGTCATGGGAATGTAATTTGCATCTTATTTCCTGTGTTATAGCCACATTTTTATTAATGGGAGCAGATAAATGTCTAAGATAGTGCTTCTTTGAGTGACAGATTGGATTAAGTGATTTCTTGAGGTCCTTTACAATCTAAATTACTCTGATAGGAACTGACTCCATCCAGAACAAATCTCAACTGAGACTTTTGAATGAGGAAGGGTCTAATTAGGTTACATTTTTACCCACAGGTCTTCCAGTATAGTTCAGGGATGATTCATGTTCAGGATATAACCCAGATTTGTCTCAAGCAGGTGCACTTGTGGTTACTGAAGAATTTGTGAGTACTGAAAAGTTCAAGACACTAGTCAAAGAATCATAGAATGTTTTAGGCTGGAAGGGACCTCTAGAGGTCATCTGGTCAAACCTCCCTACTTGAGTAGGGACATCTCTACCTAGGTCAGGTTGCTCAGAGCCCCATCAAGCCTGACCTTGAATGTCTCCAGGGATGGGGCCTCCAACACCTCTCTGGGCAACCGCTTCCAGTGATCAACCACCCTCATGTTAAAGAACTTTTTTCTAATACCCAGCCTAAATCTGTCCTTTCCTAGCTTAAAACCGTTGCTCCTTGTTCTAGCACTAGTCAAACACAGGGGCACCGTTGCTCATTGGGGTGAGGCATGAGTTGTTCCTGTGAGCTTGCACTCTTGTTAGTAGTTCATTTTTCTCTTGTTTTATGCCACTTTTATTCAGACATAAGGTTTTGTTTCTTATTTTTAATTTGAACGACAGAAATGAGCTATTAGAAGAATGCCTTTCAGCGTGTCTGCTGTATGTGTAAACATGGTGTGTGACTTCCCTCTTCTCAGTTTCTCTAAGATTTTAGCATCTGTTTGTCGTGTAATTTATGATGCTGAATAATCTGTTATTTTATTTTTAAGAAATATTTAAAACTCAGTATGAAGTTCTGGAAAGTTTTCATATGAAAATTGTTTTTATCTCTTCAAATAAGAGAAACAGACATATTTATGCACCAGATAGAACTGATTATCACCAGAGGTCTGATAGGGAAGATAACTCATATCCTTGAGTGCAGAGATTCCTGTGATCTTCCCTTCGACCTCTGCATTTTATCCTCCCTGTTGATACAACTGTAAAGCAGTAACGTGAAATTAACTGTCTCTGTGTAAAGGCAACCATTCTCTATTGAGATCCTGCTTGTTGTGGGGAAAAGAATGTAGTAGAACATATGGGTGAAAGAGTGGAAAAAGGAGCAGCTGAGGAAAGAGTAAGCAGCAGATAGAGCAAGAGAGAACAGAAATGAGGGGGAAATAAGGGAGATACCAGCTAGCAGGAGTGGGGGAGAATCTTCCAGCATGGGGTAAAAGAGCAAGCTTAGAAAACAGAGAAGTGGTAAATGACTGTGGTGAATGTTTGAGGGGAATTGGAATATAGAAGTGAGCTCTCTAATATGAATGGAGACCTGCCAAAACAGTGGCAGCAGAAACTGTTTGAGTTTTTGCAGCTGTAAACACACTAATTAGGAGGAAAAAGAGTACTGTGCTTAGTGTTGTGGAGAAGGCTTTGGCTTTCCAAGAAAAAGCACCCAACAAAAAGAAAACCTCTTTACTTTTTAGTGTTTTATCATATATTTCAAATGAATTATTTTTCAGGTACAAAGGTTTTCACAATAACCTTTAATTAAATCCAAATGTCATGCACTACTGAATGATTTTTGTCTTTTATATATTAACTTACTGATACTTCTCAATGGCAGTGATACGTGTAAATGTTATACTCTCCTGTATTCTGATCCCATGCAGATACTCCAGTGCACTCACTGGTGTTGTAAACAAAAGAATCTTGGTGTGTAAACCAGTTTTCCTGGAAGCCCAGTGTATAGTGTCTGTTTGTTCTTAAAAAAGAATTAATCAGGCCTTGTTTTCCTGGTTGTGCTTTAGAAAACTGCTGCAACAGGTCATACAACTGAACTGTTGGATCCTATCCTTTGAATAGGAGAGGGAACAGGGGCTGGGAGATCTGCAAGAGTCTCTGTGTTCTCTGACCCTTTGCAACAGGAACCAGCTGGTTCCCAAGTGTGTCAGTGTGGAAACCAGAACTGGAGAAGGGAAAGCAACAAATTTAGTTCAAAACCTCAAGAAGGGACCGTTGCAGGATGCTCGGTACCATCAGCTTGGAGCACTGACGCTGGCATAAGGGAAGATTCTCCTCCTGTTTTTCTTCTCCTGTGTTCTTAAACCAGTCAGAGGGGAGGGCGTCGGAATGGCAGCTTGTCAGGGGCACATTATGGCACGTCGTTTAGGACGATTATAGACCACCGCAACATGGAGGAGAAAGAGGGAAGGGCAGTTGAAGTACGGGTTGATGAGGCTAAAGAGGAAGGAAATGTTATTGATGCAGTAGAAGGGAAGTAAAATAAGGTTGGTGTTTGGTTTATTTATTTATAATTAAGAAAAAAAGAGCTGTGGCAGTGCAAAACTACAAGAAATCCAGTGTGCCAGATGGAGGAGGCACTGAAAGGCAGGTGCTGTTATTGCGATGTCCCTTAGATATGTTGTCCTGCTGTTTCATTCCCCTTCTTCAAGGTGGAGGTGTGGCTGAGGAGAGGTTGATGGCAGGATGGCCATCCATTTTATTTCTTTTGGTTTTGACAAAGCCTGCTTAACTTCTGCTTCCAATTATTGTACCGATTCAAGCATTCATATGTGTTTGCTAACGCCGTAAGTAATGGACTGCTTAATCGTATTAAGAGGTTCAGAAGTGCATGCAGTACAAAATTTTGTTATTACCATTTATTATCTACTCTTTTACCTCCTTTTCTTCCCACTTCATTCTGGTCTCTGAGTTCTGTGAGTTCAAGACTTTAAGATCTGGAAGAATTAATATTTAAATTTAAATACACATTCAGCTCTGAGGGTCAGTGGTGTGCTTGATCCCGTGTGAGAACTCTATGTGGATGTTTGTGTATTGAAACTACAAAGCTTGAAAAGCCTTTCTTCTCACTTTTGAGGTGGGACTTTGCATGCAGATAACCTGCTCTGAAGTGAAGTAGAGCACAAGCTTTGAAAGACAAATGAAACTGTTGAATGTCGAGGGTTTTAGGGAATACTATGACAACTTTTGGAATTGCAGACATGGAAGCTAGCTGGGTAGCAATCATGAACTTTGAAAAGTTCATGTGTTGAAAGTGTTGTTTTCATAGTCCATGCAAATCTATGATAATCTCCGTGTTTTAAGTGGAGAGTAACATAATCGGTGCTTGGTTAATTTCTTATTGCTTTTTGGTAATCAGCTGAGATGCCTCCTAAACTTCAGAGCATTTATTCTTATTCAGCATTTAAATTGCTTGGTGATAATTTAGCTTTGCTATTTTTTTAAGAAAGAGAAACCTCTAGTACTGTATTCCACACGTTTTTGCAATCAGTAAGTATGCAGATAAAGTTCTTTCTTTTGCACTTAGCACAATTTGAAATTACCAGCAAGTGAAGTATATTCAACTGCTTATCTACAGAGAGGCATGTAGGACTCCAATTAAGTTTACATGGATAAATGCAGATTTGTGTTTGCAGACATCAAGATGACAGAAGCTTAATACTGTAAAAAGGCTAATCAACACTGAATATGTTTAGTGTCAGTAAATATTTATAGTGAAAACATCGCCTATGGTTTTGTGCCTTGGCATTCCAAGCTCTGATTTTTAGTGAGTAAAAATGTGGTGTGATATCCTGTTCATAAACAAGCTATAAAATTTTTGTTTTCTATAAAATTAATTTTATTGTCTTTTTCTTCTTTGGCTTTTCTTCGGAAGACAGGTTAGGAGTCAGGCTACAGTTTGTAAGTTAATAAAAAACCTGGTATATTTAGCAAGCTTTTAAGGCAGATGTAATCCAGAGAATGAGGAAGAGGAGGCGGCAAGATAAAGACACAGTCAGTATGGGGAGTAATTTCTTCTGATTTTAATTTAATTTGATTTTTTTAAGGGGGCCTTCATCAAAGAGTGGTTACTAATCAGCTCTGGTCAACAATGTGGTTATTTAGTGTGCTCATGTATTCATTTGGCAATAACTACAATTTAACTGGAAAATTAATTGAACATCAAGAATATGTGTTTGTTATATATAAAACACACAAATACATTTTTAGAAATTACTATCCTTTCATTAGATCTCCAAAAGTTAATTGCTCTCTTTTATAAATGTATTCTGGAATATAGTGTGTCAAAACTGAAATCCAAAAGCACATCTGAAATTGAGCTTCTATTGATGTAATATTGTATGAAGACTACAGCCAAGTGAAGTAAAAAAATAGATGTATGAGGAACACTGATTATTATTTTTTATTATATTTTGACTTGGAGAAAAGAAGAATATAACTCTAACTGCAGTTCTGCATCAGTCTTGACTGTAAAAAAATTGTGCTGAAGTAAATTTTTTTTTTTCTGGAAGGGAAATAAATTGGTATAGTTTAGGATTGTGTTTGTTTGCTGGAAATATCATGGCTTGTCAGGTTAACAAATGTGATTTTGTTCGTGGCGGACTGCAGACCTGGTCAAGAAAAAGAAAAATTCCCTGAGAAGCACTGCAATATAAATACAATATACTTCAGTTTAGTGTCTAACTTTGCATGAAATAAGCGCTGCCTGTTAGCTTCTGTTTGATCCTGTGAGAGTGTGGGGCTAATGTCTGGCCAGTGTTTTGGAAGCAGCAGGTAGTCAGGAGCAAGCTGCTCTAGGGGTCCGTATTTCTGTAGCCTAGCAGTTACTCACACACAGATGGAGACCTTATGAACTTTGACAGAGGTCACGCTAAATTGCAAATCTAAAACTTCTAAACTTCTGAAGGATTACACTGGTACATTTTTTTTTTTTCTTTTTTGAAGCCATACATTTGGGAACATCACTAAAGGTACCAACCCGGTTTTGAGAAGTAGATCAGCCACGCAGTGATTGTCCACATAATGGTCATGGAGACTGATAAAGATAGCTTTTCATGATACTTTAAAGGGAAACTATTGCATATTAAAATTTTACTTTACCTATATAAAATGCGTATGTTATATTGCTTCCCAAACACCTAGACTTTTCTGCTCTACTGAACTTGTTAAAGAAATTTTGGATCTTAAAGCATTACAGAAGCCTCTGATTCTTCTGATTCATCTGAGTTGGAAATAATTAAGATACTGATAGTATTTTTTTTATTTTGAGTGTTTTGGGGCAGTCAGTTGAGACACCAAGCTCTCTGTCAGCTGTCATCAGCCATCATCTCACCAGGGATCTTACAGACGTTTAGGAAAGAAAAACATGAGGTGATCTAGTTACACATTGTAGCGTGTTTAAATCCTGGATTCAGTCAAAGACAGGGAGCATTGAAGATCTCCTCTTTTGTCTTCTAATTACAGTCCTGAAGCTGTATTTAATAAATGAAAATCACTATGATATTTCAACTTACTATTAAAATAGGAAAATTTGGTGGGATTTTAATAGCAGCCAAAGAAAACCTGTATTTATTTCCAAGTTATAGTCATTTAGCATAAAATTTTTCCAGTTTTTTTTAATTTAGTGGAGATGCAGTGTGAATTTCTTTCAATGTTTATGAAATCAGGGTCCACAAATGACCATCTAGGTCACAGACAGCGAGGAGGCTGATCCTCTTTTAATGAAATCATCAAATTTTTATCTTGTCATCATCAAACTGGTTGTTTAATGTACTGCTTAATGGCTCATGAACTAGTCTTTAAAGCTATGACTTCGTGATTCAGTGAGGTAGAGTCTGACTCTGTATGTTGAAAGTGGTTTCAGTGACGGCCACACAGAGAGCTTGAAAATTCACACCAGCAGCAGATTGTAGGGGGAAAAAAAGCTTTAAAACTGTTTGAGCTGGTATGCACATAAAATAACAAGAATGTTATTCATGCTTCTAAACTGGAAAAACACAAAGGGAGAAGAAGCAGGAGTGCAAAAGAGTCTCTCCTTCTGTAGCCCCACCAATTCTCAGTCACTGTACTGCTCATGTCTCTGCTTTGGTGAGATCTCGATAGGGAAAAAAATCCAAATAGCTTCATTTGCAGTTGAGAGACCTGTGTTTGCAATGAATTTTTATTCACATTATTTTAAACTAGAGCTATTAGGAGAAATGTGCAAATAACTTTCAGAGTCATGTCATCACTGTATTAATCATAATAACTTGTAAGTAAACGTATCTAAATTAAAGTTCGGAATCTTGTGCTTTACAAGAGTTGTGGGTGCGCAGACAAGTTTTTACAAGATAAACTAGTTTGTGATATGCTCTGCATTTTATACTTCATGGAGTGCCCTAACACCGAAGTTCATGTGACCTGGTAAATGCAACGTGATTTGGGATTGCCTGTCCCTCTGACACTGGGAGGAGAGAATATGAATTACTTTGTATTTCCTGAAGGGTGAGGATGTACCCCCCGCACAGCTGAGGCTGGAAATCTCCTCTTTCCTACAACAGCTTCTTCATTTGTGCATACCTGGAATGGATGCAACAGCTGCATAAACTTAGTTTATGCTCCTGAATTGCATAATCTTAAGCTTTCCTTTCCAGAGATGACCTGTGTGCTACTCTCAAAAGAGAAAGTGCCTTCTCTTTGAAAATTGTTTGGAGTGCGGTAGGCAGAAGATAATTTAAATTATCTGGGCATTTTTTTTCTCAGAGATGTTTTTATTTTTTAAATTTTTTTGCACCTCTTTTCCTCTCCCATCTTTTCAAAGTTTTCTTTGTATTTAATATTTCAGTAAGATGACTTTTAATGTGCATCATTATTTGGTACTAAACTGCACATACTTCTAGCAAAGTTCAGTTTAGCATTAAATGACGAACTTAGTTACACAGCTATGTTAAATTCAAAGGAAAACAAAGGTTGTAGGATTTCAGAAAGTTCTCTAGTCCCACTGTCTGAACTAAGGTATACCAAATATACCTGCATCCTCCAGGTGTGTGTGTGTGTGTATATATATATATATACACACCTCACGTACAGGTGATTCTTTAACCTGTGTTTGTTTTCACTGACTCCGCAATCTTCCCCTAGGCACTCTTTTTCTAGTATTAACTATCCTGAGAAAATACTTTGTGCTGACATCTACTTCTGATTATGTTTTTTTCCAGCCTACACTGGAAATGGGTTTATTCCTTTCCTCTCTGAGAAAACAAGTTAATATTTTACTCATCTGTGAGGAAGGGGCAGAGGATTTACTGTTTTGTGTGCGAGTACTGGCCTGACAATGGCAGCATCCTTGGAGTTGAGGAGCTTTAGACTGTGTTTGTTAGAAGCTGTCTGTCTTTGTTGGCACAAAAAGCAGGGGAAAAGAAGGGAAAGAAAAATATGAAAAAGAGAGGAGGCAAGCTGGGAAGTAGAATGAAAAGATGTGAAGAAATTAAGAAAAAAAAGACTAAGAATTTATAATATTCAAGGAAATTAAAAGACAAAGGTGGCTATAAGGGCTCTATGATAAGTAATTTTTTAATTAAAGAAATTTTTGAAGGTGGGGTGCAGCTGTATGCCTGGCAGGGTCATGGAATGGTGCTAAGGGGGAACCGGCCACTTAATAAAACAATTGGCCAGGCAAGGCTGAATAATGGCATATATGGAGCAAGCAATAGAGTTGTTTTCTGAGTTGCACAGGAGTTTTGAATGACTTTAAAAAGGTTAAAATGTAATGAAATTACATATGTGATAAAGCTTTTTGCTATCATTTTAATTACTGTGATTGGAGTGTAACATGGTACAATCTTGCAGAGGAGTGTGTGTGTATAAGGTGACAGGATGACAAGGTGGACCAGGGTTCACTGGAGTTGGGCTGATATGGTCATGACTAATCTGTCATTTCAAGGAGATGGCTCTGATCTTGCGTACATCTGCTAGGACTGAACTAGAAGACTCTTACTTGTGCTTGCTGTCATTGACTTAACTAGGTGTTTGAGTTAGGCTTGGTGAGGTGAAGCTCTACTTCTTAATTAAATTTATTTAAGGAGGGTGTCTTGAGAAAGGAGTGGAACAAAACTGGTATATCTGCATTGATTATATCAGTTCTATTGTTCAGTCTTTAAGTTGTGAGCAAGTTATTTGTTCTACAAAGATAAGAGCTCATAGTTTTGCAAGTTGTTTCCTACTGTGACTTGTGATTAATATGTCTACCTAATTTTGTATTGATTCTTATTTTTCAGGTGTCACTCACAATATTTCTTTACTGCGAGAAGTGATCATCCATCCACGCTTTGTTCAAGGAGACATCAGCACTAAATTCCTTCCTGAAGTCTATCCTGATGGTTTTAAAGGTTTGTTCCAGTTGGGAATGTTTCTTTTTTTTCTTGAGAGGTGTTGTTTTCAGTTATTATTCTTTTATAGACCAGTGTGTTCCCCAATCAGTCTTCACTTATTTCTTAGATGTATCCGTGCATACATGCAGTTAGAGTTTTAAAATAATGCGTAATATAATTGAAACAGTTCTTTTCTTTACTTTCAAGAAGGCAAAATACATACTTGTTGTGACAAAATAGTAAATGAAGTTCATCCAAAGTCAAGAAAAACAATTTTCTAGGTGATATGGAATATGTAAAGTAAACATCAATTCAACTCTACCATGCTGTTGTGCTTCACTGCACAGTGCTCTTACTGTTAACCAAAGATAAGATTTCTCTTTACTCAACATTGTTGCTTCTTCCTTTTGGCATCCTTTGTATTCACTGTGGCATTATTTGGAGGCTCTAGTATTTAATCAGGGTTTTTCTGTAACCTGGTCTTAATACTCATTACACACAGTAATGGGCATCACCTTGAAATTATTAACTCATAACAAATGCAAATGTTTCTTTACAACATCCCAAACAACTCATTTGGTAGAGAAATGCAAGGAAACAAATAGCTTGGTTACCTTTCACAAGGATCAAATTTTAAAAGGATATCTTCTCTCTCAGCCAATCTGCTGTAGATGCTTTCTTGACCTGTGTGGTCAGAGACCCAGTCCTTCTATACAAGTCTCACACCTCAGCTGGCATTTGTCGGGCAGAACCTCTTCATTATTAAAAAAAAACGACCCCAAACCAGGAGAGACAGTGTTTAAAGCTCATCATTCATGGGTCTTCTATGAATCTTGTGGAGATTCCTTTCTCTTCCATTCATCATTAATCCAGAGTGCTAGAATCCTCATCCCACTTTGGAGATGACACTGCCAGACTGACAGTCACTGGACATGGCTGACACCTTGCCAAATTTTAGTCTCATTAATGAGCAGAACAGATTTTTGTCTACCTCAGGACTCAGTGTGTGAGTTTGGTGCAAAGACTATTCATCCACAGAACTACCTTGTATCATGATGTAATTGACTACTCTGTGATACAGTCCTACATGTGGGATTAATGTCTCCAGCTTGTTATTGGCTCATGACTGTGACCAAAGTGTTAGGAGTTAGTCGCCTTGGGTGGCAGTAAGCTTGGGATTGATGTCTGAAGCTCAAATGTTCTTTTGTCTTTTTTTGCTAAGGTATACGTAACTAATCTTCAGGTAACTCGTCTGGCTTTCATCTAGCATAGATTTGAGGGTACTCTGATCTGCTCTGAAGGCTCAGTGCTGCTGATTAGCTGCTCTGTCTCCCTTCCCTGGCACTTTCATACAGAATCCAATGTACTGTCTCTTCGATGGTTCTGTGACTTTTCATTGCTTTTCCTCAGTAGATTCAGTTCCCTAAACCACCATAAACTGCATTTTTTGTTGGGAGTTCTTGGGTTGACTTAGCTCATGAAGGAATCTGATGAACTTCTGCAGATATGCAAAGTGAGTGGCAGGCTAGGAATGGGGAGAAGGGAATGGAGGACAAAAGCAAGGATACAAGATATTAGGTAGGTTTATACCAGGTTGTGAAAAGGTGGCCTCGCCTCACAACTGGAAACAATAAAAACAAGAGCCATTCTACCCTTATTTGTGAAATATGTCCGTTGGGGCCCTTGGTCATTTGTAAGAAGCTGGGGAAGGTTTTGCTGACCCAGGAGGAGACCCCTTGCTCTGTATTTTTGAGTATGGAAAGACACTCATGTCTTTTTTTTTTTTTAAATTCTTGTTTTAAAGTTTTATATTGCAGCGTTAACCTGTATGTAATCAGTTAATTAGTTGTGGGTCCACAAATTGCAGGATGACAAGAAATTTGTTCCAGGGTCATCTGCCTTGAACTGTATATGCACATATTTGTGTGCATACACACACTGATGCAAATGGCTGATTAGTGTTGCTGTCTGAGGTAAACATTAATATTGTATTAACAGAGTCTTAAAGATAAGCTTTTGCTCTAGACACCAGAAGACACAAGAAGAAATATTGTGACAGTTTGTAATAGAAACTAATGAATGGCACGCGTGAGATGACTAGACTTTGCTCCTGCTGCATGAAATGTCTCTTCTCCTTCCGTATTATCAAATGCAAGCATACTTTAGCCTTCTTAATGATAAAAAATTGCAGATATTATTACAAAGCATTTGTATTTCTAGTCAAGAGTACTAATTCAAAGCTCGCTGACATAATTCAGAGCCCTTTTAATGATGTAGTCTACTCTGGAGCTGACCCTCTAGCTTAAAGGAAGAAAAGGTGAGTTGAATTAGAAGGTAGTTTTCTAAGTACTTATTGAAAAATATTTCTGCAAATGCAAGGACTCTAATGAGAACTGTTGAAGGCAAGCAAGGGTGGTGGGCAGATCACAGGTAGCTCAGCAAAACAAAAGCAAATTAACTTATTAACTCTACTGACTTCAACTAGCTTTTATATAAATACCCAAAGTAAACTTTGTTAGGAGGATTTGAAAATTAGGTAACTTCATATGTCTTACTATTGTTTATAGAAGATGTGTAGCTTTAAAAAAAGATCTGGAATAATCTGAAAAATTAGAGCAATGTGTAGCCCAAGTGGATTTGGAAATAGCTAGAAATATATGCTATTAACAGTAGGAATCCATACCAGAAGTATTTCGAATTTGGAAAATGTAAGAAATAAAAAAAAAAAAAAACTCAGTGAAGATCTGTGCTGTATTCATGCTTGAGCACAATCACGTATGTTTCTTTTGTAAACTACACAATTGCCACTATTGGTCTACCTTGACAGTAAGCGATGAATTGTTGGCTGTGTTCTTTCTGGTGACTCCATGAAGTACTGGCCCATTTCTTATGTGCATTTTTCTTCAAATATAAATATTAACTTTAGTCTTAAGAGTAAAAGAAGAGATGCTTTGTTTTTCAGTCTCATTTTCAAGGGTTTCATTGTAAGTCCTTTATTAGAAGGCTTATGCTGTAAGTTAAGAAAAAATTAATTATTAGAAATATCATGACAGCTCTTCCATTAACCTGGGATGTCCACTTCAAATCCCATCTAGATCTGGCATGTTTAGTAATTTCCATGATTAGATTTTAACTCTTTTTCTGCCCTTCTTTAAATAAGCATTCACTAGCAAAATATGTTTTTTTTGTTGCGAGTTATTTTAAAATATTGCTGTGCTGAAACTAACCTTGCTCAGAGTATGATTGGTGTGGGAAAGCAGTTGCTTTCATACCCTTTAGTTGTCTATAGGAGGGATGGACGGCTACAATGCCAGGTGGCACTGGTTCACCTGGAGGGGGTTATTGCTGTGAGCACACACGCGTATTTTGGAGCAGTGTGGGTCTGAGGGTGGGTGCAGCAACACTGGTTGGGTCACGTGGCACAAATACATCTGTCTCTGAGTGGCCTTCAAGCACTTTGCTCACAAAATGTTTGCTGAGATGCAGGAGGAGCCCATACTACTGGATAGAGTGTGGTCAGATGAGCTGTCCTTCTACAGCTTGCAGGCAGTGTGGGATGCCACTGTGCTTCCTAACCTGCCTGGTGAGGAAGGAATATACTATTATCCCTACTTTATAGGCAAAGAAATTATCTCAGTTTTCACAAAGATCCAAGAGAAGTTGTTGGCAAAGAACAAATTAAACTCAAGGATCCTTAGGTTAGTACCCTGTTCACTGGGTCATACTTTGTCATTCAGTCGGTTTGAGCATTAATCGTTTCCTGGATATCTGTTTTAATATTGAGATTTTTTTTAATGGTCCACTCTTCCTGGTTATTAAATGATGTTTCAAATGCTTGGTCAATCTCTTTGGGAGAAACAGCCTACAGAAATGAGAAGCGGGATATTTTCCAAGATGTTATTGTGAAAGTCATATCAAAACACGAGGAAAAAAGGAATAAGAATCCTTTACTTCACCTCTTTTAGCATGTTGACCTCATTTGGATGGAGAGGAAGAGCAGAGGTTCTGATAGACTGTCCTTTTTGCTGACCGGTTTCTAATGCAGAAAGGAAGAAAGTGGAAGCACCTCTCTCCTGAAAGTGTGTATTGGCTCCAGAGACTGTGTTTGTCTTAATTACATGGGTTGGAGGAAATGGTTACTCTGTTTTACTCAACTCTTATTAAGCCACCTCTGGAATACTGTGTCCAGTTTTAAGCCCCTCATGCATGTAAGAAAAGCAGACTTGAGTAAGTCTAGCAAAGAGCCACTAGAGTGGTTGTGGTGGGATTGGAACAGAGGACCTGTGAGGAGAGGCTAGAAGAACCAGGCTTGTTTAGCTGGGAAACAAGAAAGCTTAGGGTGGACTTAACAGCAGCCCTCTTGTACCTCTGAGGGGGTTCCCAAGAAGATGAAGACAGGCTCTTCAGTGAGTTGCATAGCAGCAGAGCAAGAGACAGTGGTCATAAATTGGAGGTTTTGAAGACCTAACTGCACAAACCTCTCAGGATCCTGATCTGAATTTGATGTTGGGATTGCTTCATGGGGAGGGGTGACACACTGAATTAAACTGAAGACCTCCCAAGGTCCCTTCAGCCTCAATAATTCCATGATTCTGTTATGAATGGAAGTGCTTTTTAGGTGAATTGAGACTGTAGATACGACTTTTAAATTTAAGTCTGGAGACTTAAATTTCCCCCCTCTTACTTGAAAGGGGAAATGCAGCTTCCCCTGTTTGTGTTACTGTTAGAAGGGAGAGGATGGTTGCTGTTAATTCCCTTCATCTTCTCCACACTGGAATTTAATCTCTGCCCTCATTTTGTGAAGCAACAGGATTATAAAAATTGACTTAACAGTTTACTTCACTTTCTTCTTTCTGGCAGGTGAAGCCAAGAAACATTTCTTGGTCTGTCACTAATCCCTTTATAATTCAAAATAGTAGAGGTTTCCTTTCTAGATGTTATCGTATCCATCTTATAAGTGATCACAAGCTCTCTGAGAGACATCTTCACTATTCTGAATGGTTTGAAACTGCATACACAGACAGTATTGGGTCTTTTACCATGACCATCTGCATGGAGCAAAGCTCTGCTGGACTTCAGAAGAAATTAAACCCTTTAATAACATCCAGCTTTGTTTTCTGCCTCATCCTACTTGGTATACATGCCAGCATTAATGGTCAACTTCAAAATCCATTGGGGAAAAACTCAAGCCAAAACAGAGCTTAGGAATGATATAAACATTACCTCCGTTGGTACGGATGTGAATTATGCATTGCACTTTCTATCTTACTCCTTTTGCTTTTGGTTTTTATTCTTCTCGATCAGAAAACAGTCACTTTTCAAGTATTAAGTAACAGACCAGGGCACATAATCAGGGCTTGTTTGTTTTGTGGTGTTGTTTTTTTTTTTCTTCCCTGTAATTGATAGTAGGAAACACGTTTCTAGGACAAAATGCAAATGAGGCTGTTATGGGAAAAATGACCTTTTATGTAATTTAATTTGAAGTTGGTTATGTAAAGTAATTGCATGAACCTTTTGGACTCAGCTTGGGGGATACTGGGATAATATTGATTTAAGTAATCATAACATCAGGGAAATGAGAGAGAAATACTTTTTCCTTGTCTTCCTTCCGACCAGGGTTCTGTCACTTAGTAGTAATAGATGTGTGCGGTCTAGTTTTAAATGATATGAACAACGGTGCTTCCACTCTAGCTGTGACTTAATTTTATAGCCATTAATCCTGTTTTATGTTCACCTTATGTAATTCAGCAGAATGCAGATAATGCAGAAGTATATCCGAGGTTGAGCAGAGAGATTTGGGAGCTGGTTTACATGTTATGGTGGAGAGGAAATCTCTTTGTAGCCCAGGAGTCTGCAGTGATGAGAGTGGGAAGGAGCAATGGCAGAATTTCCCATGCTGGAAGTCGGGGAACCTTTGCTACTTACTCATTTCACTCCCTGTCAAGGTAGCACTTGGACAAATGCCCCAGAGGTAACTTTTTTACTGATTGGGTTCATCTTCTTCATGGTGAATGTGGAAGGCTGTGTCATTATATTTTTATTGATGGTGACAAGACACCCCGTTGAAATCCTGAGGGGTAGCTTCTAAAGTGAAATAATACTGGAAGTGAAACAAAAGTATCACTATCCGGAACATTTGTGTATTTCCAAATAACTTCAAAACTATTTAAAATTCTGCTGAGCATAGTAGCAGAGCAAGAGGAGGAGGCAAGGCAAATGGGACTGGGGTTCAGAGAACTAGGGCAGTACTGACAGTGGTCTGTCTTGGGTAATGAAGGTAAATTGCCATCCTTGGGAAGCAGCCTTTAATCATGCTTCTGAGGTATGCCTCCAAAGTTATGCTAAGGACATTCTGTGGTAGGATTGCACCTTTATTGCCAAAGACCAAAACCTAATTTTGGTATGTTCTTGTTTACGGTTTATATTATCTCTCAGAAATCCCACATTGGATACTACAGCCATGACTGGTTTTCTGCTTGCCCCACTTTTGCCACAACTAATGCAAATAGTGACAAATAGAGAAAGTGGATAATTTTTTTTTTTCTTCCATGTTTGTGGTAATGAAGCGATGAATGTAACTCTTGATTGGTTGTTAACCTGTTTCACATTATTGACCTTTGTTCACTGTTTGGAGTTTGATTTTTATTGAAGATACAGGGAGAAAATAGTTTTTGCAGCACAGCAAGCGCACAAGCAGTTATTGATTGCATCCAAGATGAAGGTCATGCAATAAAGCCTTCAAATTGGGATCTTTCTAGTTTTACCTTGTTCCTGATGCTATCAGCGTGTGTTGGAGCGGGTGGGAACATGCAGTTTTGGTCACACGAACTTGTCATGGATGTTAGGCAAGGTGACCAAAAAGCAAAGGTTTTAGGATAGATTCCTGATGTAACTTTGGCTGAAACATTTATACAAATGATCACACTTAGATGCAGCATTTTGGAAAAGTGATGTCAGAGCTTCTTTGCTCAGTGTAAAGGGTTGGAAAACAGGCATGTTTCAGAGCTAGATAGTTGATTTTATTGCATTGTATAATTATATAAGGCTTATATATACACGTATGTGTGTGTATATATACACAGAGTACAAAAGTTCAGTGTTTTTGACTTTTGCTTTGCAATCAGCTTTTCTAGTAACAGGCAAAAGAAAGATCAAGTTTGTTTCTCAAGCCAGTTCTTCAACCTTTCAGCATTTGTATTTCTGCGTGAGTTTGTTAAAGTGAAGACAGTTTCCATTTCAAGGCAGATAAAAAATAATAAACACCGAGCAAAAGAAGCTGCAGTAATCTTTAGCCAGAATATGTTAGTATGGGCTAAATTAAAAATAGATTGATGCAGATTTGCTGGCTTTTGTTATTTTTAAATCTGCATTTTTTTGGCTTGTGACATCTCTTTGGTACTGTTAGCTGGCTCTGTAATGAGTGTGTTTCCATCACTCTGGCCTGACCTCATTGCTGAGGTGAGCTCTAAACAGCCTCTCTAAACAGCCTCTTTACCTATCCATGTTTAATGTGCCCAATGGAATGATGGGTCCTGTGCAGAAGATGTCCTGTTTTGAAACTGGGCATGTTGCTGTGAAGCTCCAGTCCTTTTCAGAGGCCGCCATTCTGGGTTTTCTTGAGGATTGTATTAGTCTGATTTTATGCTTACTGGTGGAAATTGTTACTTGCTAGGGCTGGGGAACGTGAATTAAGGTTGCATGCAGTAGTGCTGTGGTGATGGGAGAGTAGAAACAGAGAAGGGAACAGTGTAACTGTTTCTTTGCTGCAGGACAGAAACAGACGTAGCCCCCCTGGGCAGAGTTGCTTAAGGAGAGACAACCTTCTGAACCCCTTCCTCCCCTCTTCCCCTGCCCTTTCATGTGAAATCTGTACTTGCCATGGATGATGGCACTTGCTGTGATATGTACACATAAAGTGCTTTTTCAGAGCTGTGTTGTAACTGAGTTCGGCTAAGTCTTTCAGTCTTAACCTTTATCTTTTTTTAAAACTTTTATTGTGTTATCCTTCCCTTTGGCTTTTGGAACACTCTTGCTTTCATCTGTGCAAAATCTCTCTCCTGAGGATAAAGTTTGCCTCTTTTTCTCCACGGCAATTCAGCTTTTCACTTCTTGTCCTCTTCTATGTCAACTTTGACTTCCTGCCACTGCCTTATGGACTGAGTACTTTATTTGTTCTTTTGCTTCTTCTCACGCCAGTTTTGACCGTTCTGCTTCTCTGTTGACACCAGTCTTGGCCACCTATTTGCCAGCTTTTCATACCAAATCTGTGCTGTGTGGTTTCTAACCTAAAAATGGGGAGGGCAAAGTTCCGTCGCAGTGCTGTCTTTTTGCCTGCTGAATGGACAGTTGAATTTCTAATTAACCTTCACTTTCTGGAACAAGGCCAGGTTGGAGGAAACCTTCTGGTTTGCACCGTTTTGTCCAAACCCTTATTAGCTTGCCTGCCTTCACATTATAGGCTACTTGGAGCCATTTTCAGCTTCTGAAGTACTAAACGTGACTTTGATTCCATTAGTCACAAACTAATGATTACACAAATGGCACTAAATGACCCAGAGCTGGCAAGTAGTTTTGTCTCCCTTTATTTCTGGGGTTTATACTTTTGCATTATCCCTTTTGCTTGGAAGAGCTGTAGGCTTTGCAAGGTAAAGTACTGAGAAAGAATGCTGTATATTTTGAGTAACTTCTAATGTACAGATGGATTCCTTACCAGCATGAGGCACAATATGTCAACCAGTGACATTTCAGTAACGAAAACAAGATGCTGCAGCATCGTTTAGTTTTTTTTCTTTCAGTTGTCAAATTGTTTTTAACAGAGATACCAGTGTTAGCAGTAGGGCTGATCTGTATGAAAACATGCAATTTAAACTCTGAAACTTGGAGCGTCTGCTATGCTGAGCCTCATCTTAATTTAGAGGGAAAAAATGTAGGTTTCACGTATAAGGACTGAGCAATGTCTTCAGTGGTAGTTGTTATTTTTTGTGTGTGTGTTGGTCTGTGCTATCTAATTTTCTTTTTCCCAAACTGCTTTCTGAAAACTAGGACACAAGTTGACAGATCTTGAAAGAAGAGAACTACTGGCAACAGCAGCATCTTTGTATGTGACTGAACAACTGAGATCACAGCGATTTCTAGGGACTCCAAGGTAAGTTCATTTCTAGGAACTCAGATGTGCTGATGTGCTTTTTTTAATGGCATCTTCTCATCCACCAGAGACACTGGTGAGAAACTGCATGGTTTCTTAATATAGTCTGTTTTTTCTAAATTCAAATGAGCTGTGGCTTACATTTCCCTACTCACACAAGTCATACGCGATTATTTTTATTCTACATATTAGCAAACTAATAGGCACAAAAATGTGCTACAAACCAGTACAGTAATTAATGCACATCAGGAGTTTCATTAATGCAAAATGTTGCTGCATTAGTAACTAACCACAAATTGAGCATCACAAATTTCCCATGTGCCCATTTGAAGTGATCTAAGCACTTTGGGATAATATGAATATTCAGCACCAGAGCTTTAAAACATTTTAGACTCATGAGTAATTTGCTATCTTGATGAAGAACTTTAATAGTTTAGGGTCAATTTGTGAAAACACTTTCTGACTGGTAAATGCTGGAGAAGTCAGCACCTTGCTTTAAGTACGTTTTTTGGTGCTTTTGTTGCACCACTCCCTCTTTGTTTTTCGATAGTAGCTGCTGGTAACCTAGGTAGTACTGTTAACTGGCCAGCCATTGCAGTAGCTTGTGTCAAAATACTAATTCACTTCTTCAGCTTTTTGGAACAGTGTGCTTTTTTCCTCTAGGATGCTTTTGTTGTCCTCTGGCCCTTCATTGTCAATACCTTGAGACCTTCTATTACAACAACCGGATTTATGAGACTTGCTTGAGTAGTTGGTGCTCACAATGATTGCATACAGTGAATCCTAACTTCAACATGACTCTTTCTACTGGTCTCACATTCTTTAATGTAGTTGTGTGTCTGTTCATGTGAGAGGGAAGTCAGAATGCAGGATAGACATTATTCACATTCCATACCAGTGGTTTGACAGTGTATTCTATTACTGATTTTACAGTGGTCAAGAATAAATCAAACGTGGTTTCAAGTAGTCTTTATTTTTATTTGTACCCACAAAGATAAATAGTACCATATGGTGTTTAAAAAAAAAAGAAAAAAAAAAAAGGAGGAAAAAAAGAAGAAAAAAGAGACACTTAGGGCAGGCATAATCGCTTTGTAATATATAGCATATGTAGGGTTAGGCCTTTTCTTGCCTTATGCACCTATAGGAGAAAGTAAAGCACCTTTTTATTTCTTTCCGTGAGTTATATCCTCCATAGCCACTGTTCCCTAAATAAAAGATGAATGAGAGAAAATGAGGAGGAGCCTTGACTGTAGTTTTTACTGGCCAGCATAGGAGACTGGTGCTGCTGTAGGGACTAAATGATTACTTTGTACATAGAGTAAGGATAGGAATTATTGATTTAAGTAGTGATTTTCAAACTGCTGTTGCATTCCCTGCTCTGATTTGAGATTTATGTCTCTGGCCTGTAAAAGCTTCTTACTCACTGAAAAGGAGTCCGATTTTTGAAGAATGTTTTAATGTTTTCTTTCTATTGCAACTATTTACTTTCAGTATGAGGTGTCTGTGTATCTGAATAGACAAGACAACAATATACAACTATTTTAAATTAGGTATATCAGTGATGAAGTATTGCATTGAGCTGTTGGGCATGGTCATTCATCTCTTTTGGTACTGCATTAGGGAAACAAATACACCCCTGCTTTGAAAAAAAAATAGCTTGTTTTTGGCGTTCTAGTCTAATTCCCTCACATATATTCCTTCACCATGAGCAGAGAAGGCAGCAGAGTCTGACCACGTGGAAGTTTGTGAGACTAGATTAAGGTCTGATTTTTCAGATTTTTAAATGGTGAAGCTAATAAATCTTTTCAGTCCAGGGAAGATGACTTTTTCTTGCCATGATGGGGTGTACTGGTGTTAAGCTCAGCTTTCAAAGGACGGCCTTTTCTGTCTGTTGAGGCATATGGAGATCTGGAATGAATCCTTCAGAAGTTGAGCCTTAAAATTTGCTCCAAGTGGTGGCTGAGTGTGGTTCTTATTGAATAGGTCGTGGTTTTCACATATATTGTTAGATCTACTCATTTTAATGATAGTAAAGCTGCCTGTTTGAGGCTGAGAAAGAACAATATATTGCAGAAAGGATTACTGGTAAGTAACTTCTGAAGAAAACCAAACTTGATAATGATACCCTTTCCTCAGAATCGTGCAGCTCCTTCAGAGGAAAAGTCAAAGAAACAAAGGCAGAATGAGAATGCTGTGCAGTGTTCTGGACAGGGTTCTCCATTCCTTAGAGCAGCTAGTGGACTCCCTCTAGAGGGGACTGAGGACTGTGGGGCATACAAGTTACTGCAGTTCCATTAAGAATCCTTCCCCGCGTGCCCTTACCTTACCCAAATTGCATCTGACTTGGTTTTGAGTGTGTTCCATGTCATGCGTACTTTTTAAGGAGCAAGATTGTGGCCATAGAAAGCACATCTTTATTGGTATGACTGCAATCTGTTTGAAAAATATTAGTCAACAAAAAGTGCAGAGTAGGAACCTGTGCTACTGGCAACAAATCAAAAAGGCCAGTTGTAATCTTGGATGCGATTCACTGTGGCAGAATTGGGCGTTGGGAGTCTGTGTGAATTTAAAATCCATGTTGGAGAATGTAAGGGAATTAGACAGACTGCATGCTCTGAAGTTGATCCATAACATTCTCCTAATGGTCTGGAACCCATCGACATGTTGATCATAATCTTAAAAATTTCAGCTCTCTGGCACTATTTGTGTTGACAGCACTTTTTTTTTTGCATGCACTGAAAGCAATTGAGGAATTTTTGTGTAAGGAATTGCACTGAAAAGTAGTATTTTGAAATCATGCATTATTTCCTCTAAACTTGTCACAGCTGCCGAATAGACAGTTTTTTTGCTGAAGTTGAGCGATATGCTTATCTTTGGTTTTGGTTTATTTTCTTTTCTCTTTTGGGAGCCAATTTATAATATGCATTCTTTTCACAACTGCAGGGGTATTTTGGGTTCCCTTTTTTCTCCATGATTTATTCTGCCTGAGCTCGGGATTGTTATTCTAGTCAGATAGATGGAAAGAACCACACTTGGAAGTCTTCACAGAAGCTCCACCTTTCGCTGCCAGGGCTACTGAGCCTGTAATCAGATGAAAAGCATCTGAACCAGATTAAGGAGTTGCTGTCTCAGCTCCTCCCTTGGTCTCTGCCTTTCCTCCTCCTCCCCCAGGTATGCAGGTGGGATTTTATATGTAGTTGCTTTCTACTCTGGTTCTGCTAAAATGACCTGTATTAGCCTAGGAACAGTTTAATAATACTTTACTTTAGATCATTCTGACAGAACCAGGTTAAGTACCCCTGATAAGTGAAATTATTCTGGAAGAGCTACAAGAGTGGGAACATGTAGCAAGGAGGAGGAGGTGAGCAGAGCATGGCTCATAAAAGGGATGCAGAGGTGGGCCTGAGCTCTATGCCACTGATCAGACTAGTAGCAGCCTCATGAGGGGGTTTCTCTACAGTTGATGTTATTTGCAGGGGTGTGACTGGAAAATATGTATTTTGCAATCCCCTGGGTGACTGAATCACCAACTGTAAGGTTCTTGCTGGAAAGCTGTCGCGGTCGGGCGCGCAGAGGTCCGACCACCTCCCAAAGGGAGAAGGGTTGAGGGCTCTGATGATCAGCGAGCTATTGCCTCGTTAGGATCAAACACCCAACTTTCTTCAGCTAGTTTCAATTAGACGTGACCCCTGTAGTGGGGTTCTTTGTTGCAGTAGTTAGTGTGGCGTTGAGGTTAACACAGGCCACAAGCCGAAGGCTGATTTGCCTTTCCTGTGTTAGAATAAATTGTATTATGATTTGGGTGGAGCACACACAGGTGAGTTTCCACTGGCTTCATTGCTATGTGCCCCTGGCCTCACCAACAGTCTCCTAGGATTAATTTGCCAAACGTTAGCTAGAGCAGCTGCTGGAGACCTGTGCGTGCTCAACATTATGCGAATATAGACATTTTTGTTATGCAGTTGAATATTTAGAGCATTTGCTGTGGTGGTTTTTTTTTTTAATTTAACTGGTTATTTAACTCATTTTCTTGGGAAAAAGATTGTTGTGGGATGGTTTGTGTTTTGGGTTTTTTGAGGTTTTCTTTTATTTGTGCTTTTTAAAAATTAGCTAATGAGAATGCCTGGTATTTGTGAGACAGATACTAAATGTGAGTATTTCACTGTGATATCCAGATAATGGCAGCACATGTTTCCTACAGGAAAGAGCCATGAATGATTGATGATTGTTTCATTGTTCAGCTTTCAGTTATTTTACCTAGGACTTTTCCTACTTACTCCATAGTCCAGTTTATTGTGGAATGGGTGCCACCCACAGCTGCTGAACAGATTTACAGCATCTAGTAAAATCCCAAGGTTTTCTAGACAGAACTCGATCTTGTTTCAAGTGGAAACATGTTTTGGCTGAAGTATATCCAGGTTATTTTATGTCTGTTTGATGTAGTTAGCCTTTGAGACCAAAAATGATGTTGTACAGTTGAATCTTCACATTTTGGCTTCAGACTTGTTTTCACTAGTGGGTTGGGAGGGGAATAGGAGAGTGACTCTCCAGGTGTGGCTACATCATTGCTATCTCATGGGTCTACTAATGTGATGTTTATACTTCTAAACCCAATTGCCTACAGCACTTCCTATGCCTTGCTTGTGTTGGCTGCTAACTATATTTTCCTAATTTTTCTATGGGGTTTACCCTTTCATCATTTATGACTTGGAAAAAAACAGTGAGACTGCATGCCCATATTACCTGATACTACATGCAAAAAGATGGTAACACATTGGAAAATGTTTTATATTGCTGGCAAAAAACCATGAAGGTTTTTCTTGCTTGTGTATTTAATATAGAGGGCTGGGATTAGGGAGTCTTGAGTCAAACTCCTAACTGTTTTTGTGGGACCTTAGAAGTTGGTTGGATTGGGTCTCAGTTTACAAAAAGACAAAATGACTTTAATACTTTAAGGCACTATTGAGGTTTTGTAAATATTTATTTATCAACGTGTATAAAGTATTTTGAGACCCAAAATAGGTGATATTTTCTCAGCATAACATAATACTTTCACAGGAGGGGTTAAGTGTATAGTGAGAAATTGCAGATCAAATAAACACAAGCAAGTTTTTGTTGAGTTCTGAAATGGCTAGGCTGAATTTTTATGTTTTAAAATTCTGAAAATCCAGGCATCCAGCACAGTGGACATAACATGACGGCTGAACCACAAGAACAGGAATGAATATATTTATCTTTCTATATGATTGTAGGTTTGTGTCTAGGTTGATTTGGTACAGATAGATTGACGTAAATCCTCAGATACCTTTACTAAAGATGGTTGAGGTGTCTGCTTTGCCTTGCCATTGCATGATTAGCAGGGCAGCAAGGGGACTGCTCAGAGGGCAGAGGAGCCCCACACCTTTCAGGCACGCTTGCTTTCACATGGACTACACCTATTACTCTGCTGGAGTCTGGGACAGAGCCAACTCTTTGCCAGCCTAAGGCTTCCCCATATGGAAGGATGGTCAGCTGCCCAATAGGAGAGCTTTCTGGCTCTCCTGCTCTGCTGGAGCAGCACAAAATAAGGTTATGTTACATGAATTTTAAAAAGAAGGAATATGATGTCAGGAAAATTCACTGGAGTCATCCAAACGGGCCTCTTGGAAAAGAGGAGAGCTCTTGCAGTACAATTGTATCAGTTGCATTATGTGATTTTTATTTTTATTTTTTTTCCCCCTAGAACCTCAGTAATAACATGAACAGTTTTTGCAAGTAGGCTAAATATTTATACTTCGCCTTACCCTCCAAATACCCTCTACTGTGATATAAAGATAAAACACTTTGTTTTCATTTAGTAAAGATGATTAAGTCCAGCCCACTTGTGACTTTCTTCATTCCCTCGCTTTGGAGTTATGCGGCCATCCTTAGCTCACTTGTCTTATCCTTACTGTTCTAGTCCCCTGGTAAACAAGTCATGCATTCTTTTCATGGCTTACTGTTACACCTTTTAAAGTCCTCAATATGTTTATGTAACTACAGCAGCTTCAGACCATTATTCCACCGTGGGTTTTTTTGACTTTCCCGATAGACAAGCAAGGTACTAAGGCTCTGTTCTCCCTTTTTCCATGCAATATACTTGTTTTCAATAGACTCTTCTAATTGCAACAACCCTCTCTTGTCTCTGTAGGTGTTACTTAATGTTGTTCTTTTGACCCTCTCATAAATAATTATTTTTTTTCCCTGTAATCTTGCTTAATCACTGCTAAACCAGCTGCCCTATATAATATTCTATCTGTCTTTAAAATCTGGTGTTATTTACCCTTCTACATTGTTCAGCTGCTTATCACAGAAAGGGGATTATATATGCTAGAGACAAACAAGTAGATGCAAATACATGAAACAGGTATTTTTGGCCTGTGGAAAAGAACTTTTATGTAAAATAAAAGTTGAAATGGGACATTTCAAGTAGCGTTTATGACTCCTCCTGCAGAATGTATTTATCATATTTTTCTCTTTGTTTGGATGAAAATAATGGAATCAGAATTGATCATATAAGCAACATAAGGTATTTGTATAGTCTTTTGAAAGCAGAGCCATCATTCCATGTGATTCATGAACATAAGTTCCAGGACAGAACGATCTGTTACAAGAAATTTTCATAGCCTGTCATCCCTATCTCATTTGTAGGGAAAAAGGTGTCCTGGGTACTCAGGAATCCACTCTCGCTCAATCTTTAGAGCTGGTAACCACTACAAAGTCATTATGAAGATAATTGTTACATGAAGTTTGAACCTTGCTGAGCATCTCTGGGGAAGGTCCCCAAAGCAGCGGCATTCGTCTTGCTGAGGTGATGGCTGGTGGGAAAGCCATTCACCAAAGTAAATGGACCTGGCTAAATCCCCGTGTTTATTTTTATTTTCCCAATGTCTGCTGCGAAAGCAGCAGCTGCTGTAGGAGCTTTATAGCTTCTGTGGCCACCATTCACTTAATGTTGAAACTTGAATTTCCATAGTGTACGAATGAATGTTTTCTGTATGCTGCCGTATTCCTGGCCTTCTTTGTTGTGAATCTACTCCTTTTTTAATCCATGCTTTGCTTGTGACCTCTTCTGCAGAACCCTCTCATTACCACAAGACCTCTCTCTCTTTACTTCAATCCCTTTTATAAGTCTAACAACTCTTTGCTCTTGTGCAGGTTTACACCTCCAAAACCTGTACTTGAATATTTGTCTGTATATAAGAAGTGTATGTATGAAACCTAACAAGGTGCGTGCTAATTGCCGTGCACTCCCTAGTAATTTTTAGCATAGTTTTCCCTCTCCACCTGTGTATTTTATTTGGAGTTTTGAAGGGCCAGAATGAAATTGTGTTGGGAGTTTTTTATGGAAGGGCAAAGTTTTTCTTGACTTTGCAGGAGTCTAAGCTCAGTAGATGCATATGTAACTACATTCACGTGAGAAGTTTTACTGATGTTTCCTTCCTAGGATTATTAGCATAAAAAAGATAAGCATGAACATCAGCACCTCACTGTGTGAAGTTCCTCGAGGCACTGGTTGTGTCCTGTTGTTTGTGTAGCGTATAGCTTATTCTGGATGCTGTTGCAATAGAAATGTTGTCAACAAAATATATGGGAAGAAAAAGTCTCTCATTTGATATTGTCTGCATACTTTTACATGTATGTGTCTTGATTTGTCCATTCTTTAGCATGCTTGCTTCATTCACAGTTCACAAAGGCTGTAGTTAAATATAAGATATTGATTGAAGGGATAGATAATTCATTTATACCTTTGTTAGTGAGTATTACAATTTTCAACCGTTTCTTTTTCCTTTGATTCAACTGCGAAAGTGGGATGGGACACAGAATGGCCTCATTATTGTAGGAGTATTTCTCTGTTCCCTGCAATGATTCCAAAAGCTCTTGCACACTTCATCAGTATTATTGTAATTCTTTGGCTGCAGGATATTTGGCAGCTGTTGCACCCCACTGGCAAATCCTATTCAGACTTCACTTCCATTCACCATTGCCATTGGAGAATTGATTTCTCTCTCCTCTGCTCTAACCTTTCCCAATTCATTTTGGATTGTTCAATGTGAAACATTTTAATTTCATATCATACAGCCATTCAGCTCACAATCCTTTTTTAACCTGTCACCAGGGTAACAGCATAGCATGCTTTCTTTAGGCAATCAAGTTTTTATTTCACATGCTTAATGTTGCATTAAATGTTTGCATTTTGTTTAACCCTCTTAAATACTTTGAACTGTGGATATATTTTGCAGGGTAATGAAGTCTCTGATTTCAGTGTCAAGTCTTCACAGAAACTGCCTTACTTAAAATAAAAAATAAGAAATCAGAAGATGAATACAGTAATGAGAAGGTTATTAATAAAATCCCAAATGGATGAATGAGGCAAGCATCTGTAGAATGGCAAAAATATTTTTCTTCTGGAAAAACCTTGCAGAAGTTTATATTATAATCTTTAGGCCTGCACTTTAGGATTACTTCTACCTGTAAGTGCTTGTAATCAAATTAATGCAAATGGAGGATTAATCATGCAATAACATGACTTTAAGAAGTGAAATATCTGGCCTGTACCTGTCAGCCTGCTTCAAACCGCTTGCCAGATATGTGTGTGGAACTGTAAGCTGAATAGCAAGTGATTTATATACGTAATAATTAGAATTCAATGGGATGATGCAGTTGATTAAAGAAATATGGAATTTTTAAGCGTCTGTTTTTCCTGTACATGCAAACCATCATGGCATGAACAACAAGCTATATCTATTTTATTGGAAATGAGAATAATAATGAATTTAGGTAACGTTATCATAGTGATGATTACAAAAATAAAATGGACATTTTCATATCTGAAAAAAGCATTGATCATTGCTTTTTTTATAACTGTGACCTTACAGAGCTAGTCCTGCTGGTCTTGGTAAAGGACTTAGGTCCAGCTAGGTTTGCCCCCACCTGTTTAGCTAGAGTTAAAAAAAAAAAAGTTTGTGAGACTTGTCTTTAAAATACCCAGGATTTCTTATCCTATGCCCATAATTATAATTAGAGGTGTAGTGTTAAAGGCTTTTTATCTGTCATGTTCTAGTCTCAATTTTGTAGGTATGAAAGATGTGTGTGTGTGTGAAAAGTATTTAGTTTTAATGTTAGGGAAAGTTAAGAACATGTGTGTGATGAAATAAGCTCACTATCGTGAAAGCACTAATAACACATTTTAACTTAACTTAGGAATACTTATTCTACAAAGCGTCTCACTTGCAAAATAGATCATGTGTATCTAGCATTACTAAAAAAAAAGACAAATGCAGACTATTTGCATTACTGTACTAGTTGGAGTGTCCTGAGTTTGCATTTGATACAGCTCTTTTTGAGAAGACAGCTGCTTGTTATAGATCAGACCCATAGAGTAGACTTTGTTAGAATTTTTCTTTCAGCAGCATATGGCTAACTATGCAAGGATAGAAAAGCAGTCTCTTAATTTCCAAGCTTTCTGTCCAGTTTCCTTTTTCCCCAAGTTGTACTATGAACTACCAAATATTATTACCTGCCAAAAGAGGTTTGGCAGTGTTTTGTTACTGAATTTTACCAAAAGGAGCCAAACATATGGTAACAGTTAGTTTATTGGTTCTTCTAACCTCAAGGGAACTCTTACAGAGAGCATATTACCTTTTTATCTAACATATTTTAAATAAAAGAGCTGTTGGCTTGAAATTTGATATGCCAGTATAGAAGCTGACCTTCAGTGCGGTTATGCTCAATTCAGTCTTGTTTAAGGGTAAGATTAAAAGTGTAAACATACAAGATTGAGCTAAGACTTCTTTCTTTTCAGCTTTTAGAGAGGTAGGTCGCTTCTGCACAGTTTGTGTGTGTGTAAGTGAAAATATTGAAGAAAGATTTTCACGAGAAAAATGAGTCCCTCCTTTGTCTCGGAAGTCTTGGAGAGTTCTTTCTTCAATTTCTTGTTATTTCCTGGTATATGCGTTACCAAGCAATAGTAATAAAAAAAAGAACATTTTTTATTTCTTTGTATGTAAGAACACAGGCCTATTTGTTGTTTTGTGACAACACAGATTTGTGTAATTCTGATGGGAGAAGTGTTTGAGAGGTAACCCTGCTAATTGTGCTATTCACTATCTTGGAATGGAATCTCAGGCCTGAGATTTGCACAACTTGAAGTCAGTGATCTGCTACCTGCGTTTAAGGTAGCCCTCTTTGTTCCACCTTAGATGCTGCTTAATTTTGTCTTTGTAACCTGGTGATGCTGTGAATCTTAAAAGAAACACTACCTGGATATGTCATATTTCAGATGGGATGCTTGGGAAAATGGTGCCTTAAATAAAAAATATCCCGATTTCTGTCGGCTCATAGTAAGTATTCAAAGGCCTGGATATTTTTCCCTGAATCTGCTCAGATGCCTTTTCTTTTTGTGATTATGGATGATTCTTTAATACCTCTCATAGACCATTCTTTAGTGGTTTACTTCTCCGTGTAATTAGATGTGGTGCTTGGAGTTTGTTTTGGCTGTGGCTTCCCTTTAACATGTATCTTCAAAGCCTGCAGTGTGAGAAAGACTGGGCAGGAAAGAACAGTGCAGGGCCCGGTGCTTTTGAAAGCGGGGATGTTTACCCATTGACTTAGAAAGGAGATGATGACAGGTCTTTATCCTGTCTCTCTGTGGTGCTTAGTAAAATTAGTCTTGCTGCAGTTAGCGGGGTGAAGATACAAATAATTTACTTGCCTATTGAATTCCAGATTTAAAAAGCATTTCAAAAAATCTGAGGTATTTGTTAAATTTTATTCTTCCTAGGCTTTCAGCTTCTGTCTTTACCACAGCGTTGTGATACGTGTTTCTGAGCCTCCTCTCTCTGCCATGGGTGGTGATCTGACACACCTCGGTCACACAGCGAGGCCCTGCTGCCCATTCTTCTACCAGCCACTGACATTTTAAGCAGGTCCTCATCTGGCTGCACCCAGTCCTTAAAGTCCTTAGACAAGGGAGATGCCATAAACCAACAGCTTTTCTTTGCTCCTTTCCTTGAACTAGTGAGAGCACTTCCTTTATAAATCCTACATTTTCCCCACACCTCCTGCAGCAAACCTTTTTTCTTCTTACTTGTATCCTCAGGCAAATCACAGTCAGTTTAAGATGTTTACTAACATTAAGTCCACCTCATTCCTCTATTAGCTGTGATTTTTCCACTCTTTGATCTCGAACATTGCCTACCTGCCTGTATAGGCTTCCTTTTCCCAAGTCTTAAGGCCTATTTTAAGTGAACTCTTCTGAGTGAATAGAGTGAATCTCTGTTCCAGTGATTTCCAAAGTCCTGGTAGTCTTAGGGCCATTTAAGCTTCACTCTCCTTACATTGGGCATTGCAGCACAATTCCACAACTTCAACTCTGGCAAGCTTTGAGTGATTCATATGTGTCTTCACAGAAGCAAGGGTTAGGGAGAGCTAATAGCATTTTACTGTTTGACAGTTTTAAAAAAGTTTGACTGCAATGAGATATTGTCACCTTCAGAGGCTGTAAAAGGGTGGAGCACAACTCTTCGAAGACAAGGCCAGCTCATTTCACACAGGAAGGCCCAGAAGGGGCAGCAGTCATTTGCGTTTATTTGAAATTATGTTGGATGTGAAGGAGACTTTGGGCTCAGAGACAACATGGCTGTTGTGTATGGATTCCCTCGACAGGAGCAGGAGAGCACAAAGGAAGGGTTGGAGTTGAAGGCAAAGTTGTGAGAACCATTTTTGAACATCTTCCTGAGGTATCCTCTCTCAGCTACCATATGCTGCTTCTGAAGGTGTATTTTGAAAATACTTTGGCTCTTACCTGCTATTTGTTTTGTTTTCTACTGATTACTGGTAGTTTTCCATCTAAATTTGCAGGAGATACCAGTGGGCACAGTTGCAGACTCTAGCTCAAAACCAGTTAGGTAATGTGTCATGTCATGTTTTACTTCACATGTTCTGTTCAAAATGTGTCTGCTTTTTCTATGTCAGAAAAAATAGTCTTGATGTTCTTTTTGAACATCCTCTTGGCCACAGACAAGTTGTTTGCTCATGGCTGTTTATAGAGTGGGCACATTCACAGAATGTTGCATACATAGTTTTATATATTAGCTTATCAAGAAAGAGGAACAGTACAATCTTTTTAAACATATGCATTCATATTCATTAAATAATAATTGGATTTGTAAGAAGTCATGTTTAAAGAAAAATGTGTTTTCTATAGCAGATAAAAATGTACCTATATGGTACAAATAACACGGGTCATGTTATTTATATATAGCATGTGTGTGAAATGTTTTATATTTTGCTTTGTGAATTACTGAACTGCTTTGATTAGTGCCAATTGTCCAGGCAAAAGGCAAGGAAGGAGAAGGAACTTCTAGTTAAGTACATGGTAGAGGTGTGCCTATATTCTTGTACTGTTCTTATGCTTTATTTAACTATCTACTGTTGCTCACCGAATATTGGACTAGATGGATATTTAGACCACCACTGTGGCCTTTTTTAATGTTTCCATGCTATATTGATCATGATTCATCCCAAATAAGCAGAAGTAAATTGAAGTAGAAGACCCACTTTGTCTTAAGCTTTGTTCAGTTGTGTTATTGCCATTCCTTGGGTCCATCCCATATACACAGCCTGAATTCTCTATTTCACCTTAGGTCAGCAGAAAGCTTAGTAGGCAAAAGTGTCCTTTATTTATACTGAGCGTGAGGCACTAGCTGTTACAACTTGTTTTGTCCTTCACAATTAACCCTAGTTTAACTAACAATTTACTCTGAAATTCTTTCATTCACATCTGATGTGAAATTTTAAGAAGGAAACCTGTACACAATTTTCTTATTGGCTTTCTTCTCTTTACTTGTGAAACCATAATATGAACAATGGCAGATGTCTTATTAAAAGGATGAAAATATATGGAGGGCAAGAGAGATTTATCTTCTTTTGAATACATATGACTTTGTTAATAATAATTTGAGCCTGGGTTTCTGTGGCGCAGATTCATAGTGTCTAAGTAATGTAATAAATATGGGTAAGTGTCGCCTAAAGATAGTTCAACCTGTCTAAGGCCTAACTCACTGTGGAGAGGTACCTTTCTCTTTCCGTTAGTTATAAAGGGAAAAGATGGTTAATGTCAGGTGGCAAAAGCTCAGTGGTGCGACTTCTGGATGCAAACTGAAAGTGAAGTAGAAGATCCATTGAAGGTAATGCAGGTCACTAGAGCTCTGCTATACACTAGAATTGTCTAGACATGAAGAATTAGTACTTATTGAAGAGATGCATGTTTTATCTAATTTAATTTTTAATGAACTCTTAGGGTTCTTCTCATCTGCTATTTTTTCTCTCTTTAACTTGACAGAATTAGTGGCATTAATTTATTCCATAGGAATCTAGTGCAGAAGAAATAGCAAAGCTTTAGAATCTGTGAAACACGCCACATTTTTTACATTTTAGGGAGAGGAAGTAGCTGTCACATCACCTGTCAAACTGGCTTGAGTAGCTCTAGCTAAACACTCTAATCTCATTTGTCTGTGGTTTAGTACATGTATCATTGATATTTGTGCTATCTTCTTGTGTATGCAGTAAAGAACCATCTTTTTGAAAAGCTAGTTACTGTCTGGAAAAACGTATTGTTGCAAATTAATCACTGTTCTTGGCCAGCTTCTGTTTCTTAGACCATGGCATATAGGATAGCTAGTAAGGCAAAATCTGTCTGTCCTTCTCTGGGATTGTGTGCCATCTTGCATGTGCATTCTGTGTATTTCCTGAATTAGATCTTATATAGTGGAGAAATCACAACAGAACAAATACAATCAGCACAGCTATATTACAAAACTGGTCTTATTGGCCTGAGATGCTTAAGATCTTGGATGTGCTCTTTTGCTTCTACTACAAGTTTGTAGGAGGTGGTAAACTCTTGTCCTCCAAATCAGCAGAATGATATTTCAAATGTGCTTTACTACATAGTCTTCTCATTGCTTTGAACTGAGAAGAGCCAGTAGTTTCTAAGCACTTAACTCTTTTTTCCTGGGGCAACTAAGTACGGGATTTTGAGCCTGAATTTAAGTGTCTTTTTTTTTGTTTACTGTTTAGACTGTGGCCCAATATCTAAGCTAAATACTGAGCTTTTGGTTTTGAGGGAGTGCAACTGCAGAAATTGTCGTTAAGATCAAATCCCTTTATGTCAATAAAGGATTTTTCAGTATTTAATCTAGGTGTCATTAGTGTGTACCAGTAGAAGTAGATTTCTAATTCATGATAAGGATATGATACAGTTACTGTATGTATTTGGCTTTTGATTAGTTCTAGTCCAATCCTGTGAACTGAATGCCTGTTTGTGGCTGGAGTGTAGAGTTCCAGAGCCTGGCTTCTGTCTTCCTTGCATCAGGCAGGAGCCTGGTTCCCATGTCCTGAGACTGCTCAGCAATCAGGTCCAAAGCAGCCTAAGTGCACATGATTGGGATAATTTGCTTTGAAAGCTACTCCTGATCTGAACTAAAACACTGATGTTCTCACACCCATTGTATGTTGTCTTGATTATTTCTGAGATACCATACTCTCCAGAACTTCTGCTGAAAAAGTAGGTAAATGACTGAAATTCTAAATTCTGACAAAAGAGATGATGGATTAAAGCAGCAAGAGCTAGTAGGCTACAAATCAAGTAGCTTTCACTACTGGGATGACTACAGCAAAGCCTAACACAAATTTTGCCAGGATTTCTCAAAAAAATAGAGTACAGAAAGTAGTTTTATATGTAGATGTAAAATGTAATGACTGTTACCATATCAAACTTATAACTAGGTAATCTTTAAAAATTATTTCACCTCTGTTTTTATATTAGTAGTTTAGAGATTTCTTGCTGCCTATTTTTAACATGCATAGGAAAGGTGTAATATTCTACACTTAATACAAAGTGGCAGATAGCACATTATTACTAGGGATAGCCATTGTTTGAATGGAGGAGGAGGAAGCAGGCTGTCCAACAAACATCATGCTATATGGAGGGATGCTGCTACTGGTTATGTTAACAGAAGGGCTGCAGTCCTCCCTCCTGTGTCACAGTGACTTGTTCTGAAGCTCTTTGAGCGTTAAAAGAAGGTGAGATAATTATTGGAAGACTGTTCCTAAATATCTGTGCAATAAGAGAATTAATAAATGTCCTTGTTCAAGGAAATATAGGAAAATTTGTACAGGAATAGGAGTTTGCCATTTTCCGTTTGTGGGGTGTATTATTGTTATTAGTTTTTCCAACAGCCCAGAGTAAGCTCTTATTAAAAATAAAGGTGGTTAGAGAGGGACAAATTTGTGAAATTAAAGACTTCAATGGAGGAGAAATCCCCCCAAATTTTTTTTTTATGACGAACAGATTTTCAGATTTTTCTCTCTGTAGCAATTGTCAGCATGCACAAGTCAATATTGTTGACTGATCTGATTAAAAACACCTGCTTTCAAGTCATTCTTTTGGTAAATAGTTCTGCTGATTTAGGACAGATGGTTTGAAAGGACAGATCAGAAGCACAAGACTTGTAAATTATATGGAAAATAAATGTCTTTTCTCTGTACTTGTGAACACATGACTTGAATCTTCCTTGCTTCTCATCTCACAAATGATTGCGATGGAGACAAGGAGCAACTTTTCCTATCCAGCATGAATGCTTGTGATGTTTCCCTTTTCCAAGAGATACTAAATGCTGAAGTAGGCCCCAATATGTCATAGGAGAGGAAATGAGTTTCAGATACCGTGTTTTACATTTATTTATTTGTCATTTTCAAGGTATGCTGGCATGTGCTGAAGGACTGGGCAGTCTGACCCTCCTCTGAAATTGAGAGGTCTTGGACTGAACTTGCAGCTCCCAGGATTGCTTTGTGTTTCCTCCAGTTTGTGAAATGCAAAGTGCATAGAAATTTCCTGGCACGGGACCAATGCTAAATCTTTGTCCCAGAGGATGCATCATCAGTCTGCAAAGCTGCATACGCTGAGTCTGCATGAGTTTCTCATTCTTTCCTACCATGAGCAGGGTAGGATGATGAGTCCCCTAATGCCTGCCTGGGCCCTGGCTCTTTCTCTTGAGAGATGGGAGGTAGGTGGGAACCCTCACAGGCTGAGGGAAACTGATAACCCAGACCTTTCATACTCTGGCCATATGCGCTGCAAGCATGAATTTGTTATAGCAAGATGGGACATAGCAGCAATCCTACTTCCTTTGCCCAATAGATTTAAAGCTAAAAGAGCCATAAGAGATTTTTTCAAGAGGCTTAGGGTTGTTGATGTTTGCCTGTGTCTTGGAGGGCACGTTCTCCTTAAGGCCATAGAGACAGCTTTGGCAGAGGAGCCCCTAGTTCCTGCCCCCCTGCCACGCTGCTGCGGAAGCTACCTGCAAAGCTATGAGTTAGCATGAGGGTTGGGGTGACTTTCTTTGTAGGACCCAACCCCTGCGTGCTTACAGACCTTCAGAGTGGAAGAGGATGTGCCAGGGTGAGCTCAGGGTTAGCTATGAATTAGATGAAGATGGAAGGGGTTGAGCCACACACTTAGATCTGGGTAGCTAAATTCACCCTAGATTTGTAAGATCGAGCTTTAACTGTTTCTTTATTTAGCTTTGATCTGGGGTTCACTGATGAAGGCACTGGAGGTTTTCATTGGGCACTGGATTACAGGCCCTTATGTCAATGCAAGTCACCCAAAAGGCTTCTGCTAAAGGAAAGGGAAGCATCCAGATGTGCGCTGTTTTGAACAGCATCCTGAACAGCATCCTTTGAACTCTACAGCATCCTTTTAAATAAAGCAGTGCTTTTTATTTTATAGTTTACCTTCCATGTAATTTAATTTTTTCCTGTGGTCACTATTCAGACAGTGTACATGGCAATAAAGATGTGTATTTGTTATTGATCTAAATGTAGTATGTAAGCAAAATGTAACATAAAACCATTTTGACGTAACCATTGAGTAATTCTTTCAGCCTTTGTCTGATCAGCTGGCACACAGGCTAGTAGAGGTTATTACTTTGTATGACATATGCAGAACTGCAATTTACTCTAATGACGGTATATTTTCATACTCTTGGTGGAAGGATTATATGTATACGTGTGCACACATAAAGCAGAAAGAAGGAAAACCCATTTTTTATGTAAAAGTGCACATGGTATGTATAGATGGATCAGTCTGAATATATGTAAAAATTGTGTGTGAATAGATGTAGAAAATACTTCAAATTGCTGAATAAAATATTCCCAGATTCTTAGGTTCCTTTCACATAATTTCTAGTTCTTAAAATAATCCTGTGAAAGTGTTGCTTTTATCTTTTCTGTGCAACAATGAACTTTTATGTTGGAAAGTGTTGAAAGTACTCAGATAGTAAAGCTTAGATTTTTGTTTTGTTTGGCAGTACACTTCTGTTTAGAATTCTTTTAATCTGTCCATTCCCTGCTTTTATATTCATCTGATAGTTGAAGGTTCTGTGAAGGATATTTCTTTGTATATGAACTTATTAAACCAATAATGCTCAAAAGTGTGAGATTTACTTCCCTTTTTCATTTTTTTTTACATCATAAGATAGGCTTTTGTTTCAGTTGTTAAATTTCTATTTGTCTTTCTTGAGTTTTTTTGGGGGGGAGGGCAGAGAAAATAAGAAACAATTTATATGGTAGATCTAAAGTTTCATTAAAATTGCTTATGCCCTGTCCCAGGCATTTTAAGTGGGCCATCTGTCTAAACATCTCTCCATTTTTTTCTGATCATTTCCTCGACTTATTCATGAGCCATGGGAGGGCTCCTTTGTAGTCTCCATGTAGCTGGTTCAGTCTACCCCCACTGAATACATCTATGTGCTTGCATAACATATCTTTTCACAGTGCTGGAAATTCTCTGAACTTGGTTCAGATGAATGGCCCACTTTCTGAAGGTCTTTTTTTCTCCCCCTGCAAAGATTTGTATGCAGAAACTGACCTTGGTGGCTACAGAATCCAGCACATTATTCTTGATCATTTTACAGGCCACCTGCTGTGAAAGTTATGATGAAGGATTTCTTAATGATTCTTTGACCATTAACATTGTTTTAAGTCAATATTTCACTTTTATTTAACTGCTGAATAGGTAATTGCACAATTGAAAAACAGCTTTATGGAGTGTCATATAATGTGGTTTTCAAACGCTTACAACCTTTCATAATGGGAGAATTTATTACGATAGTTTGGGATTTCTCTATGTTTACGTAAAGTATTATGCAGCAAAAATATCAGAATGAAGAGAATTTTTAAGTTCTCCCCCCCCCACCCCCACCCCCCAGCATTAGAACTCACATTTTTAATTGGCAGTAAAAAAAAAATCTGTACACAATTTCCTGACCCTTTAGGAGCTGGTGACATTTATCATAGCTCATTACATCATCAGCATTAATCGGATGTAGTATTATTGAGTTCCTTCTGTCTGACTGGTTGATGACAATCAAAATGGAAGGGCTGGGGCAGAGCTATTACTTGCTTTTGCAAGTGTCAGTTTTCTTTCATTATTTGTTTTTGACTAGAACAGGTAATAGTTTAACTAGCGTCTGTAGTAAGTTTGTGTCGATCTGAAATTTTTAGCAGTTGTCTGCTTTCCTCACTGAAGATTTGGAAAGAAAGCACGGACTATAAGTGCTGCCTTATTGTGAAGTATCTCCCTCTTTCTCTCATGGCAGTTGGGGGTGCAAGGGACCTAATACACTGTGCAAAGTGTGAAATAGATTATGGGAGCACGGCATCATCTATAGTTGAACAAACAGCGAGAGGGGTTGAAAATAATAATTAAGCAGGCAAGCACTGCTGTTTTTCTTTTTGCACTGTTTAGATGTTTTTATAACTTCAGTGTTTTAAAGTAATGCCTTTAAATGTCCAGAGGAGAGCCATGAAAATGATCAGAGGGCTGAAGCACCTCTCCTATGAAGACAGGCTGAGAGAGTTGGGGCTGTTCAGCCTGGGGAAGAGAAGGCTCCAGGGAGACTTTAGAGCGACCTCCCAATACCTGAAAGGGACCTATAAGAAGGCAGGAGGAGATCTGTTCTTGAGGGTCTGTAGCGATAGGATGAAGGGTAATGTTTTTAAGCTAGAAAAGGGTAGATTTAGGTTGGACATTAGGAAGAAGTTCTTCAATATGAGGGTGGTTGATCACTGGAACCGGTTGCCCAGGGAGGTGGTGGAGGCTCCATCCCTGGAGTCATTCAAGGTCAGGCTTGATGGGGCTCTGAGCAACCTGACCTAGTTAGCAATGTCCCTGCTTATTGTAGGGGGGTTGGACTAGATGGCCTTTAGAGGTCCCTTCCAACCCAATACATTCCATGATTCTGTGATTTAGAGCTGGGCCATCACTCTAGTCTTTATCTGTGCCCCTACTGCTCTTCCTACTTCCCTTTAGAAGGCAATATGCTGTAGAGAGATCCAGAACTACCCATTTCTGTACGGAGGGAGTTCATAACACCCTTCTCCACCCACCTGCTCTCATTGTGGCCATGCTGCTGCCTTTGCTCTCTCCTCCTCTTTATGTGTAATCCTCCTGGCAAGGGCCAACAGTGCAGAGCTCTCTGTGGCCCTGTGTCCCATTCACCTGGGACTTATCTTGCTGCTAAACATGATTTTCTTCTTGCAGTGATCTTTTATATGTAAAGAAAGTATCTTTTTTTTTATTATACGTTGTTTGCCAAAACTGGGAGAAGGGGAGTGTTGAACTCTGTGAAAAACATATTGTGTGGATACTGAATCTAGGGTTGGAGGGTAAGTGCCTTTTTTGTGTCTTTTGGGATGGTAAAAATGAAATTGTTTTTTCTTTCAGTATCCTTTTTCTGTCAATAGGATACGTCAAATGTCAGCTCTGTATATAGAATTTTAAAAGTTACACCTTTTTGAAAATAGACAGAAGTTTGGGGAATTTTCCATGAACTAGAGGAAAATATACTCAGAAGTCCAGATGTTTTCCCTTTGGAGGACTTAGAAGAGTTCTCAGCTAAGGAAGCAACCTTGACCAAGAACAAAGAGATTATTTCCCATGCACTGGGACTTCTCAGACATTAAAAAAAAAAACAAACCCACAAAACAAAACAACAACAACAAAAAATACCCCACTGAAAAGCCCCTTAGCCTAATAGAAACTTCCACATTCCACAACTTCCTTTCCATGTCCAACAAACTTGGACTTTGATCCTTCCTAATATGAAAAAAACCCCTCTGAATCCCATGAAAATGGAGTCTACTGCAAGATAATTCATTTAAAAAGAATTTTGATTTAGTGAAGGAAAAGTAGGTTTCTCATGAGCTAACGTAAGTATCTGTCTTAGCCAGTGTAACTGTAGGTTATGGTTGCAAAGCCCCAGGCGTTTGGTTAGCAAAGCTGAAAAAAGTCCCTGTGCAAATGATCTAGCAATTCCAGGAGGGAAGTACAACTTTCTGCGTACTTGGTATTAGATGCAGCTCTGGACCTTGCCCTCCTGACCACCGGTGTTGCAGAGAGAGGAATTACATGCCTGTGTGGCTGTTTGAAACGCAGGCAAAGCAATGATCATAGCCATGCTTTTCAAGAGGCATGCATCCTGTTTGGAGATACACTTGACAAAGCTCAGCAAGACAGGACTGAACAAAAATAATCCCTGCTGGAGAACAAGACTGTCTTTCCTTTGATGGCCAGCAGCCAGATTCATGAGGTCACTTCCAGTCAAACGCAATATGAAGCAGGGCTGTGCCAGCAAGGTCATAAGGAATCTCATGCCACCAGTGAAGCGGATCTACTAAGCTGTGTTTGAGATGGGGGTCTTTCCTCTTATACAAGAAATATGAAGTTGCTATAAACCACTAAATCCTGTTGGTTACTGCAGCAGGATTCCATGGACAATTTAGCCAAGCTCTGCCAAAACCCTGCTACATTCCTCCTTACTGGTGCTCTGATACCAGGAAGTGCAATGAAAACATCTCTCAGCTTGCTGCCTGCTACCTGTGCAGGAAATTCCTGTTCCTCTTCTTCAGGAACTCCTGTGTCTGTCGCATTTCCTATCAGCCAGTCTAAACGTTTTGGTGACATACAGGAATTTCAAGATGAGGTGCTGAGAAATGTCATTGCACCCAATAAGCCATCGATACTTCCGCAGATTTATTGTTTTAACAGTTGTCACCGTATATTAAATGTAAAGGCAGCACTTGGCGTCATTAGCATGGGAACAGGTTACTTTCAATATCTATTTTCATGAACTTTGTGGGTAGTGATAGAGGTGAGCTAAGATGTTTGGCAAAATCTGATGTAGGCCTTACTTGGTTTGGATCCAGGAGTAAATAATTATAAGTTTGCATCTATTTGTGTAGCCAGTATACTTAGTGTTTCCATTTCCACTTTTCAGGCACATTGCAAGGCAATCTTTGGAAACTCCTTGCTGCTTTGGGTACCTGAACTTCTACTTGCTTAGATTTTAGGTGTCTAAAACCCCAACCTTCTTAAAATAATTGTTGAAATCCTTAGCAAGTCAGTGTGTTACCCTTGGCTTAGGCAGATAATTTCTCCTCCTGTGGCCTCTGGAGGCCTCACAGTTGATTCCACGGGGAACCTGAGCACTCCCTTCAGGGAGATGTGGTTCACTGGGCACCTGAATCCTCAGGAGGATGCATGTGGCATAACACAGGAAGACATGTTTCCAAGTTTTAAGATTCTGAAGGCTGCAATAAAATGGCGTAGTAAGGTCTGTAATGTACAATAGGTGAACATTATAGCAGAAATTATCCTTAAGAAGAGGCCTGAAGGTGATGAACTTAGTATCTCTATAGATTTCTTACAGAGAATCTAAACACATGTAAGAGCGTGGAAGAAAGGCTATATCAAAATATTGTGTCTTTGTTTCGACAGAGTTTAAACTCCACCTTTGTACCTTCTCTTTAGGCTGTATTGTGCTTGCTGATGCTAATGTATGGCAGCTGCTCATCAGAAAAGGTTGTGACATTCCTTTGGACACCAGTTGTTACAATGAAGTGGAAGTTTGTTGAGAAGTTAGGATAAGGAAACTGAAATCAAATAGACATTTAAATAAAATAGCTGGAAATTACTTGTTTCACTCAGAACTTCCAAGAATGGAGACTTGGGTCTCATTCCTTTGCTGTCAGGCATGCTTCTTTAAGCTGACATTGAAAAGATTCAGGTTTCTTGTACTGCCTGATAACTGGTGCAGCCACAGAATGCTGCAGGAATAGGAATAATCCTGCATATGGGCTGTGATGATAATATCATTATTTTTTCAGTTTGCTTGAAGGGCTTTGTGGACAGTATACTCTAAAATATGTATTAATTGTAAAATTACTTGTATTGCTTGTTTGGCTGAATCTTTTGTCTGTAATTGACCTTTAATTAAAATTTACTGAGAACGAGATAAAAGAAATAGTGATTATATTTTGCCCTTAAAAAGAACTCTGTAGCTATCACTGTTGCTATTCTCCTGCCAACCCACTTTCTCATCTGCTTTTCATCCTCTTTGAGCTAATTCTGCAGCAAGCGCTGGCTGTATTCAAGAGCTCCCTCTAACTTTATTGGTATATCCAGTGTGTCAAGGCAAATCTAGACAGAAAGTAGAGCGTATTTTCTCCTTATATGCCATTTGAGAGAAAAATGTATTTAGGTTTTGGTTTTTTTTTTCAAGTATGTTTTCCAACTGTGTCTATAGATTAATGACATTTTATATCCTTCATGACCATCCTATGAGGCAAGTGCTTCTGGTTCAAATGGGAGAATCATGAAATCTCTGTTAAAAATTCTTCTGTTTCTTTTTTAGAATTCCTATTGCTCAGTCAAAGAGAAGTAGCTGGGAGCTCTCTGTGCGTCTAGGAGATGGAATTTACCCAGTTGTGGTTTCAAAGGATGGCTCATCATTTTCTGTAAGTTCTGCTCATTTTCTAACGTATCTGATGCATTGAGTGAATATATTTTATCCCTGACACCTACTAAAATTCTATTATTTGTTCAGTGGCCAAACACAGATGTTTGTTTTGTCTTTAGTAGATGTTGCTGTGAATTACAAAGACTCTTCATGTTGAGTAGTGCTAGTGTAGAAAGACTTTTCTGTGCTCATACCTGTAGAACATTTTTATATCTACTTGTTTATTAAATTAATTTTTAAGTTAATGACCTGGTTTAGTGTCTTGTTTAGAAGTAAGGTCTTCATATATCTACAGTGCTCCATCGTACATATATGAGAGCAAGAAAATAAGTTCGACGTCAACCAAAATTACATTAGCTTAAGTGAGTGATTGGAAAAAAAATAAATCAAAGAACTAAGCAAGTTGAATACGTAATCATACCGGAATGGGATTATTCAGCACCTCAGTGGTAAAACTGTATGTGGTCATAGTAAAATGCCTGTGTTCCAAGATGTGCCTTGGTCATTTCAGATGGATATGCATAAACTATTGTTTTTACAAATATTCGAACTGAGGTTTCTTTTTAAATTAGAGACTTGACTTGCGTAGTATCTGTTGGCTCTTAGGCAAAAGTTTTCAAACTTTTCACACCTCCTTGAAAAGGGGGACTATGAGGAATCCCAGAAGTCCTCTAGTTTACCTCTGACAGCTGTTTACTGTTCTTGTGTGTCTTCATTGAACAAACTTCAACATCTGCTACGTGGCATTTTTTTATAGTTGTGATATTCACACCTATGTGGCGTGCAGAAAAATGAGATTTCTTTGTAATAAATATTTGATAGAGTGAAGAGAGTATTGTCTCAGTGGTCCACTTTTGCTTTGCTCTACTGAAATGTCAAGGACATCATTTTCAGTTGAAACTGGTCATCTTTTAGGTGGTTATTTTCACTTACATGAATTTTGAGGTAAAGAAAACCCAGCTTTTCTTTTTTTTTTTTTTAAATCTTTTTTGTTGTCATAACTAGGGCAAGAAGATGCCTAACCAATATCCGTGTTAATACTGCCTTTACCCCTGTCGCAATGTGTTTTACACATGAATGTGAGAATAGGGACAGAGAGCAGGGATACTTTCTGTTCCACATGGATCATAGATGCACTGTGAAGATGAGTTGTTGTGGTCAACACCTTTACAAATTATTCTCTTCCAAGTGTACCGTAAGTGTGAAAGAAGGTGGTCGTTTTAGTTACAGTTTTTCTTTTAGAAAGAATTCCAGGAGGTCTTGAACAACTGTTTACGTAGTACCTAATATATAGTTATAGCGTGGCTCCATGGCTGTGACACTCACTGTACTTGTGGAATGGTGTTTCAGGACCGAAGGCCACATCTGCATGCAGATTTTTACTGAATTAAATTTATACAGTGGGCTTACTAGGCATCCTGTGAACTTGCATGCAACCCATTGCTCAAACAACAAAATATCTCTGCCAGATTGCAGCTCAATATAGAGTTGGGCTAGTGCTGTTTTTTCTAACAGAGATAGCCCTTCTCCAGGAGAGTAGATTCGTAGAATCATAGAATGTATTGGGTTGGAAGGGACCTCTAAAGGCCATCTAGTCCAACCCCCTCTACAATAAGCAGGGACATCTCTAACTAGGTCAGGTTGCTCAGAGCCCCATCAAGCCTGACCTTGAATGTCTCCAGGGATGGAGCCTCCACCACCTCCCTGGGCAACCGGTTCCAGTGATCAACCACGCTCATATTAGAGAACTTATTCCTAATGTCTAACCTAAATCTACCTGTTTCTGGCTTAAAACCATTACCCCTTGTCCCGTTGCTACAGACCCTCAAGGACAGATCTCCTCCTGCGTTCTTATAGGTCCCTTTCAGGTATTGGGAGGTCGCTCTAAGGTCTCCCTGGAGCCTTCTCTTCCCCAGGCTGAACAGCCCCAACTCTCTCAGCCTGTCTTCATAGGAGAGGTGCTTCAGCCCTCTGATCATTTTCATGGCTCTCCTCTGGACATGCTCCAACAGGTCCATGTCCTTCTTGTGCTGGGGGCTCCAGAGCTGGACACAGTACTCCAGGTGAGGTCTCACCAGGGCAGAGAGTGGACGGGCAGAATCACATCTCTGTCTGCTGGCCATCCTTCTTTTGATGCAGCCCAGGATGCGATTGGCCTTCTGGGCTGCCATTGCATATTGGTGGCTCATGTCCAGCTTTTCATCTACCAGTACCCCCAAGTCTTTTTCCACAGGGCTGCTCTCTAGGATGTCTTCTCCCAGCCTATATTGATAATGCTGGTTGCCCCGGCCCAGGTGCAGGACCCTGCACTTGGCCTTGTTGAATCTCATGAGGTTCACCTGGGCCCACCTTTCCAGTCTGTCCAGGTCCCTCTGGATGGCATATTAACTGCACCCAGCTTAGTGTCATCAGCAAACTTGCTGAGGGTGCTCTCAATGCCACTGTCAAGATCATTAATGAAGATATTAAACAACACTGGTCCTGGTATGGATGGACCCCTGAGGGACACCACTTATCACCTTTTTCCATCTGGATATCAAGCCATTGACCACTGCTCTCTGAACGCGACCATCCAGCCAATTTCTTATCCACTGAACAGTCCACCCATTGAACCTATATTTCTCCAGCTTCGAGAGAAGGACTTCACCTGACTGCCATGACTTTTCAAATATGATAGAGAGTGGCCTGGCAACTGCATCAGCCAATTCCTTCAGGACTCAGGGATGGATTTCATCAGGTCCCATGCACTTGTGTGTGTTAAGGTTCCTCAGATAGTCACAAACCTTGTCCTCATTTATGGTGGGAGGGACTTTGTCTCCCTTAGCAGTCATTGCCTCCAGCCAGAAATGTAGTTCCCTTAGCTGGACATCCCCGAACCAGGAGTTTTGTTTAGCACAACTAATGACACAGGATACTTCGGTGTGTGGATATGCACATGCATTTTTTGAGAGCTTTACTTCAGTTTCATTTAGTTACCTAGGCTCTTGCTTATACTTGCTAACACAATTCAATAAAGATACATCTTTAAATCAGACTGAGGAATGTTCACAGATGGAGGAGACCTAAGCATACTTTTATGCTTTTGTCTCTATTGATTGTGAAGGTAACTGAACATACAAGCTTTTCTATGAGTCAATCCTAGATTCCACTTGCAGCTGGAGTTGTAAGTTGACTGTAAACTGTTGTAAACTGCACTGTGTTTCTCTAGGAGGTACAAACTCTGAAAAAAGGATGTTGAACATGTAATTCTATTGCTGCTGGTTTATCATTTCAAGATACAGAAAATCATTCTGACCTATACCACGGCCCAAACCTATCTTGGTTTAAATGGTACTGCTAAACCATTCCGATGTCTTGCAGCAGGATGAGCATTACAGCCAGTACAAGCCCAGTTTAACTAGGCATATGTGGAGTCTGAGTTCTAGTCCTCGGTTAGTTATTCAGGCAGTAACAAATAACAAATGTGGAGGTTCCTGCTCATGTCCTTGCACCCCTGCACTTTGCTACTGCTGCTGCCTTCCCCTGCTAGGTAAGGAGGGAGGAGCACCCCTGGGGAGTGGGGCACCCCAGTGTCATGGCTGAAGGGATGCTGAAGCAACAGGGAGGAGGTAGGGGTGCCAGGTAGGACAGGCTGCGTGCCCTAAAGGTTGGGCTAGAGGGATTGGCAACAAACTCTTACATTCTGATTCTACCCTAACCAAGCCTGTATACTCCGGGAGAGAGAATTCCTTATTTATTTGTATCTGGGAAATTCCTCAAGTGGTGAAATAAATCATAGTTGGTGGATTTCACTATGACCAGAGGCCTAGCTCACTCGATTTAAATACACTAAACGCTAAAGTTTAACTCCTGAGCTTGCATTTGTAAAAAGCAGGTAACTTGTTTTGCATACCAGGGTTGTTTAGAGTTATACTTATTTTATTTTGTTACTGTATAAATGGCAGAGGATGCATTATTTTTTATTAGTAATTTTCCTTTTGCTGGGGTTCTCCTGTGGTCCTGCTGCAGACAGGAGACTATCGTAAATACAGCACAGTTGAAAATTTGCTGCTGAATTATTATTCAAAGTTTTACAGTGGGAAAACAATTGTCTTAAAACTTCAGTGAAGGAAAGTCAAAGACCAGGAATGAGAAATCTTGTTTCTGATCAGGAGGTAAAACAGAGCATCAGAAAAACCATGGGGAAATTCAAAGCTTGCTATGTTAACTTTACTGTCAGAAATGCAAGCCTCACTTTTTGAACTTCTGCTTTTACTTTCTGTTCTTAAGTTGGTGCGACATGGGCTCCTGACTTTGTGGTTGTGTCCCCTTGTGGCTCATGACAAAGGTAGCCAAATCTGTGGTGCAGTTAGGTAGCCCGGTGGGAGGGCCACCTTCACGTTCCCCTTCAGAAGTTTGCTCCCGCTGCAAACCGTGCATTGCAGCAGCAGTGTTCGCATCCTGATTTACTTTGTTTACCACTGGGACTCTTCCAGCAGTGACTCCTTTCTCTTTTCCTTAGCTCTGCTACTCTCGCCAGCGGAAACCTCGGCACCTCACAGTGTGCAGTGCTTTGCTCTCTGTGCAGGGAGCGCGAGCAGCAGGCTTCTCCGTGGTTCCCGCTGTTCGCAAGCGGATTGCTCGTCAGCATCTCGGTCTATGGGTCATCTGTGGTTTTCTTCCTTTATCGTGAGAATCTTAATGAATTGTGCAGTGTTCACTGCTCTTTGCTGCTCTTTATTTTTCAGGATTTTGAGTTGGGTAACCATCTGTTTTTAAACACTTTCTTTGTAACAGAGATCCTTGATGCAAGCTGGCTTTAGGCCACTTCAGAGGCCTTGCTTCCCCAAACTGAACGACTTAACAGTGGTCAAGTATGAGCAATACTGTTTGCCTGAAGCAATGCAAACAAAAATATTACTTTTCTTGTTTCCACCAGAGGTTACAAACTTTTGTGAATCCTAATTTGATATTTTTTTTTAAAAATAGAAGTAGCTCTGTTGAGTCCCTTCCACCTTAAAACAGTCTATGATTCTATTCTGAAGCCAGCAACATATGTGCTAATACTTAGGCTTGTATGAAATTAGTGTACAAGAATTTTCAGTATCAGACAGTTGTTTCTGGTCATACCCTTTCAACTTAGACACTTTCCGTAATTAAAAGATTCTAATGACTTGAGAATTAAAATTTAGCAACTTTGGTGAGATCTCCTCGCTTGTATACCAAGAACTTGCCAACTAAATTAAATAAATGTCTTTTATTCTTTTTCTTTTTTTTTTTTGTCCTATATATTAATTGCTGGAAGAATCTTTAAGCTGCTTGTCGTATATATCCATTTAGTTCTTTGGAGGACAGATGGTCAGATTCTGGGCTTTGATTAGTAGTATTCTTACGCTTAAAAGTTTTCCTCTCATCAATGGATTTAAAGATCTTACAATCAAGATGACTGCTAAAATAGAATTTGAAAGAAGGATACCTTCTTTTACATGAGACCAATGACAAGTAGCAACAAACGACCCAGAAGCATCCCACCACCAAACTCTGGAATCTTCTGTTTAGTTCGATTTCAAACAGGAATCTTTTTCATCTTGCCATTTAGTTTGACTATGAAATGCATTTATTTTGATTCCATTGATACAAAGACTTCTCCCATTTTTACTGATGAAGGTTAGAGTCTGTTCTTTCTTTACAAAGCTTGAGCGTTCTGCAAAGTACCAAAGGATGAGAGTCACAAAAGCAAATGGGAACCTAAGCAAACCTGGTAGCTGTGTGGTTTCCCTGCAGTATACTAAATTGACCCTTCAAAGCCAGATGTCAGTCACCAAGGATGCTCTGGTTCCATGTGATGCTGGTTTTGTTGTGTATTCGCAGACTTCCACCTCTGGCTGCTGACAGCCAGTGCGGAGTCCCTTTGCTAATGATGTGCTGGGTGGGAGCTGCCCTCCCCAGCCATGTTGGGAGCAGCCCCTTAGCTGCCAGTGTGTGTAAGACTTTGGTGTCACGAAGCTTCTCCAGTGTGGATGGATTTCATGTAGATAATACACTTAAAATGTGAGAGAGAAAAAAAAAAGGCAAAGAATGTAAGTGACCTAAGCAAGGGGGAACATAAATACACTGAATCAGAGATCCAACAATAAATTTCTATTTATTGGATCCACCACGGTATAATTGATCTTTCATTCTTTTGTTGAATTTAAGTAATTACTTGACTGTAGTGCAGCCTTTCACTGCTACAATCCACCCTCCTTACTTCCTTAAATATTCTTCAGTTTATTTTTTCTGTTATGAATGTCACTCGAATTAGACAACTAAAGAACGATTCTTATAAATATCTTTGTGGAGGAGGTGGTAGAAGAGGGATGGGTCATCTTCATTTTTGTCTACCCTCTGCTTTCACAAAAGCAATGGATTAATCCAAAGACTCAAATGATGAATATCAGTGGCAAGGAATTACACTTTAGGAGATACAGTCGTGTTTCTTTTTGTTTGAAGTTCGTTGCTGTATGCGTAGGTTGAGGACATAATTTTAGGTTAGCAAGGAGTTTGTAGCTGTATTTCATGCAATAAACTGCATTCTTGAAAACCTTTTTGGTTTTCTGATTCTTTGTGATAGTATAGGAGTCCGGTCTTGAGAATTTTTTATTGCTGATTTGTGTGATTTCTCTGCAAGTAATTGTTGTTGTTCTCCCTTTTCATGTTTGAAACAGCCCTTTCTGTTAGGATTCTTCATCTCCGTAGTAGTTGCATACCTTCACAGACCACTTAGCCTCATCTTCTCATCTGTTCAGTTGACAAAGAATTTCCAGATGTTTTCAGTTATAAAGTAGCTTCTTATCATTGAAGTTGTGGTGAATGAAAGTTGTTTGTTTTTTTTTTTTAAAGCATAAGGTGAAATAGTTCAGAAGTTACTTTGAACAAATGGAAATTTGATATATTTCCAGAGGGACCTGTGTAGGTCAAACACTGAATAAAAGGAGTGGAGAAAGCTTAATTACTTTTTTCAGATTGCTGCTAGAATGGGCTACCATTTTCACAACATATTGGATCACTTCCTAAATTCAGATTTAAGAACAGGTCAATATAGTACAGACATGAAGTCTCTATGAAAAATGTATGAAGCTTGTTCAGCCCAATGAGAAATTGATTAATGAATGTTTTAAATGATTTTTAGGAAAAAAACAATGTTTTGTGGTTTTTTTTTCCCTTTTTAATGAGAGGTAAACACTTTATTAGATATCTGTGTAGGTGGAAAATTGGCCTATGTACTTCTTCATATTTGCAAGAGAAAACCTATTGTATAGAACATAAATGAGAGCAGAAGAATATAAATTTAAGGAACTACTGTCATCATTATTCGAATACATCCTGTATCATCATCATGGAGTAGATAAATAGTTATCTGCATGCTTTAATTAGTGAATTCATGTATATCTAGTTATGATTAAGCTTTGACTTAAAATTAAAAAGTAATAAACATGTAATTAGAACACTTCTGTATTCATTTGCTCTGAATTTTATGATAGGTAAGTTGATTTTAAAATTACTTCAGGAAATACTTTGTTTTGTAAGTTGTCTTCAGGGGGAGGAAAAAATGCTTAAGAAGAAACATGATCTGAAAATCGAACTAGATGTAGCTGAAGTATGCAAAGCATCAAATGTAAAAAAGGAATATTATAATGTAAAATCAGAGCAATGATACAGAAGATTGCTGTAAGCAAACTTAGTCCACATTTAATTCCTTAAACACAAATGTGAATGGAGCAGGATTGTAATTCAGTGCATATTAAGTTCTGTCTTTCCAGTAATCCATGTTGAAGAATAACATTGCCCAGCCCTATCAGTGTAAAATTAATAATCTTAAGAGAATAAAATACTCAAATTATTATTGCTAGTATTTTACAGTTCTAGTATGCTTCAGGCACATAATAATATATAACAAATTGGTCATATAAAAGAAATATGAGGGCTATATTAATAGGCATGAAAAGCAAATACCTATAGGAATTAAAACAATAAAAGCAAGGAGAGCCAGTAGAGATACAAATTAATGTATATCCTCAGGAAGAGTAATTGAAGGTTTTCTGATTAGTCTAGTGGTAAATATATATATTTATTTATATAGAGTTACGTATTGGAATGCTATATTGTTATATGTATGGAATAAAATATGCTGTTATTCCATGTCCTTTATTTGTTTGAATGGAGGGAAAGTGCACGTGTAAAGGTAGAAGTGGAGGGGGCAGATCGGTTAAATGATCCTTTGAGCTGGCTGCAGAAAACTTTTCCTGCCTTTTTCCAGACTTTTTCCTGCCTTTGCCTTTTTGCTTGCAGAGTAGCACACAGATTTCTCCACATAAAAACTCCCAATGTGCAGTTGCGCAAACAAAACTCTTTAATTCCCAAGTTCTACTGGTTGTATACCTCTATAATGTATTGTTCTAGAGAGGCTGTGTACCTACTTTTACTCCTTTAATGAGGTTCAAATCCAGAGTGTTTTCTGTTTGTAAGACTTGGGTGTTTTTTAATGGCATTTTAATGCTGTGTGCATAAGCTAACCCTGCGGCCAGAGCGGAACCCATGATTTGCACCCTTGAGAAGCGCTGCTGTTATCACTGGGCTATCGTAGTGCTCCTGCTTGTTGGCTGACTTTGCAGCTTTAAGGATCCTGCCATCCCTTCGGTACAGTGGCAGATTTACTGGAAGGGTGGAGGCTTCCCCATCCTATCCTGATGGGGTGGGGACCGTTTTTCCTGGGAGACAAGCACTGTGTGCTTGAAACCTTCAATCTGATCTCTTCAGAGCATTGATCCTCATGTTCTGACTCTGTGGGCAAGTGCTTTAATTGCTACGTTTCTGTGGCTGTTGATAGTGTGTTTTTTTTAAATGAAAGTGGCCTTGGCCTCAGTATCTTGTTGTGAACTCTGTTTCACATGCGTTTCCACTCTGCTGCCTTGAGTCTCTCAGAACTTAGATGCTGGGATACATTAGATGAGATAGAGGTAAAAATACTTAGGTAAATATTAAGTATACTTACATAATATTTGTATGTACTTCCGTTAGGTTTGCTTGTGTACTAAGCAAAAAGAGAAGGAGGGTGTATCTTGATTGCGTATTTTTTTAAGTACCATGCTAGTTTAGCAGTAAATATGTGTAAGGGACTGTTACAATAGGTGCGTGTTTGCTTCGTAAAGAGACATTGTTGGCATGGGTTTGTGTGTCTCAAATTAGTTTATTCACACAGTACTCCATAAGCATATAGAGAAAATATCTACAAGGTTGAGAACTAAAAGTGACGTGAAAAGTAATGAATTAATTGTGTAATTTTAAATATGCTCTCTCTTCTATGTCAGAGCGGTGTAATAGCTCAGTTATGGTAATTTTGGAGATTTGTAGTTCTGCTGCAGCAACCTATGGTCTGGCACTGGTAGGTAGCCTACAAGAAACGTTTGAAAGGAAAACATGATGAAAGGTCTGAAATGCTAAAATGTAAAATTTTTTAAAGGCAAGCATGGTCAGTTTGGATATTTATTTTCCTTGTGTTAGACTGCTCTTTATTGTTTTAAAGCATAGTTCTTGGAAGGCAGAGAAGGAGGTAGGTTTTTACAGTGATTAATTCTAAATTACTCAGTGAAGGATTTTACCCACACAGGTGGCTTCATAGTATGAAGTCCTGTGGTACGAATATGGACACTATGCTCTGCCATGGGTCATGATCCAACAATTCCGGGAATTCCAGTTAGCAATAAACTGAAATACAAATTCAATATCTGTAACCATACAGAGCAGTAACATACCATTTGCTTTCCTCAGAAAGTCTCGTTTCTGGTATTACAGCATTTCATATGTCCTGCCACCCTTCCAGTCCTTTTGTGGTCTTTTGGCATAAGACTGAAAGCTCCCTGGGGCATGAGTGTTGTTCAGTTCATGTGCCATGCACACTTCAGATCTGCACCACAATATTCACATTATTATTTTCTGTTTCCTAAAACCAGTGCTTACCCAAGCATCACCTGGATGCTTTTCTTTACCATTGATTTTGCATCCAATGAAACTGGAAAGAAAAAGCCCAACCAGCTCCTCCCTACCCTCAAAAACCTCCCCAACTTCCCAACCCCCTGTCCCCAAATTTTGTAGAATGAATAGATTGAAAAATGTTGTGAGCTCCTCCTGCTGGTTCAGTAGTAGGGAGAGTTACATTTAAAAGCATGCTAATGTAATGTTAAGAGCCTGGGTTATTACCACAAAAGCCATAGTTAACTCAGCAGCTCCTGGATGGTGTTTCATCTTTAATTCTATTCTCTGAGCAAATCTCAGCACATTTAATATTCAGTATGACACTCCACTTTGGGATCTCTTGATGCTTTGGCATAGGGGGAAACTATAAGGTCATTGCTGCTTTGAGTTGCTTTCTTAGCTCTAAATTTCTTTGCTGCTTTTTTGCCCCTTTAATTTAATTTTTAAGTAAGCCAGACTATTAACAGTACTTTAATGTAGCTTTTGTGGCTTGTGAAAAATAATGCTGCTGTAGTGGATAGATGTGCGTCAGCTGTGACTAAATGTTTTGATGTAGTCTTCTCAAAAGATAGACTAGAAGAGCTTTCCTTTGAAATATGTGAAGCAGTTTTAGACACAGCTTCTCAGATGGATCTAATTAGTCTTTCATACGGACTGGATGTCCGTTTGTTGCAGCTGAATTCTCATTTCATTCACCCATAACTAGAAACACCTCGCTTCAAACATGTTTCTTCAAAGAAAGAAGGGTTTAGGGTTCCATGTTTTACTGCTTTTTGATGTTGGTTTCCCTTTAACTGAGAAGACCTTATGTTTATACAACTGTTATTATTAAGAAAACATAGCTTTGTTCATGAGAGTTCATTCGGTATCAGTGTTGGCTATTGGTAGAAGTCGGAGATCTGTGGAATAGATCTTGCTATACGAGACTAGCGGGACAGCTGTACGTCTGGCTGTTAAGCTCGTTGTGAGGAAGATTTGAATGCAAGCAGGATGTTCTGACAAAACAAGGGAACCTGGGTTGTGGGAGGATGAAAATTAAGATTAGGGTCATCAATGGATAGCAGTCCTACTTACTGTTTATATACCACAGTCACCAAAGAGACATTGTACCCTGTACTGGTCCCCATTTAGGGTGCGTTTTCTTGGCACAGTTCAGTACAGTACAAAGGAACCTGATGTGACTAACCTCGTTTGGGCAGTAGTGCCCAACGCAACTGTTCTGCTCCCAGTTGAACTAACTGGTTTAGAGCTGGCACATGCAGCTCCATGTGACGCTGCGTTGTGCCATGTCATGACACCTCTGCAGCGAAGAATATAATGAAAGCTGTAGTGGTGTCTAAGTGATCACTGTGAAATATTCCGTGAATGATGCTCGGATACTGCTACAGTTGAAGCTTAAAGAAAATGAGTGGAAGGAAGGCAGGGTGGCAGATGCTCTGCCTGTGTCTAGTCCCCACTAGCTGCTTTGTGGTCATGATGTCCTTTAGACTAAGGGGACTTAGTTTGCAGAAACAGGCTGATGGTTCTGGCTTTACTTCTCTGCTTCCCGGCTGTGTAGCTGAGCTGGTTTTGCCTCTGGTGATTGCCGTTCACCTCTTCTCTTCCATGTCAATGGAAGAACAGTCCAGCCCCACTGCCTCAGATGATGGCACCTAGGACATGTTGATAGGTAGGAGAGTATGTTTTGGTGGGCTGTGAGCAGTCTGGCGTTAGTGGAACTGGCCGGTCTGCTGGGTTGTCCCTCGGGTCATTGTTACTTGTCCACATGAATGTCTGCCAGGGAGTTCTCACCGCAATAGTTCTTCCTGCCCCTAGCCTCACCCAGTCATTTCCTCCATTTGTTGCTCACCATGTCATCCTCCTTTCTTAAATCCTCTGCTTGTCCATAAGCAGCTTCATGTGCCCTGTTTGTCCTGTCAGAAAGCAGGTCTGCATCTGCTGTGCAGTCACTCACATACAGGTTAGCCAGCACAGCTGCTTGATGGCAACCAATTTGTCTTTTTCGAAGAGCTGAATGGGGGCACTCATTTTATTCTCTGTGCAGCATCTCATTCTCATAAAACTTAAAGGGATTTTAATATAAAATCACAGAATGGTTTGGGTTGGAAGGAACCTTAAAGATCATCTATTTCCAACCCCCCTGCCGCGGGCAGAGACACCTTCCACTAGACCAGGTTATTCAGAGCCCCATCCAGCCTGGTCTTGAACACATCCAATGTTGGATCATCTACAACCTCCCTAGGCAACCTATTCCAGTGTCTCCCCACCCTCATAGTGAAAAACTTCTTTGTAATTTCTAATCTAAATCTACCCTTTTCCAGTTTAAAGCCATTACCCCTTGTCCTATCACTACAAGACTTTGTGAAAAGTCCTTCCCCAGCTTTCTTGTAGGCCCCTTCACATGCTGCAATGAGATGTCGCTGGAGCCTTCTCCAGGCTGAACAACCCCAATTCTCTCAGCCTGTCCTTGTAGAAGAGGTGTTCCAGCCCTCCGATCATCTTTGTGGCCTTCCTCTGAAGCTACTCCAACAGGTCTGTGTCCCTCCTGTACTGGGGGCCCCAGAGGTGGACACAGTACTCCAGCTGGGGTCTTAACAAGAGTGGAGTAGAGGCAGAGATGTTTAGTTACTACTGACTAGTCCCTGGGTTCAGAAGCTGAGTGGGTGGGGATTTAGAGGGGGGGACTCACAAATAGACAGTCATTTTGTTAACCACTTTTTCTTTTCAAGATCAGGCTAAAGGTACTGTTATTGAAAGGGTTAATAAAGAGAACAGGGTTGTTCTGAATGCAGGAGGAGGGAAATTATTTTAAATTATTAAAAATGAATTTCATCACTGTCTGTGTCTCATATAGAGAATAAAAAAAGGAACCTGATTTAAGTAGTCGTGATCTACTGCCAATGGTTTATTTCATTTTTACAGAGAATATCTACAGATCTCAAGGACATACAGTAAATTAAAATCAACTGGAAACCAAAATAGACCTCTAGCTTCATAATTCTAGAATCATATTGGGTAATATTGTATGCACTGGTCTTTATTTCAAAGATTGTTGTTGCAGTTCCAGAATCACTTAGATTTAAGGAATGCCAGATGTCAGGTGCGTAGTTTGCAGTAGGGTTAACTATGTGACTGACTGCAGAATCCCTTCGTTCTTCTCTGTGTTGTATAGGCCAGCTCTGGGTGTTTCCCCGTAGTTTGTGTTCTGATGGGGACTGTTGTCCATAGACCTTTGTTTCATTTCTTCTGGAAATGTAAAGAGAGGTGATGTGCTAGGGGAGGGTAGGAAGGGAAGGGTGACTTTTGTGTTTAAAGGGGCTGGGTGCTGACTTCTATCCCTGCCTCTGCCAAATCAGAGGTCCTGGCCAAATCTTTGAAAGCATACTTTCTAAACACAGTCGGTTCTGTATGGTCTTCATTCTCTGGGCCTCAAACCTCGCACTTGGAAATGCTGAATACTCACAGCTGCTGGGGAGATCACTGCAGTCAGAGTATTTAAAGTTGTGAAGCAAGGTACTCTATTGGTTTCACGTGCATCATCTATTTAGTATGGTCTTTTTCAACTGTTGATGTCTCATCTCTAGTAGTGTGAGATGATGGGAATGTGGTGAAAATAAACAGATGTTTCTCTAACATGAAAGAGTGAAATACTATGTGCTAAGGGAGACATAAAAAGCGTGATGAAGAAACGATGCTTGGACTATGGACTAAGACTTGAGTAGCATGCAGTAAGCCTACCTGAACAATTTGGAGACTAGTTTCATTAACAAATATGGTTCAGTAGTGTGTCCACAGCATTTGGATCTGTTTAAAATATGTATACAAAGGAGATGAAGCCAGGTAGTGCTTCATATCTCAAATGTTACCAGCTTGTGATCTTCACAGTCATGTAACGTGTCTGAAATTAGCAACTATGTGTGTGTGAGAGAGGAACTCCCTACGTTCTTATGTAATAGTTCTTCCTCTTCCCCCTCCAATTTGCTTTGTAATGTAATGTTGATACTCTGAGGGTTTCTTAGTTGGGTTGGATCCGTTAAGGTCATTGTATGGACCTCTGCAGTGAGTTGAGAGTGTAATTGCTGGTAAGACTGCCATTTTCTGCCCAGCACAGTAAGAGCAATGAACAGTAAAAGTCAGGAATTTTATTCCAGACTCTGTTTCTAAAGGCTGGTCAAGCATTCAGAGGTTGTGCCTTCTGCGTGTTTGCTTCTTTTTGCTTGCTGCTACTAATGTGTCATTTTTCAAGCCCTGCCTCTGCCCTCTCCAGTCACGGGGCCATCAGTGGCCAGTTTTTGTTGTACATTTCCCCACCTTTCTTTTTTCTTTCTTTTTTTTTTTAAATTGGTTGTAAGCAGAAGGGCTGAGGTCCTTACAGGCTGACCCCTGTTCTTACCTCTGTCATCGGTGTGGTTCCAAAGAATGTTAATCCATATGGTGGTAAGCACTTTATATATATAAATTGTTCATATATTGTTGTTTATACTGCTGCTTCTTCATATGGTGCTCAGCCCTAGCAGGAATAAGCGTTGAAACCACAGAAGTGACATTCCTATTAGATTTGTACTTGAGCTGGTATTCTGCAATCCAAAAACACAGTTTCAGAGGAAGCTGTGTTCAACCTTGGACTGGGACGTGTTAAAAGCAAGGAAGCATCTTCTAGAAAGGTAGTTGTGAAATGTGGTGATCTGCAGCTATAGATGGGATTTGGTTTTGAAATGCATAGAACTCATTCAAAGTCACGCATTTTGCAGAATAGTAGAGGTGCATTCCAACTGTTTCACTTCCCAGGCAGATTTTCAAGCCTCTGTTCCCAATTGTGAAGGAGATGTTGCAACCTTTCATTAAAAAGTCAGTATAATTTAGTAATGTGGCCAAAAAATGTCGTCTTGTTCCGTGTCAGAAATGGCTGCATATGTCTCTCTGAAATTTCCCCTTTTTGAAGTTACTTCTAAATGACTGTTCAGCCTAAACAGAGTTTGAGTTGTAAGAAACTGAAAATACAGTGTGATGATGGGAGAAGTTGGACAAGTTTGGCACTCCAGCTCTTCCCTTCCCCCTCATGCTGTAGCTCCTGGTCCAGACCCATGCCTTTTGACAGGCTCTCCCTCAGCTCCTCCCATGCTCCTTCTGTCTTCATTCCAACCTTGTCTTTCTGTTGTGGCTGCCCTCCTGTTTCCACCATCTAACCTCTATCAGCTGTTTCCTTTATTGCTGTAATCGCTGTGTATTTTTACACAGTGACCTCTTTGTCACTGCTGGAGCAGCCCAGCTGTTTGACGGTAACAGACTAGTTTGTATGCACGATTTATCCCATTTTAATGTAATATTTTTCTCCTAGCTGATAGGGGAGGAGGGAAGTAGTTTAATGAAAAGTATGTATGGTTTAACTGGCATCTTTATTTTGATGATAGCGAGCTTTGCATATTGTTAATTTATAACCATTATACTTTTGCGTAATTTATGGTCTTTTATGTTAGTTTCATCATCTAAACTCTCAAAAGAAAGCTACATTGATGGCCAATCAACATAACAGAAACCAAGAATGTTTGGGTTGGAAAGGACCTTTAAAGGTCATCTAGTCCAACCCCTCTGCCATGGGCAGGGACATGTCTCCCTAGATCAGGTTGTTCAAAGCCCTGTCCAACCTGACCTTGAACACTTAATAGGCATGAGCAATAATGACCAATTTTGTTGTTTAAAGATAATGGCAATAAATGAAGAGAAGGCTAGAGACAGATAGTATGTCCCAAATCTCAAGGAACTGAGAGCTTGGGCCTCCTTTTTTTACCAGTTAAACAGACCAAGAGCAAAGCCAGACAGAAATAGGATGCCCTTGAACAAGACAGCAGCAACTCTTAAGGTAAAACAGAGATAAATAGACCCTCTCCCTTACACAGCTGATGGATTTTTCCTGGCCTTGGCAAAGGAAAACTTTCGGAAATAGGTAAGTTAATAGGAACGGAGGGGAAGGACCAGGGGATGATCATTGTTGGTCACAATCAATCTGACTGTCAGCTCATCCAGCCAAACTCTGTGGCGAGATCAAATCATGTTGGCCCATTACGTGGGCTACATCTGCAATCCAAATGTGATTTGAAGCTGCGCAGGCTGACCCTGTGAAGTACGCATACTCACTACTTCTTTTTTTTCTAATTTATATCATAAATCTTAATTCAAAATATCTGAATTTGCTTTGTAATAATGTGCTTGAAACAACTGAAGTGCTGGATGACCTTAAGAACGAGCACTTTCAGGAGCGTTACTGAGTGGGATCTTTTGAATCTGTTGAACAGCTCACGTTCCCAACAGAAGCTGTTTCAATAGCTGAGGGTGTGTCCCAGAAAGTTCAACATTAGTAATGCTTTCCAGAATAGGTGGGAAATTATTTTGAAAAATGGCAGTAGAAAGTGTGTTTGATGTTGCACACAACTCTGGCATTTTTTCAGTCATTTGGAGCTATTAATCTGCTTTACTAGATCTGCCCAGCTCTTTCTGTGGATATGTGCATGTTGTTTTTTTTTTTTATTCTGCAGCTGAGACTTTTTTAATGGTCTCCATTAGTTTATCATTTTAGCAAGTTTACTTCTGGTACACTTAGCTGGAGTGATTAACAGATGAAATGACTTCAAAGTATAAATTCTCATTTGGGTTTCTAGGTTATATTTCATCTCTGTTGTATGCCTTCCTAATTACCAGCATATTTCAGTACTTAAAATTAGAACTTTAAAGCATGTATTATTCATCTTCTCTAGATCAGAATTAAAAACAACATGGGCTGACAAGTTATATTATTTCTTCAAAATCTGATAATGTTGTATTTTCTCTCACATTCAGGCCTAATTATTTCTTTCAAAATATTAAATCAAGAATTGTTTTAATCCACATGACATAGTTTGGTGGATTTTTCAATTACACTGTCATTGTTTTTTTGGGGGTGTTTTTTCTTAAAGCAGCACTGCCCTGTGTTGTGTTTGATCTGGAACATAGCTGTCCAGCTCTGAACTGGTATCAGTGGTGCTTGTCGTTGGCACCAGCACTGAAGAAAGCTCAATGCAGATTTTGCAATTTGGTCTTAGCCCTACAAAATGTCTGAAGAGTAAATACAAAGCACAGGTAACTTTGGGAACAATATGATTTAGATACAGCTTAATGACTTGGGCTAATCTCTGAGTGTATCTTACTATGTTAAATCTTGGTCTTGTTAAGTAATGGCATTAAAAACCAATCTGTGCAAAGCACGTAGAAGATTAATTAACATTGGGAAGGAGGGAGATGTCTGAGCCTTTCACCTGTAAGATACCCTTTATCTCCAGCTGAGCTTGCCAGCCTTTAATGCTATTTGTCATCTTCCCTAACAGGTATCTTGGTGTTTTTTTTCCATGCTGCCCTTTACACTTTGAATGACTCCTGTAATGCCAATACTATGTATTAATCTGCTGCCCTCTCCCACCGAAGGCTTTAAATATTTGTTTGGCTTAAGCAACAAAATCAAAACACGTTAATTTAGCTGGTGTATGCTTCCTTTTACAAACAATTAATGTAAAGGGAGCATTAATGAAGATAAAATATGTATTCATATATTGAAGGAAGTTATAAATACAGAGTTAAGGCCTATCTGTTATGATGCTTTTCATATAACTATTATTTATGAAGATGATATTAATTATTTTCTGCTAAAGCAAACATGCGCAAGGAGACTTCTCCGTATAGCTTCGATATGCCTTTATGGTGCACACCAGTGGGTGGTCTTTACGCAAGTAGCCATGTTGGCTTGCACTGTTTGATTTGAAGGAATGGGTTATGTAGACAAGGGACTCTTTGAATGAATATTTTCCCTATGTGGTGATCATTCGGGCATGGTGGTGCCATTTAACATCTTTGTTGGTGACATGGAATTGGGTGCACTCTCAGCAGGTTTGCAGACAGCACCAAGCTGTGTGGTGCAGTTGACACACTGGAGGGAAGGGAGGCCATCCAGAGGGACCTTGACAGGCTTGAGAGGTGGGCCTCTGCCAACCTCGTGAAGTTCAACAAGGCCAAATGCCAGGTCCTGCAGCTGGATCGGGGCAATCCCAAACACAAATACAGGCTGGGTGGTATATGGACTGGGAGTAGTCCTGAGGAGAAAGACTTTGGGGTGCTGGTTCATGAAAAGGTCAACATGAGGCAACAGTGTACAAGTGCAGCCCAGAAAGCCAACCATATCCTGGGCTGCATCAAGAGAAGCATGGCCAGCAGGTTGATGGAGGTGATTCTGCCCCTCTACTCTGCTCTCATGGGACCCCACCTGGACTACTGTGTCCAGCTCTGGAGCCCCCAGCACAAGAAGGACATAGACCTGTTGGAGACGGTCCACAGGAGGGCTACAAGGATGATTAGAGGGCTGGAACACCTCTCGTATGAGGACAGGCTGAGAGAGTTTGGGTGAGAAGAGAAGGCTCAGGGAGACCTTATTGCAGCCTTCCAGTATCTGAAGGGACCTACAAGAAAGCTGGGGAGGGAGTTTTTACAAGGGCTTGTAGTTATAGGATGAGGGATAATGGGTTCAGACTGGAAGAGGGTAGGTTTAGATTATCCCTGGATGTGTTTAAGACCAGGCTGGATGGGGCCTTGAGCAACCTGGTCTAGTGGAAGGTGTCCCTGCCCATGGCATGGGGTTTGGAATTGGATGATCTTTAAGGTCCCTTCCAACCCAAGCCATTCTATGATGGAACTGTCTGGCTTCTTTCAGCTATTAAATTTTTTGCTGGTGATAAAGGTAATATTTGATGTGCAAGAAAGGAATGGCAGGGACTGTTCTGTTTGTGCCTACATTGTACGCTGATGCTTCTTGTATGATTTTTACTTGGATATTCACACTTGTATTTTTATTTTTAAATTTCTGGTGTGTGTGTTTAAATGCACATTATTGAAAAGCATGGTGTTATTACTGCTTCATAGTATCTTAATTCTCTCAGGAAGAGCTGTGATTTTTTTTTTTTTTTTTTCATTCTTTTCTTTCTTCTTTCCCTGTTTTGCACCTTTTGGTCTTTCTAAGGAAATATGTTTTGTGTAAACAATCTCTTGGGTTTAGATAACCTTGAGCTTCAGTGCTGTAGGAATTCTGCCTGGAGTTGAATGCTGGCCTTTAACTTACATGGAAACCTCATCATTAGCACAGTCTGCTGTGGAATACTAGGATGTTTTTTCTCCTTGTTCCAGTGTAAGGCATCTGTTTTTAAAATAGTACAGATAATCTCCATTTTGCTTGCATGCATCGAAGGCTAAGAAATATTTATTGGACTAATAACAGTGGCTGGAGTATGTCTTACTTTAAAAGAAGTGATTTTTGCAGCACTAGGGATAAGACATAAAATTTTTCTGTTGTTCTGGGCTTGAGGTTTTTGTGTTGTTTCTATAAATTTAAGGGTAACATTATGGTTTTATTAAATCGTTCTGCATTATGTTGCATGACAGAGGAAATGGGGCTTTTACAGATGTGGGCTATCGGCAGTTTAGGTATCAGATCTAATGCAATGAAATGGCTTATTAGGATCATGGAAAGCTCTAAAATTCTTGCGCCATTACTGAAAGTTCACGGTACATGCGGCTTTTTAATTTTCTTATCCATTTGACTGGAAATAGGTGATCAGCGGTTTTAATTGCATGAAAAAGTATTTAAATGTTCTTTTAATTGGTCATTGTTTGCTAATTGGTAAAAGGATTCTGATGATACCAAAGTCTTTTTCTTCACTGAGGAACTGCTGATTGTCTGGCACTTGTTATTTCATGGGTCAGAAGTGAAGTGTGCTTGTCTTGCAGGAAAAGCCTGCCCAAGGTTCCTCTCCACAGAAACATTTTTTTCCCAAAGTGACTCAACATCCAAGACCTTGTGGGAGCTGTACAATTCTATATGAAAAGTATATGCAATGCCTACCTTAGATAAAGCATACCTGAGTTACCATCTTTTTTCAGTTCTCCTCAGATTCCTGGATCACAGTGAAAAGCAAGCTATTATAATGTTTAAAACTGCTTGTAGGTAGTGTACTTTGCTCTCTCCATGCCAAAGGTGAGATCCATCCTCATCACTGAAAGAGCTCTTCTGGTGGCTGGTGTCTGTCTGCCTAATGTCAACATTCATACATCACTCTGCATGTATAAAAGCAGAGACTGTGTTAAGTGTGAAGAGCACATCACACTTGACACCCCCTGCTCTGGTCTGGATTCAGTCCAGGGAACAGGAAGAAACAGGTTTTGTCAGAGCAGGCATAAGTTGAAAACATCTCCTTTTTCTCTTCCAGCTTTCTTAGTAGTGAGGTTATTGGAGATTCATTTTGTCATCTAGGGCTGAAGCCATAATGAATGAATAACAAGAACTGCCAGCTTTTTAGGGAGCCTTCCAGCAGGCAACCCTATCCGGAGAGCATGGTTCATGCTAGATCAGAAAGGGTAGCTGGTTTGGCTTGAAGAATACCACACTGTCATTATCAAGTCTCAGAAACTTTTTTTTTTTTTGTGATGAAAAGTATTCTCTTAACATGATGGACAACACAGCAGCAGCATCTATGTAATTGTATGCCATTTCAAGAAAGGACAAATGGTACCTTCTTGTGGAGAGAAGTGTTTGTCTATGTGCTATTGACAGCAGAAGCAGGCAGATCTCCCAGGCAAATGGACTCTGCGCTGAGAAGCTTGACCAAGGGGACTGGAGCAGCGTTGTGGCCGCATTCAGGAGAATCATAAGCCTTGGAAGCTTGATGAGGTAGAGTGCTGTGTTCCCAGGGGTGCGGAGGGCTGGCAGGCTCCTTCGCTGCAAGTAGTGTTGGACTGTGAAAGTTACTGTTAAAGCATTTTCTGTCAAAATAAAAGGAAATCTATTTTCTGGAAATGGAGTAAAAATTGACTCTTTGACAGTAGAAGCACTGTCTTTTGCCATCCCTTTAATTGCTGTCATTCTAGCAACAACTCCTAAGACCCACCAATATTTTCTCCTCAAACTACTACTCTAGTTTTGCGACTGCCTAAACTTAGAGTGGAACTAACTCACTACGTCTTGTGTCCCAGCAGACACCTGTTGATGCCAGCCCCAGTTCAACTGTGTTTGACTGCACAGGTCCTACCATGAGCAAACTGAATCAAACATAGATTTCATTTTTAGAGCTATAATAAAGCAGGATGCACCTGAAGAAGAAAAAATCAATAAATGTGTATTTTACATACAGTTTGGAATTGCATGAAAGGATTTATTAATTCCAATAGTCCCCATTTCCCTACATGTCAAAGTCACAGCAACAGATAAAGTAAAAACAGTTAAACCAGGTTTCCTTATTGATGCAGCTCCATCTTGACATTCTCCTAATTCACAACCAGCTTAACTGAGAACTTCAAACCTCTATTTTCTGCCTAGTTGAGCTGCTTTATTCAGTATTTCTCTGTTATATAGAACATAATGGTAAGGACATTTTTGCAAGTTTGAGCTTTATTAACGGAACTAATGCCTTCAGCAAGAGTACAGGTGCAGAATATGAGTTTGTACTAAAAGTATATTCAGTTTTTATCACTTACAAGACAGTTCTGCTATCTTTTGTCTGGAAACAATGTGTGAAGAAGAAAAAATTTGCACGTTTCATATGCAATATAATACAAATGTATCTATATTGTGATTTTTTGTAAGTAGCAAGTAGTGTAATGACTTGTTACCTTGAAAGAATTGGAGAATTTGAAAAGAGAGCTCCCTCTTTGTTTTACACTATCTGGCTGCATAGAGGAGAAAATGTATGAAAAGTTTCCATTGTGAGGTGGCTGAAATTCTTTGTATCAGAAAATATCAATGCCCAGAGACTCACTCCTAATGGCATCAAAGCTAATTCGACCTGAACAATCCCTATTTCATGGACAGGAAGGTACTAGATTCCTATAAAGAGATGTGCAAAGCTACAAAGTGATCAAATGTTGCAATTATTAACAAACAGAAGACCTATAAACTTAATGCAGTAACTGTCAGCTTCTTGGATAGAAAGTTTGTCAATCTCCAGGGATTTTGAGAGCCTTTTCATTAATTGTGTAACTCTGAACATTCATTTTTCCCAGTCCTACTTGCCATTACTATCATTATACACCACCTTTGTTGTGGTTATAACAAGGAAACTCCCCACAGTGAAGATCAGTGCACAACCAGGTAATTACATTTTACATGTACGTTAACAAGCTTTGATTATTTTTGTAGTCAGTAGGTGCTGCAATCCACCTAACTTTAAAAAAAATCTCAGGTTCTAAGCCATCTCTGTGGAAAAGTGGAGATTCATTGTAGAGAGCAAGAGTTAACAGTAAATCCAAATGAGGGGTGCTCTGGCTCGTGGGGTCTGTGGTCACAGAATGGGCCTGTCTGAATTCAGTTTTCATAGAATTATTACTCAGGAACATGCCAAAAATTTTTCAAGACTGATGAGAAAATCCATAAAATATGTCTGTTTTGCTTTATTGTGTCATCATTTTGAAGCTCTAAAAATTCAGTCTTAGAATTTTAGCACTTCATTATGCATTTAGGGCTTTGACAGCTGGTCTTGTTGATTGTTCTAAGTACTTTGACCTTTCCTAGATACTTCACCTGTGAGCTGTCAAAGGTATGTATGTGTGTCAGTCTTCATAGCTAGCAGTAATGAGTATGATTGCTTTTAAAATTGGTGTAGATAAATAGAAAAGTTTTATTTCCTGGATTTTCTTAAAAGCAGAAAAATTAGGCTTTTTTGTCAACCTCAGTTGTTGTTGCTGAAAGATTTTTACTGTTATTGTTTCTTAATACAGCTCAATAAGCTCAGGGATACTTGAGATTTCCATTCTACCATGTATTGACTAGAAAGACAACAGACATCATTTCCATTTACCCATTACAAAGTTACTGTCTTCCGCTTCTCCAGGCCTTCCCCAAAGCTTTTCTATGAGGATGCCTGCAAAACACTGAGCCAGGGGTTAGGCAAAACCCGTGCTGTAGCCAGTGTTCGTCATACCAGATGGTGCCCTTGCCAAGTCATTGTCTTGTACAGGCAGATACAAAGCGTTCATGTTATGGGGAGAGCTTAATTTGTGGATTAAGAGAAGTGACAAGTATGGCCAGGTGCAAAGGCTCTGTTTTCATGAAAATAACCCTTGCAGGTAAAAGAAAAGGTGAGGAGACCTCAAACCTGTATTTTGGAGCTTTTTCCCTCAGTGAAGTATTTTTTACTTTTCTTTAAACAAAGAGTGATTGACTGTCCTGGGATCTTATCAATACTTATAAATATCTGAAGGGTAGGTGTCAAGAAGATGGGGCCTAGTCCGTTTTCAGTGGTGGTCAGTGACAGCACAAGGGGCAATGGGCACAAACTAGAACACACCTCAACATAAGGAAAAAATTCTTTACTGCGAGCCCTGGAACAGGCTGCCCAGAGCGGTGGTGGAGTCTGCTTTTCTGGAGACTTTCAAAACCTGCCTGGACGTATTCCTGTGTAATCTACTCTAGTAGAACTGGCTTTGACAGGGGGGTGGACTAGATGATCTCCAGAGGTCCCTTCCAACCCCTACCATTCTGTGATTCTGTCCCCATCCAGTAACTGGGGCAGAGGGAGGATGCTTGAGCTTAGTTCTCTAAACTTTCACAATATTGCTTTAATCTTAGGTGACTATGTGATGATAAACAGGACAAATGATTCACTGTGTGTACCAAAGAACTAGCCTAGGTCTGTAGAAGAACTGTGTTGTATGCAGATGGTATGTTGATCTTTAATTTCTTTCTTTTGCCTTCATCAACATCCAGGATTAACCTTTAATGTATCTGAAAGACTTTAAATGCTTCATTGTGGTTTCTTTTGCCAGTAAAACTGTGTAAAGGGCTGGTACTTGCACATGCCTGGAGTTTCCATTATCTCACCTGGGCTGAAGCGTTGGCATCCTTTTCCTACCTATTGCTGGTGACACACAACGGGACTGGGTGTTTCTGCACCTGCCTTCTCTGAAGGTCATGCACTGGCCACCTGTGGACTGACAAACTCCACTAGTGCTGAGTTCAGCATTAGAACCTGCAGCCACTCTCCCTTCTGCTGGTCTCATGTCGTGGGGAGTGATTAAAGCCCTTTTTTTGTTGAAGCTCTACTGGTGCAGCAAGGAATAAAACATTCACGAGGCCAGAGACCGAATGTCCAAGGAGGACCAAAGTTGCAGGCCGGCCATGGGGCTGTGAGTCTGGATGAAAGGAAGCCTCAGCCCTGGCTTCTATTTCTGGGACTGCTCAGAGATTTTATCCTGTGACGGGTTTTGACACTACTGAGTAAACATAAAATTTAGCTTGGGTTATATGATCTTGCAGTAAGTAGAATACAGTATGGTAAGTAAAATAATTTTTGAGGGGTTTATATACTTGGGTATTGCTTTTAATTTACGAACATAAAACTTGCACTTGTTCAGCATTAAGTTTAAAAAATTACCTGAACTAAATGCCATTTTTTGGGTCTTAAAAATTAAATATAGCATCTATTTAAAATATACCTTACGGTTTATATCAGCTAAAATCAGCTGCTCCACTTCTTGCAGTCTTTCCAGTTCTAAAAGGACCATCCTTTCTGCAGGGGGATGAATAATGTAGGTTAGCTTGTTTCTGTGGGCATTTATTACAGCCACACGGAACGGTTCCTGGAGAGGTTTTCTATTTCTTATTTAGCAGCAGTGAAAATCGCAATTATTCTATTTACTTGGCTTGCCACAATGGCAGAGAGTAATTCTTTGGACTGTGAGGAGGAAATGTTTGTTTTCTCTGGCTGCTCCTTGCATATGCTGCTCCAATTATAATTAAATATGAATATTTACCGATAAAATGGAGCATTTTTCAAGTTCAGTTAAATTGATTTTTAAGATCCGAGGTATAGACATAGGCAACCCATCTTGTGTTTTGTATAATGCTATTCATTATACAGAACTAATAGACAGAGTGGCGAATCAATAAAATATCACCATGCACGTCAGATGAACATTATGGCTGTAAATTCTTCATCAGGAAGAATCTGTAGGGGAAAAAAGGAAACAAAAAGCTAGATCAAAAGCGATGTGGGGAATTAATGTGGGGAAGATGAAAGGGAAGGAAACGAACAATGGAGTTGATGTAAGTGGAGGATTAAGTACAGCAGAAGCAATCATTTTTTATGGGACAGATGAAAAGAAATTGAGAATAATTGTTACGGGAGGTGCAAGTAGTGGCAAGTTGAAAATGACATGTATTTAATGGCCATATGAAAACTAGGGTTTGCCCATGATTTGTGCTATCATTCATTTCCAAGAAGGAGCTTCCTAATAGCTCTTGTGGTATCATGTGCCATTCTATCAATGGCATTCACAAAAGCTTATTGGATTCTTTTAGAAGTTAAAATACCGTGCTAGCATCATTCAACATTGTTTGGCTCTGGATAACAATTTTATTTAAAATATTTGAAGCTAGCCAGATCTTCCATTTGCGTCTGCTAACCCTTTGTACATGTGACACTAGGTTAACTGGCTTGCTTAAAGCAGTGTTGACAGATGCAGCTCATTACCTGGTACAGCTGATAATGTGCAATAGGAAGTTCTGCAGTTTACTCTGGAAGTTCCTAAAATACTGGATAAACAGAAATTATTGGTAGGGCAAAATTATATCTTTTAAAAAACATGCTAAATGCTGTTGTTAATATCTTAGGACTAAGGAAAGCCTATCTTCCAAAACCATGCATAAGGCACAGCTCTGTTATGAGGAGTATTTTGGGAAGAAACAAGACTAGAGTGTTGCTGTGTTTCCTGGCTGTCCTTTGCTGCATCCCACCTGATGCAGAGGGCAAAGGAGTCCAAACCCTGGCTCTCAGATCTCAGGGTCATCTCAGTCCCTCACAGAGCAGCAGTAGTGCTGCAAAATATCTGTATCCTTGTGCGTGGGAAAGACAGCGGAGGAAAATCTGAAGGGACAGTTGGTGCCTCCTTCTTTCTTGGGTCTTTATCCCACAGCTGGTAAGGGAAGCCTTGACCAGCAAGGCGGAGGTGGCATTTGTCCCTAAGAGAAGTTTCTTGTTCATTGACTTAAAAGATTCTTCCTGACTCATCCTGATTTTTCTCCTTGATTCTATCCTATTACTCACACTAGTCAAGAGCTATGACGATTACACCTGTAGGAGCTTTTCAAATCTTTATTGTTATTCCTGCCTGTCCTCCATTTGCCAAAGTCTATCTGTAAGTCAAAGCATTGGACATGGTGGTGTTGGGAGGGAAGCAAGTGTGATGGTGTGCTGTTATGCTGGTCTGTCGCTGATAATTTGAACACTGAGGCTTTCAATTTTTTGCTGGTATTTTGAGCAGTGTGTTCAAGCCCACCTTCAGTCCTTATTGCTCTTTCTGTGCTGTCCTCAATTCGTCACCATTTTTTGAATAATGAGGCCTTGAATTATGGATACATGATTGTACCAGGCTCTTTATAGTCCTCTCCCTACCATTTATGGTATGTTTGATTTTTAATGTGTGAAGTTAGCTTTGTTACATAGTTTTCTAGGTAGGGCTCCTATATAGACAGGAACTATGATTTCCCTGCTCTGAGGTCACATCCCTTGCCTTTTTTACCTGGAATTACACTAGTGCTCCCCCCCTCCCCCCCCCCTTTTTCATTTGCTGGTATTTTCTTTTAACCTTACTGGGGTTTTCCCCCAATGTTTCTAATGTAATTTTGGGATTTTTTTTTGAAAACGTTGCTCAGCTTTTAAACACTTGCTGTCTACTTCTTCATTTTTCATAATACCTACTTTTGCACTAGTACTGTACTACATTTCCTGTTGTTACACTTGCATAGAACCTCTCTTAAGCTCTTTAAAGGCATTAGGAATGTCTTAACATTTTTGTTTTGTTTCACTGACAATCTCCTAAATTTCCCATGTGAGTTGCGTTGATGCTTTGTATTTGAGGTGCCAGCTTGCTGAAAGCCCTGGTTCTCCAACGAATGCCTTGTGAAGTTATATTTTATCTTATTTTCTGAATTAAAACTTGTACAGAGCAAAATCTTTAATGTGATCTTTTGTTTTGTACCTTCCAGTCTTTGTGATGCTTCCAACTACTTCTTGCTGTTTTATTGTCAAAATTAGATATTGCTTCTTAGTGAGAGAGAATGAATTTCACACTCGTTAAAAGAAATTAAGATGATCAGCTGATTGCTCCCCCATATCAAGTTGCTGGAGGTAAACTCCTGTTGTTTCTACACGGTATATGCATATACTGTCTTGTAGTATCTGGTTGAATGATTTGGCTTGGTTTATGGCTTTTTAGAGCAGGGATGCCCTTGGCAGAGAGTTTACTGTGAAAAACAGGAGCAAAGTTAGTTCAGAGGTATTGCATTCCTTGCACTGAATTCTTCTCTTCACCTGTCTCTTAAGAGAAGAAGGAACTTCTTTTATGGAGATATTCCTGCTCTTTGACCCATGGCTGGAGCATCTCTGTGTTCTGGTGTAGGGATCGCTTTAAATGACTGGGATAGTGGAATCTTTACACGAGTGTACGAAGGTCCCCATCTGCTATGTAGGATGTTTTCTGCAATGCATGTTAGACAGAGCCCAGCCAAGGTTTACTGGGCTCAAGAATTGAGCCCTTGTTTGAAAGCATTAGGGAAAATTAGGAAAATGTTAGTATCTCTGAGGACTACTAGAGCTTTGAATGTGGAAGCGTTATGATCCGCAGATCAACTTCCCGCATTTTCCCATCTTTGTAATTTCACTGATGTTTTGTGACTACATTGGACAATATGAAATGATGGCTATTAGATGGAAAGATTCTGTCTTGTCTCTAAGTTTTTAGAAAAAGGTGATAGAAAAATGAGGATAAGACACGTTAGTGGAATTTCTGAAAGGTCTCAAAACGCATTTAGAGGGGGCACCACAGTACAATACCATGAAAGATAAGCCTTTTGCGACAGAACCTTAAAAAGAGAAGTCTGTACATTTCCTGTAGTGTTTAAACTGGCAAAGGCAATAGGAACTATAGTGTCAGGATGCCCCTTTTGTTGCTGCCTGAGAAGCAGATCTCATGATTGTTTTGTATTCTCTGTGCATTTTCTTCTAATATAGTATCTAATTGATACCTGTTTCGTATCTCCAGAATTTCAGTGTTGGAGTAAATATGAAGCTTAATGTGTGGCAATTGCATGTTTTATTTAGGATAGTAAATAACTTGTTCTGTTCTTGTTGACAGCTGTTACAAGATGTATATTTTTTATTTGCCCAAAGTGTGAATATTTATAGGTGATTAAAATAAAGAGGTTGTTTAGCAGATGCTGACTGCATTTTTGTAGTTACAGTATCATAATCACTTCATGAGGTTTCTCTGTTGAGGAAATTATCTTTGTTTAATGCTAAAGGATGTAGGTAATCTGTCTCTAATGCCAAATTATTTCAGGGTGTGCACTTCACTTTTTCCCCTACACTTACGTAGATTGGAAAATGGAACGTTCCAAACAACCCATGGAACAGTTTCCATATCAAGTTTTATGTGACAAAACTGTAATTAAGATTGTTCAACCCCAAACATAAAAAATAACTTGAATTTGAATTTAATTTATAAGATCTTTTTGAAGGAAATATTGTTTCTAATTTAACTGGTTCTATTTGCATGGTGAATTTGAGTTTACCCTGGTGAAGGTCAGTAGCAAGCCACTGTCACCTGTGTAAATGTAAGTAGATGGAACCATGAGGAAACCCTGAATTCAAAGAGGTATCTATTCACAAATAGCACTTTTACGCCTTTTGAGTGAATTCATGGTAATCAGTTTGTTAACATAAACAATGCAATCCCATTAACTGCTAAGGTAAATAACATTAGATGTAAACATCTTTTTTACATTGCTACACGACTTGATTTGTTCTGCTTATGGAAACGCTTCAAAACTTTTTAGCATTTGCTTTTTTGTGTAAGTGGCTTATGACTCTTGTGATATCTCATCTTCTCCCTGCTGTGTCAGCTTTGCATCCTTATCCCCTGTGCACTGGCTTGTGTTCTTCCCTTTTCTATTTATCACTGACACCTCTGGAGTGGTGACACTCTTACTGCCTTTTCTGGGCTTAATTTAAAAGCTAGAGGAGGAGTTTCTGGAGAGGAAATATGCTCACTATTACTCCTGGTAATTCCTTAGAGTTCATTCTTTGTCCTGCAAGATGGCTGGTGTGTTTTTTGATAAAAGTCACAGAATCACAGAATTGCCTTGATTGGAAAAGACCTTTAAGATCATCAAGTCCTTGACTAAACCATATCCCTGAGCACTACGTCTACATGAGTGGTGTTGTCTTGGTGCTGGTCAAACGTGCCCAAGAGAGATGATTCTTGTGTGTGGCTGGGGAGCTGGGAATGGCGGAAGGGATTTGGTAAGCATCTGATGATACAATTACTTTTGACCAACTTCTTGAAAGTCTGGTAAAACACTTGCTTTGATTTTAAAGTTACTAAACTTGGAAACTAACCAAACAATGGGAATAGGTTCACAGGTATTTTCTTATTGCATCTACTCTCCTCTTCCTCAATACTTATTTTTATTTAAAAATTGAAAGTTAGCTTTTTAATCTTCTGGCTGTAAGAAAGAAGAGGTCTCCTGCAGCCGCTGTTTTTCTTATAATTGGTAAACCATATAGCTAGTCTAGTTGTTACTGTTTTATTTTTTTACTTAATCCGGCGGATCAATATAGCATATGGAAGTGTTCCCTTTGGCTGTTTGATTGAAGGGCATACGTGGGATTGCAGATGATATCAAAATAGATTTGGCATTAAAAATAATCAGTTTTGATTCTGTGATACTCTTACTGTCGTGAAGTGTCTGGGGCAGGTTGGGAAAGATTCACAACAGCAGATATTTTGCATGTAAAGCTTTTAGTTTAAGGGGTGAATAACCTTGGGCTGAGGATATCTGAAGGACCAGTGCTGACCTATATCCTGTTGTGACAGCTGAGAGCAGCAGGTTGGAACTGCTGGATGAAATCCATACCCAGTTGCCCACTGTACTTTCTTCTTGTCACTACACAATGTCAAATCAAAGACACTTTCCCTTTTTTTTCCTTTTTAACTGTTGCTTATTCTAACTCTTTACTAATTAGAAGAGAAGATAGCCTTGCTGCCATGGTAGTACAATGGGAAAAGTCATTGAAATCAGTGGCAGACTCTGTCCAGTGTGAGCATCCACCCTACATGACTAGGCCAAGGTAGAGTGTAACTTCCAAATGTAATAAAGCGATGCTTTTCTTTCTCATTAGCCACCTTGGAGCCTGCTGATTTTGTTGGATCTCTGTATCAAGTTGTAAATGGTGTGTGAAATAAAACACTTCTTAGTAGATGGATATGGTCCTCATGATTTCAAATGCTCTTCAAATTGCTGTGGTATGCTTTGTTTAGACCAGACATGGAAGTCAACCTAATGCATATTTCTCAGTTTAGAAAGAAGATAGAAATGAGACCAGTAGACTAATTTTTATGTGTGAGCACATGTTGGTCTGCCTGCCTGGGTTTGAGTTGTTTTGGTTGTATTTTTTTCTTTTTTTAAAGTTTTCTTTTAAAAACAATCTTCCTAATTTATATTCTCTGGTAATATTTTTCCAAATAGATATCTAGGTAGTGGTACTAAGAGTTCCTCAATAGCCAGTATCAATTCCTACCCCTATCTCCCAATTAAGAAAACAAAAAAGAGAGATTTGAGAGCTATGTATGACATGTCAGCAGCACCTTGGCAGTCAAGGTATGAATTCATTAGTCTGTGGCTTTAAGCTCAAGATCCAGCTTCTGGTAATACGGTCTCTCTATTTAAGAAAAAAAAATAATTATTCTTAGCTTGTGTATCCTTGTTGCATAACTTTCACTAAATGAATATATGAATGCGTAAAGAAAAAGGAAAATCTGTTCCAAAAAATATTCTTTGTCTAAAATGTTAGTATGGGTTTTAGTCAGTTGTGTTTTGTAGTGGCACTTTGGTATGATAATGTCATATAGTGTGCCTCTGAAGTGAAAGAGTGCAAGCTCTGCAGCTGAAAGTTCTTTAGGAATCAGGCTTGCACAGTGATTTCTGTATATGGGCATGAATCATGACTCAAAAGCTACTAAACCAGCAGTGTCTACCTTACCACTATTTATTTTAGCAGTGTATTTTTAACTCCCAGCATAATGCTCTTGATGACTCAGATTCTGTCATTGGTGTCTATGCTAGACCCCTTTTCAAGATAGCAAACGCAAATTACCCCAAGATATCGTCTTATTGGCCAAGACAAGTTGGGGTGCAGTGCAACTTTGAAAGTGTCCTGCATGCCCACGATAGTAGCAATACTGTTTGAACCACCTGCACCATCTTCTAGGCATCTAGCAGCAATCACTGTAGCCGGGCTGGAGGGTATTTATCTAGGCAGAGCCAGGGTATTTGTCTTGGTAGAGCAACTGGAAATAGAAAGCAAGGCATGTTCTTTCTTCTTCTCTTCCACACTGGACCTGTAATGATAGATGCCCATATTCCCCAAACCAGCTGTGTGTCTGAAGCTGTTGCCAGCAAATGTCAATGATTTTTAATAGCCGATACGTTTTCTTGCTGTATTTTTAACTTTTTTCTTTCCATTTTTTCCCTAACTGTAGTGTGCTCAGGCAGGTTACAAATACAAGACCCCATCTCAGTCATGACTCCACAAAGAACACTGAAGTAGTAAAACAAAGCATTTGCCACAGTGGAGTGTTTTTGCTGCCTACAGCCTCTCTACTCTGTTTTACAGAGAGGATCACTTCCCTGGTGGATGCTCAAAGCAAGCCCTTGCTGATTGGAGGTGATGGAGGCCATCACTTCTCTCTCTTGTGTTGTTTTGATTCTGTTGTTAAGCTGAGGAGCTGATGCCTGTTGTGTGCTTCCCTCCTTAGTCTCTGGGCTGGCGTGCTCCTGTTTCTAAAGGGAGATACACCAAAGCAGCTAATGGTAATTTGCTACTTTAAAGAAAAGAGATAATTTGGATGTGTGCACCTCTGTTTGCTTTATTCTAGTGGTTATGGGCTATTTGCTCTTCTTGTGATTAAGGACTGCCCATTTAATGAATGTGCTTAATACTTTGAAAACTGGAAAGAAATGATGGCAGAAAACTGGAAAGAAATGATGGCACCCGACACAATGTCAAAACGTGCATTTGAAGTAAAAGCCCAGCAATTCAGATCTTCTGGTCTTGTTCATAGCAGGAAAAGGCTGCCTTGATGACATTTAGAGCAAATGAATTTCTCTCCTGCCGTCATGCACTGAATGAATTGCTTGATCTAGTTTGGTACAAAAGGACATGATCTATAAATAGTTAACAGAGCTTTCTTCAGGAGAAGTGATCTATAGACTGGAACTCTCTCTTGGGGTCTTTTAAAAAAAGTAAGTACTGATATGAACAAAAGGAAAGTTTGTTTTTTTTTTTTAAAAAAGAGGGCTATTTTAATGAGATTGAAACTCACATACTTTAACTTCCTTTTGAAAGCATCTGGCCAACCACTTCAAAAGTCCAAAAATCTAACCTTACTGTCACTTGAAGAAAAAAAAAGAAGAAAAAAGGTCAGTCGGTTAATCTGATGTGAATATATTGTCAATGTCTAGAAGCTGCAAATGCAATCTAAACCAACTGGTTAATTTGAATCAAAGAAATTGCTGTCATATAAGAATCAATGAATTCAGTTTTTATTTGAAAGCCACTGTTTTGGGCTTAAAGGAACTTCTCTTTGTGACATTCTTATGGGTTTGTCAGTACACTGTATTTGTTGGCCACAGAGTCTCTCTGTCAGATTTGCTATTTCATGCACTTTTGGGGCAGCTAATCTTGCAGGTTTTTAGACCATTGCTAACTGTGTTAAGCAGAACTTTAAAGACCCTTCAGTGTGCTAAAGGAAGCATCTATCTACCAAGTTTCTTCATGTGGCATTATCAGAAGAAAGCACAAAAAATAGTTATCTATGGAAACAAAAGGAAGAAGCTTCCCTTTTTATGGCATTTTCAGCTTTGATTTTTTTTTCATTGTGATGGGGCCAGTCATCTTGAAAGCGGTGTCAAAGTGGATTTCCCTGAAAAAACCCGTATGACCTGTGCATATGAAATCGGGGTTTTAATGACAGTGTTGTGTGAAGGCCAGGGCAGTGATGGTGGCAAAGGGACTGGCACGTGTTGCTGGTGTGTATGTTAATCCCATCAGTGTCTTCAGATATATGCTGGTGTGTGTATGCACCACAGTTAGCAGAACGACCAACATCAGCAAGTATGTTGTGTGCAGATATCACTGGGCAGAGCTTAAGAAGCAGAGATGTGACTGTGAGGCCAGAAGAATCCTTCACTAAAATGAAGAGAAGACTATGTTTATAGATTTGCCGTGGGATTTGGGAGAGCAAATAGTTCTGTGCCTTCAGAGAAGCTGAAAGCCAACTGTATCTAGACTGTGAAATCACTTGGGAAGGTAAAGGCTACTCATTTGCTCAACTAAAAAAATCTGAAATACTATGGTAGGAGCATGTTACAGACCACCTGATCTAGGTAAGGATGTAGACTAAGACTTCTTTAAAAATCTGGAGGAAATATCTTTGTCTCAGAACATGTTCCTCACAGAGAACGCTGACAACCTTCTGGAAGGGCAGCATGTTGGGTTGCAAGGAGGATGATTTCTGAAGAGTGTTTAGGATAACTGGTTGAACTGGTACTGGATGAGTGAACTGGTGTTGACACAGCCGGATCTGCTATTCACTATCAATGAAGAAAGGGTTGAAAACACAATAATCAATGACAGCCTGGGCTGTGGTAATAATGAAATAAATGGTTGGTACTGAGGATTATGAGGGGAGTAGGAACAAGATTAGCAGTGTATAGACCCCAGACTTCAGGCTGGTGGACTTCAGCTTATTCTTTATTTATTTTAAAGAAAGGGAGAGACTCATGGGAGACAGCTCTGAAGAGCAAAAGAGCTCGGAAAAGCTGGCAAGTCTTTAAGGGCAGCATTCTCTAAGTGCAAGAACACTCAGGAAAATAAGCACCTTTGTCAGGAAAACAGCTTCATTAAAAGCAAATATAATGGCAGAGCTCTGGTGCAAAAAGGCAGCATTTGAGAGGTGGAAGTGGGGACAGGATACAAAGGAAGAATTTAGAAAAGTTGTCCAGGCATGGAGGGTTGGCGTTAGGAAAGCCAAAGCTTACCTTGACAGTTGCAAGGAATGTTAGGAACAACAAGAAAAGCTTCTACCACTACATTAGTAATAAAAAGCTGCATCAACAAAGGGATCTCAAGTGATGTCATAGCAGACACAGGGAAGCCCAAGACGACTAATGACTTCTTTGCTTCAGTCTTCACCAGCAAGGTCTCCCAGGCCTCTGTTATTAGTGAAAGAGTTTGGGGAGGGGCAGATGCAGATAATGTCAGTGACTGGGAGAGCTCCGGTGCATGGAAATCCATGGGACCAGACAGGCTGCATCCAGAAGTGCTGAGAGAGCTGACTGATGTGGTAGCAAGACTGCACTCTCTGTCTCTGAAAGGTCATGAAGGTTGAGGGAGGTCCCTCATTACTAGAGAAAAAACAAATGTTGCACCAATCTTCAGCAAAGTCCAAAAGCAAACCCCATAGAACTACAGTCTGGTCAGTCTCACCCCAATCTCTGAGAAGTTCATAAAGTGAATTCTTTTGGAGCACATTTCTGGGCACGTGAAGAAGGTGACTGGGAACAGTAGCATGAATTTACTGAGGCCTCATCAACCTCACAGCCGCCTATGATAAATTGACAGGATTTGTGTACTAGGGGAGGAGTGTAATTTACCTTAACTTTAGCAAGTCTTTTGATACCATCTTGCACAATCAGATGAATAAAAAGCCAGTGGAGTGGTCAGGCTCAGTGGGTCTTGGTTGGTGGGTTGTACTCTACTCAGAGGTCACCAAGGGTCTGTGTTGTGACCAGTACTGTTCCCCAGCCTTACCAAATGACCTGAAGGAGGCAATGGGAGTGCATGGTCATAAAATTTATGGAAGACATAGAACTGGGAAACTGCTCAGTGCAGTCAAGGGCAATGCTGCCACCCAGTGGGACCTAGACAGGCAGGAGGAATGGGCTAATGGGAACTTCATATAACTAAACCAAGTCAATGTCTTTCTTGTGGACACAGTATCTAGACATGGTCTGAGTTTTGACTAGAGGGGTCACTTCCTTCTATCAGCAGATTGTACTTTTGTTAACAGAGCATAGGACACTGTTAGCTGCCTTTGCTGCCAAGGCATGCTGCTGACTTATTCATGTCCAGCCTTTATGTCTGCCTACAAAGTCCTTTTCCACAGAGCTGCTCTTCAGCCAGTCAGGTCCCAGCCTGTATCATTGCAATAGGCTCTTCCCTTCCATATGCTGAACTTAACAATTTGTCTTGAATTTCACAAAGTTCCCATTAGCCCCTTCCCCTTGCCTGTCTAGGCCCCCCTGGATGGCAGCCCTGCCCTAGAGTGTGTTAAATGTTTGCCCCATTTTTGTGCCATCTGTAAACTTGACAAGAGTACACTCTGTCATCTCTTCCAGGACACGACCGTGAAAAATGTCAAACACTTTATGGGTAATTAGGCCCTGGGGCACTGACAAATACAATCCAAAGAACAGGAGAAAAAACATGTAGGAGAAGAAGGAGCTTGACTAATAAGAATGGTCCACATTGGAAATCTTTCTGGGTTTCTTTGCATTTATGAGTGACAACATGTGAAGTACTGTTTGGTTGATACTATTTCCTAAAGTGGCAGATATGACTCCCTTTTTATTCAAAGAGTTGAAAGACAATGTGGGGAAGTTGGAGAAAATGGTATAGGAAGACTCAGTAATTTGCCAAGACAACTCTGCAAATGACCACGAGTTGTTTACAGGCTCCAGGTGGCCAGTAATTTTCATGATAAGGAAGAAGCGTGTTGTGGTTATTAGCTTTGGGAATATACAGAGAGATGACTGGGAAGAAGTTTGGTTTTTTCTTTTTCATTGAGGACTAGCAAAATATTTTACAAAATCCCTGGGGTTTAATCCATCGTGCTTCTAAAGGACTCATCAGCCCCATAAAGACTGCTCTCATTTCTAAGGATACGTGGGACTGAAAAAGGTAAGGGACAACAGCTTTGGCACAGGACAATTTTGGCTTCCCACTTCAATTCCATGTGCTTCTCCAGTAGCTGGATGGTAGATTAGGTGAGGATTTCAGGAATTTTGTCCAAAATTCCAAAATTTTGAACCAAAAGTCGCTATGTGCAACTCCATTTGACTTAGTCTGAGATCACTGCAGACTGTTACTGAACGCTGCTGCCTACAGCTGGACCTTCTATTGCCACACCATACTATGAGTCCTCTGCCCGCCCCCTCTTCTGCACGCGTAGCCATACCTATCCCTTACCTGACTCATAAAAATGAAAAGAATTTCCTTGCTATTTTGACATGGGTGGTGGTGTTTAGCAGTAGTGGAGGTGAAGAGGCTTCTGCCTGAGACAGTTGCTTTTCCCAGAGAAGAGGACATCTTTGTGTAGGCTTGAGTGAAGTCCTCAAACATGAATGCTACCTGATGTTTACAACAGCTTTGCTTGCTACCATTGTTCTTTCCTTGCAGAATCATTTTAAGGTTTCAGTTTGTAGAGTCCTTACTGCCCACTGGATATGCCTTAGATTTACAGCTAAATTAATGCCAGTTGAAGGGATTGGAGTCTATGACACTGAATATTCATAAATCTCCTGTGAATAGTAATGTCCGCTTTTCTGAAAGGTAATGTCTTCATGGGTGGTTGTCTTGATCAGAGAAAGATTTCAGCAAAGCAGGTCTGCAGAGGATGACATTTCATTTGGTATATCTGATCAACTGGGGAATGCCATCACTTCTGCTATAGCAAGAGGTAGAATTAAGAGGTGTAAGGAATCAGGGTAGGAGTGGCATAACTCAGTAGTTAGGGCCAGGAGTTTAAAAAAAAGCATCAAGTAAAAGTCGAGTTAAATTGGAACTATGGGATTAAGTCAGCAGACTTAAGTTAGTCAGGCTGGCATGAAGAACTTCAGGCATACCGTTTTGAAGCATCAGGCAGGAAACAAATGCTTGAGCTGCCCTCCAGCCTCCTGGAAAACCACCTTCATTTCCAAGAGAAAAGAAGTGACATGTGCCAGATGTGTGCGAGACTCTGCATTAGTAAATTAACAGGGCTATAACACTCAGGCTTGTGCTGCCTCCTTTAATTGCCTGACATGCAGATAGAATGCCAAATGATGTTCTCTGAAGGAAACTGAATGCAGATTATGCTTTGCAGCTCTTTGCACTATTGGTTCGCTCGTACCTATCATGCTGAACATCAGGAACTCAGTCCACAAGAGGTGAAGGGGCTGCTACTTGTGTAGTTCAGGTGCATGCCAGCGAAAGTCTGCAAAGTTGTGACAGTAGAATAAGCTGTTGACCTTTTTCTAACATCGTGTCTTGGACTTGTCATTCTTCTTTCTGAGACCTCATTTACAATAGCTTTTGAATTGAAAATAATTGTAAAAGGAAGAACAGGGCTGCTTTTATCTTTTATGCCCTTACACAGGGACAAACAATCCTATTTAAAAAAACAAAATTCACCACCACCACGCCACATTGTTGTCATGCAGTAATGGTTCAAACAGCCATAGTTACTATAGAGTAATTCTCCCACTCAGCATGTATGCACGCAAACACACACATGCATACACTTGGAATGGAGTAGTTGAGGATAAAGCTAGACTACAGCTGTGGCATAAAGCACAATGTGGTCCTCTGCATGAGTGATTTGACTGGGATTTCCTCCCTACTTGAACTGTAGTTCAAGTGTTAGTATCTGTTGAGTGAGGATTTGTTCCTGTCTGTCTCATGAGCACAGCAACAAAGCAAACCAGGAAATAGTCAATGTAACTCTTCATTAGTCATCCCCGTGTCCGCCTTCACTCCCTCAAGACTAAAGCAAGAAGGCCTAGGTTTTATTGCAGTATTTGTTAGGTTCTATTATGATATCCATTGCTAGAGGAGAAATGAAGACGTACACAAACTTCTGACAAGTTCTTTGAACATCTTATCTGTTCCCCTACCGCCACAAACTAACTGTGCCAGGCTATTGGCTGTCAAGCTGCAGAAGGAAGATTTACTCTATTAGGTAAAGCATTGGTTTGATTTCAAACCCCATCTGGCTGGGTTTTTGTTTTTTTTTTTCTTTGTTCCCCTCACCCCCACCTCTGTTTTCCCCTTGTCTGTAGTGAAAGTAAAATGCTTACCACATGGTAAATCTCCTACCCTCAGTCCGGTTCTTTTTCTGTCATGGTTTGATCTCCTGGCTTTGTCATCCTATCTATTGGAGCAGAGTTAGCCACCTTCCTTGTGATCCTCTTGGCTTCACGTCATCTTCCCCAGTTGCACATACTGTGGTAAGTCCACAGCCTGTTATTCTTTCTTGAACGAGGAAAACACAGTAGAGGCAATGTGTTGTCTACTGGTTTTTCTATTGCACATAACCAGCCATAGTATTCCTAGAGTGCCATGAGTTGTTTGCACCTGCCATCTGACAGCTTGTATCTCTTGTTCAGGGTGGTTTCCACCAGAAATTTTTTAATATTGAAATAATGTGGAATCAATGATGGCTAGAATTGTATAGACCCTTTGAGGGGTTTTAAACAAGTCATCTATCTCTCTGACACCCTTGGTTTACTTTTATTCAGCACAGTGACAAAAGAACTAATGATTAAATAGAGGTGGTGGAGGTATCCACTTGCCTCTGGAACACCCTTCACTGGGACTACAAGTATAGGCTATAGATTTTCTGTGAGGCTGCATGCAAATCCCGCAGGGCAACATAGATGCAGTGCTTGAGGATATGGTGTAGTGGTTAGAGAGATGCTGGGAGAAAGGTTGGACTTGATGACCCTGGCAGTCCTTTCCAACCATAATGATTCTGTGATTCTGTGATTCATGGTGTACAGTTGAAGGGTTTTTTGGTGGCCAGTAGCCTGGTATGCTTTCATACCATCTCCCCTCCTTCCCTGGAGAAACATGGCCAGTGATGTTTCCAGACCCAGGCTCCAGTGCAGACAGTCTTTCTTTGGTTATAGTGATAGTGACAGCTTTTGAAACAATTGCCTTACCGAAGTTCAACTGGTAATCAAAGAGGGTTGAGGCAGAGCACCGGATTTGCTATTCTCCATTTGGCAAGTCTTTTTCAGAAGTTCCTGCTGTTCTCAATAAAGACAGTATTTGCTGATTCAGGTTTGCTGAGAGCGGGCTGAGTTCACTGGCGTGTTCCAGCTGCTTTGCAGTGCTTTGGCAACACAAACCAGCTGCAGGTCTGGTTTAACTCAAGCCAGGTTTATGGCTGGTTTGCATCACTGGAACAGTGTAAAGTACCTGAAGCATGCCAGCTGATCTGGCTTGTTGGTGAACTGTTATAAATGACTTGTTTTTCTTCATGTTCTTTACATGTAACTTTATTTATAGTTAAAGCCCATAGGAATTTAGGAGATCATATCGCTAAAAGACAGATTTTGTGCTCTAAAGTGTGTAAAATTAGAGGTTTTTAAAGCCAGAGCTTTTTCTTCTTAACTGAAATAAAATTATCAAATTGCGCATTGCTCCTCTGCACTTCTCTGTTATGGATTTCTTTAAAGTTACACTAAGATTACAGTTGCTTGTTCTTATTATGAGATGAAATAATGATTAGTCTGAGATCTAAAAGAGTTGGCTTTATAAGTTCTACTTTGCAAAATGTGGGCTCAGCTTTTATTCTAAATGCAGTAATTTTCCACTACTTTACTGAGAATGTATGCAATATTTGTGTCACTATCAATATTGTCGGTAATTTACTGATTGAAAATATTTTTAAGATTTTGAGAGAGAAAGAAAATCAGCCAATCATGATTTTATTCTTTTTATGGTAAAATATATAACTGAAATCATATTTACCTACCTTGGAAAGCATGACAAGCATTCAAAACATGCCACAAATATTAATCATTAATTACGTTAGTCCATGTTTAGTAATTTTATTTTTTATAATTCAGTTCTTCTGAGGCTTTTAGTGTGTTGAATGCATGATGGGTATTTTTAAACAGTATTATACAATAGAAGAATGATGGAAGTGTCATTACAGCTACTCTGATCTACACTTTCTTCAGAACTTGGGATTTTTGCTCTTCACCTATTAATTTTTTTAAATAAATATTATGGGATTATTATTTTTAAAAAAATTATCTCTGGATAAACATATTGCTATTCAAGTCAGAAATTGTATTCCTTTGATCAGCTGTATATTGGAAGAAATCATGACAGAATTTGTGAAGTTTTTCTAGACTTTACGGCAAAACACTGAAGAATTAATTACTGCCTCATATTAATTAAGATAACAATGCAAAACCCTTCATTAGAAGCATAGGAAAAGTTCTTCCTTGGTCCTTGGAGAGAATATTATATGCAAGCCCTGTTGTGTGGGTTGCAAGGTGTCACTGGAATTTATATGCATTACTTGTCTAATTGCAGTAAATGTAGCATGTCCAGATAGGTTTAAAAGTTGGATGGCTGTTTGTTACTTGCTGGAAATCACTTGAAACCTTGCTACTCAGAGGCAGCTGTTCACAGGTCCTTCACCTCTCCCCAGAGATAGCTGGAAGACTCTGTTGTTGGACCCTGTCTTTTATCGCAGAAGCAGTAAACATGACAGGTTGTTTGGGAGCCATCTGTTTTAAAATGGTTGCTGCTTTGTATGCAGTAATGAACTTGAGATCAGTTTTCTGTCTGTCTTCATAGTAACAGCCTTGTTTGGTGTCACAACAGGTGGAAGTTGATGGGATGAAACTAAACGTGACCAGCGAGTGGAACCTGGCTTCACCCTTATTGTCTGTCACCATTGATGGCACTCGGAGGACTATACAGGTAAACTCACCAGTGCTTCGTTTATAGAGCTGAGCTAACCAGACGCCTTTGGGTAGACAAATAATGGTGATATGGGGCAGGGGGGAGGTCTAAATTTGCTGCATCACAAAAACTATGTGATGTTGTACAAATAACATAATCTTTCTACTTTGAGTACATCTGGAGCTTCAGTGGAGTGAACTTGTCTCAAATAAATTTATCTAGAATTTTCCTACCTGGAATTTTGAATATTTTTCTTTTAAAGAAAAGGTGCTTATTTTAGGCAGAAATTTACCCCAGTTCCTAGGATCTCTTTCCTTAATGGTTGTGAGGAGATTAGTTTCTTAATCACGTAAGAAATAGAGAACAGATTACTGTAAAAAAAACCAAACCAAAACCAACAACAGAAAAACTAACAAAACACAACCAAAATCCATGCAGGGTCCTGCAGTAAAGTTATTAACTTCCTTGTCTTTGGATTGCATGATTTTTCCACTTCTGGGCCTTTGCAGCCTGAAAGTCACAGGACAGCTCATCTCCCATGTAACATTTTGTTATATGCTTTTATGAAATATAATTAATTCCATGATTTGAGAAGCAAAATATAGAAAACATCAAAAACTTGTGTGGCTGTAAGAAAAGAGGACTAAAAGGATTAATATAGTCATATATTCTTTCTTTCTTAGCACAGATATGTTTGAAACCAACTCCAAACAAAAGGGTATGCCTTTAACTGCCTTGTAAATTTTCTAAAGGTAATGCCAGTTAGGATTTATATATTTGTTGACAAATCATTTATTTATGAATATCTGTTGATTCTGGTAATAGTGAAAGGAGGAAAAAAAACTAAAATAAAAACTTTTGGAGATATAGGAAGTATTTTTCTACATACAACATTATCTATTTCCTATACATTTATCAGTGATACAGTGGTCAGATATCTGGTAATTTATAGTGAAATGTGTGAATTTATTTTTTCATTTTCACTTCTGGTAATAATTTGCCAGGAAATATACCAACTGGAAAGATTATTTTTGCTTTGATTTAATTTAAAAGACTGCAACTGGTAGATAAAAAATGTTGTATCTTTCCAGGTTAATACTGAGTGAGAGTGAAATTTTACTTACGTGCCCAAGTACATTCTGGACTTCAGTCTTGTAGATTTCTTGGAAGGTTAATGCCAGCTTCAGGGCTCGTGTATATCTGAAATAATTTTCTATTTTAAAGTGTATTTTTGTATTTTAATACTGGTCCTTTTTGGTGGGATTTTATAAAGTGCATTCCTGATTTTGAATAGGAAACAATACTGCTGTATGAATAGGTAAAATCCATCTAAGAAAAAAGCATTATATTTAGAATGGACAACCATATTCAGGTCTTGTTACAAACATGGTAATAACTATATGGTTGGATCCAGATCTCAGAGTGTAACTAATAGTAGTAAGACCAGTTAACTAAAAGTGTAATATTTGAATTGGCACATAAAATTAGTTTCAAAATTAATGATTGTGAGATCTGAACATGCCTTCTTCTAGGAGCTCAGCCAGCAGTGATATTACTTGCACTCCCTGAGTGTGACCCAACTGTGTGGAATACTGCAGGGCTAGCCACAGCAACAAGCACTGAGCTGGCTGCATGCTCTCCAGCCAACAGAATGGGGAATAAGCACATATGTTGTTTCTTTCTCAGGTTTTATCTATAAATCTTTGCTTTTAGCAAAGAAATGCAGTAGCTTGAAAAGTTATTAATCTTTCAGTGTATATATGTAAATTTATGGGAACCTTAAACTTGACCTCTGATATCCGCTCACTGGAATCTAAATTGGTTTTTTGGTTATGTATTTCTGTAGACTTGCCCCACTGCAAGAACCAAATTAGACAAGTGTATTCCTGTAGGTCAATTTGTCTCCAAAAGCAATTGACCCCTGAGTCTTGAAGTATCTTCTTTCAGCAAGACTTACCCCTAGAGCCATTTAAGCAACAAATATGGATGAATCGAATAATTCCAGCTGTGCTTTATTAATTTTCAGCCAATCTAATTTCTCTTCATAGTTGGTTTCATTCTTCTAAATTTGCTCAACCAAATACAGTCTTTGTGAACATTCTCTTTCTTTGAAGGTTTGATTTATGCACCTTCGGCTTGATCCTGCAGCCTGGCCCCAATCCAGCAAAGCACTTAAGCACAGAAGCAGGAAATAAATAATTTTAAAATGTTTTGGTTTAAAATGTATTTATGTAAATTATAGTCTAGACATTGAAATTGTTGCATATCTGTCGCACGTTTAAAAATAAGTAATTAAACATTCCTCTGTATTTCCACTCCTCTGCTGAAGGCTCAAGGTGTATTAGAGCAAAGCAGAGGACCAACTCTGCTACAGAGTGAGGAAGGCTTCTGAGTTTAAAACCCAAGTTTTCTAAGACCATTTCTAGAGTACGGGACCTGGGACTACATCTGAGTGCCTGAGGAGAGGTGTGTGCCCCTGGTCACAGTCTGTCTAGGGCATATCAGGGCACAAGTAGGATGCGTGGCAGCCCCCTCCCTCCTGCTGTTGTTTCCTGTGCGAGGAGGCCCATCTGTGTGCAGCAGATGGGCGCTGCGGAGTGCCTGGCCGGGTCCCCAGATGATAGAGGGACCAGAACCCTGGGGTATACTGCAGGTCCATTTGGCTGCGGCATAAGGGCTCTGAAATATTTGTGAAATACTGTGAAATCCATAGGATGCTATACAAAGTGATGAACTGATGAAAGCTAGGGATCATTTGAGCAAGAGGTTTCTGAGAGACAGTCTCCAGGGATGAAGGTGTGGGCAGACCCTGTAGCACTTCTTGAAGTACACGGATTCCATTGTGGGTTGTTGTTGTTATTAGTAGTTCCTTGGCTAATCTCAGTTTCTCAGCATTTTCTCCACTTACGACTTGACTGTACCTCTCATTTTGGGAGGCTGAATTTAATGCATTGTGACATTTGGAATTTTGTTCACCGCGTGAACAAATGAAAATGAAATTTTTGTCTGCAGAAATACTTTGCCAAAGTGGTCTCCCCTACCTGTTTCCAAAGATGTCAGGGGCTCAGAATCTCTTACAACTAGCAATTGTGAACTGGGACTCTGCCTTTGCTGAAACTCAGAGAAGCAAGTGTATGCATGTGGTTACAACAGGTTTTTCTGAGGATTCAAATTTGAAGGGATTGGTTGTTATTTAGTTGAAAATACCTATTTAAAATATATTTACATATAAAACATGATTTGAATGTGGTGTAGACTTTCAGGCAATATGTAGAGTAAAAATAAATAAGCTGCAAGTAATGACAGTTGGAAGAGAAGCAGCAGGCATATTTTGGGACAGAGAGGGCATTTTTATCCCTCTACCTCTGCTCCCACGTACAAGTAAGCTGGATTTCAGTGAGCCCTGTGCCTGCAGGAGTTGTCATCTATGACCTTGTCTCTCTCCCTGTGCATATGAACTGGGGAGCAGGTAAAAGGAGAGAAGGGAGGAATAAGCTGCCTTTTCCATGGAGCTGAACATCTCCTTTTATTCCCTCATGTGAACCAGACTCTAGAGGGACCTCAAGTTGAACCACTGAATCTGTAAAGTCCAGGAGATGGACTCGAACCGAACTGCAAGTCTGTCCTTACTACAGTCAGATTGCAAGTTGGTGCCTTCTAGTAGGCCACTGTGTGAGAAGATGAGGTATCTGCAGAATGAGCAGGTTACCCAAGAAAAAATGTCATGTAGGACCTCCTCAAACCCTCTTTGCTTTCGCACTACTTTTGTTTGGTCAAGTTCTTAATAACCACCCTACCAACCGTTCATATTCTGAGGCTGCTCTATGGCAATACCACATGGACAAATTCTACAACTCCTTGGTGCTGTTTAACGCTCCCATCATCAGATATTCAACCCATCCTTATATACAATTACTTGCAGGCAATTCCCTATAGCAAAAGGATTCTTAGTCAGAATAAAATGTCACCATCTTTTGCCAACACTTTTGTACCTTTTTGTCGTATCATACTCACCTAGCCTTTCCACTGCCATGTTGCCAGCCCACACTGCCAGCTCACAGCTCTGCTAGCTTGCTGTAATCAAACCTCCCATCCTCTAAAAAGAGCGGAAGCATTCTGCCTGGAGCCTGGAAAGCTCTTGATGGCTTTTGGAAGCTTCAGCAAAGCAATTGTACAATGGCGCTGGTGTGCCTTCTCTTTGTATTTCCTGGCTTTCAGAGGATTGGTCTCTGCTGAACTGAAGCTCTGTAGGATATAGGCAGAACTCAATTGGACAAGATTCTGAGCAGCTCAATATTATTTTGACATCAGCCTTGCTTTGAACAGGGAATATGACTACCTGATTTGCAGAGGTCCCTTCCAGCCTAACTGTTCTGTGACTGTTGGACATCCCAAACTCTACGGTAAAAGGGTCTTTATTAGTCACAGCAAAGTGTAATTAGGAGAGTATTGGAGTTACTCAACAAGAACATGATCCTGTAAAGCTGAAATAATCAGTCTTAAGCTTCAAGTGTGAACGAAATAGATGAAGATTTATTAGTGAATTTTTCTCTACTTAATATTATGGGGAATTCAGTGATGCCATCACTTTTTTTTTTCTTCCTTTATTTATTGCATCAACAATTGCAGCAGGAGGAGTATATATTCTACATCCTGGAACAAATTTAAGTGCTTCACTGATATAGTGTTTCTTTTGATTATTATTTTGGTCTATAATAACAGAAAAAAATGAAAATGCTGTAGGTTATGAAGCCTTTGTTCCTGGGAAATGCCTGACAAGAGAACAAAGCCTATGCCTAAGTATTCATTTCCTTCAACCCTGTGGAGATTTTTTTCAAACATATGTGTAATTTCTTTTAGAAAAATTCTATTTTTTTTTTACTCCTTTGAGATCTCAGATGTAATCTATGATAATGATATATTATATAGGTTTCAAGTCTAAAGTACCATTACTTCAGCACACTCATTTTCTTAAACCCTGAAAATGATTTTGGGAAGCTTTAGTGAGCAGTGTACGTGAAGACTGCTCAACAGTCCGTTCTTTAGTGCTGTGCAATTACTGTACACTCTGCTGTTGTCTGAAATAATGGGCAAATGACTTCTTTTTGCTAGCTTGTCTCTAGAAGAGGAACACACCATGATTTGCAAACAGGGGCAGATATTTGGATATAGTATATCCAAATAGCTATACTGTTAGGTAAAGAAAAGCCAGAGTGTGAGCCCCAGCACTGGATTCCTGATGACCCATATTGATTAATTTGTAGCTCACTCCCTGGCTTCGTTTCAGCCTGGGCCAGTTATGGCTGACCTAGACAAATCTTTTAAGATTTCTGTCATGCTGTAGAGACCTAAGCAGTGTGACTGAGACAGTCATTGCCATTTGGCTTTGGGACCAGGCATTGGTCTGTGGCCCTCCTTGATTTAGCAGTATAGAAATGCAGGCTGTCCGTGTTTTCCTGTTTGCTCATCCAGCCACAGTCTTGAGAGAAAACAGAGCTTAGCCTTGAAACTCCAAAAATGATCAGTGGGTATGACACAGAGAAAGTGCTCTTTGTCGCCTCACTTGGCACTCTCTTAGCATTTGAGACAAGCACAAACAAGGTCCCAAATATCCCAGGTGGAAGACAAATGCAGAAGCCTGTGGCATACAATGTAGCACGCCTTGCCGAGTTGAATCCCTCCTAGCCCCTGTACTGGGTGAGACCATGAGCAGTTGATCCCTTCCCACTGTGTCTGTGCTGCTTGTATCCGCATCAGTTGCCTCTTCTTAATGCTGGAGAGTTGTTCCTTGCAGAGAAGCCCATCTTTATGTCTATGTTGCTCTCTGAACATCTTCCATTTCTGTTATCTCCTTTCTGAGCTGTGGCAACCAGAACCATGCTCAGTGTTAAAAGCAAGGGTAAAACATAGACTTCTACCATAACTCAGTAGTGTTCACTGGTTTGGTACCTGTTCTCATCACTGATTTCGAATATTTCCTTTGGCTTTTTTTAACCAAAACTGAGCTATGTTCCTATTGAATTATCACTTACGGTTGGTAACAGCTGGGATGGGCAAGGAAAAAAAGATAAATTCTTAGCAAGGACGTTTTGCCAGGAAACTTTGAAGCTATGCAGCATTCTAGAGCACAGTTATTTATGTCCTAGTGTCACCCTTGGCAAACAAAATCGCTGTCTTTGTTGGTGGAGGTGGATCCTTCCCAAAGGGCCAGACACAGAAGCAGAGAAAAGTCATAGTTAGAAGAAATTCTGAAAGTTCATCAGCATGCATGATTCAATGCATATCTCCTATATATACTTGGAAAGACCTGAGTGATCTGCTTTAGGTAAATATTAGATAATTCAGCTTGTTGAGCTTCTGAAAGATTCTGTACAAGAATCTTAGTAATTGTACCACTTAGGTTTCATTGTTTGATTGTGGGGGATCTAAGGGAGGACTTAGACTTCCTTTATATCTGAAGGTTGCAGAGAAAGGGAAGGTGTATAAAAGGTAGCCTTTTTGGTGCTGTTTGCTGCAATTGCTGATGATGCATGTTAAACCAAATATTACTATTATGGCTTCATAGACATGGGTGTTTGCCAAAGTTGTTAAAATAATTACATTTTAAAATGAGCCCTGGTAGCCTATACAGCACCAATATGGCCAGCTCCTGAGTCATGAAGCCTTTAAAAATACTGATTATCCTTTACTGTCATACCAGAGTGTTTGTATTAATGTCTACTTTAAACTGCAAGTACCCGCATCTAATGAGCGATCTGCAGTTTGTGTGAAATCAGTTGAAGTGAAGGGTGACTCCACACTCCGGTCCATGTTTTGCATGGAGACTGTGTGGAAAGAGGAGGAAAATTCAAGGAAATAAAAGATCATGAAATTACAGATTACTGCTGCTTTTTTTTTTTTTTTAATTGAGAAGCAGAAGCAAAAAGCACACGCTACCACCCTTACCCATTTCTCTCATGAAATTTTTTTTTCCTTTTATTTCTTTTATTTATTTATTTATTTTAATCCAGGAAGGAAATGAGTGATCCACTGCTATGCCAAATCAATCCCCCTGGAATTTATTGTGCACTTTTCAGACTGAGATCTCCCACAATAAAGCTCTATCTACAAACAACAAACTTCTCCCTTTCTTTAACCTAATGGGATTAGTTATACCCTGTGCTACTCAAGGGGTTAATCAAATAATGTTAGTTGTCACAGTATCTTACACCATATTTTTTTCCAAAGGAGCTATAAATTTTAATGACAGACAATATTCAGGATGAATAGCTGTAAGGAGTCTGTATATGTCCAAAGACCAAAGCATTGTGTTCAGTTGTTGACAGACATTGTAGTTTTATGATATCTAAACCTTGAAAGACAAGGAATGGTTCTCTTGAACATAGTAGCACATTTGGAGAGCAAAGGGGAAGGAAGAGGAGGGGCATGAAAGAGCAAGAAAGGACTGTGGATCCTGCAGAGAATCTGTCTCAAGGCAGTCGTAAACATTACCAGATCTAGAATCACGTGGCAGCGTATTACCTGTGCACTTGACCTCCTGTAAGAGCAAAACATATTATGGTATGTCTAAACATGGGCACTGTTTCTAAAAGTTCCAGTCATTTTATGATTTAAAGAAATAACAGCAACAATTTACAAGTTCACAGGGAGGACTAAGCTCTTCATTATCACAAATAAGTGTAAATTAAAAAATTGTAAATAGCTGGGAAAGTTGTGCTGGAGTAAATGTCCTTTAGATTCATTCTTTACCAACACCGAGTGAACAGTCTTTCCTGTGGGTTTTTTTTTTGTTTGTTTTAAAGCCTTTCATCCACTGTGTTATAACACCTGCCTACCTCAGATGGTTAGAGGAGCACATGGACATGCTTGGAAGGTGCTATATGTATGCGTAATAGCAATATTGCAGTGGTATTAACATTATATATTTGCATGCCTAAAGCTTGGCAAAGAGATGTAACAAGTGACATTAACATTGGGTATCACCTAAAGAAATATTGGGAAGGGTCTTTTTTCCTTTTTTCTGTTTATAGGAGTACAGAAACCCCACAAGCCATCTTCTGTAATTATATTCCAGGCATGAAGAGAATGGTTCTTTAAAAAGTAGTAATATCATGCCTCGGCCTCTTAGAAAGTGTACCTGCACCTTTACATGTGTGGGTTGACCCCCTGTAAGCCATTCGCACTGTGTTTAACGTCTATATTTTTACAGTTTGGGAATAGATTCTATTTAGTCCCTGCAGAAGGACTGAGGTAGCTTGCAACAGGTGCTGAGAGAGGTCAGTATCTTAGCATCCTGGGAGGATTCCTTCTAAAGGGAAAGAAGAATGCTTCAGCGTAGTACCATTTACACCAATCTTGGACATCTTCCACATGTCAAAATGCTTCATACAAAGCAGGACTTGATCATCTTCTTCCCCACTGCTGTCCTTGTGAGAACCTGGAAAATGTGGATGTGCTCCGAGGAAGAACAACTAACTGAGGGTTCATTTAGTATCAAGCGTGATCTAAAACTGATAATGGCTAAGGGTAGAGCAGTGCACAAAACTGGGCTAAGTTTCCATCTGCAGTTTAATGTACTAAGGTGAGGAAATGGTGGCACTGCCAGTGGAGAAGACTAAATTGTGACAAAAGTAGACTGCGCGCACACACACACAAACTGCAATGCAGACAACTTCCAACATAGAAGAAAGCTTGGTCACGTTGCTAGGCTGGGATTACATCCCTAGGCTGGGATTTTTCACAGTGGAAAGGGGGTGCTGAAATCAAGCTCTGCATTCTGCAGAGGTTCTAGGAAGAGAGGGAAAAGGAGATTGATAAAACCAAACCAGTCCTCACATTTTAACAAGAAGATGACTTTGTGCTGTCACAGCTGCTTCTGCAGCTTTCTCCTCCTCTCTGACCCAGCCATAGGACTCCAAAGATGGGGGTGGCCTAGGTGGATGATGCAGCTTCTCAGATATCCAAGCACCTTCATGTGCACAAAATCTCATAGATGAGCAGATGAATCTGCTATAATTTACAAGATAAAATACTATATTTTTTCCCCCCTAACTTCCCTATTGTGGGAATAATTTGTTTTTTCAGTTACACCTGTCCAGAGGCGGTTCTGGCCTGTATTTTGCTAGGTTGAATTTTCAAGAATTTATAAATATTGGCCAAAAAGTGGATAGCATTCTCCCCTTGAAATTCATGGCATAAGATGTGCAGAATTTCTAGTACTGAGCAGCTGAAATGAAGCAATAAGGGCTGCAAGAATTTCTGCATTCTGAAAAACAGCACCGTGCTGGGAAACTACAGTGTTTAATTCCAGATTTTATCTATAGTCTATCTATAGATAGTCTGATAAATAGATAGTCTGATAAATGTTGTCCAACTGTTAATGTAGTCATGCTATGGCTGGAAAAAATGGAAAAAAATGTTGACCAAGTGACAGCCTGTGTATCTTCTGTAACAGACTGTCTCCAGCTTTACTTTCAACGAGCAAAGGCGGTATATAGTAGTTCAAGATAAATATGTTTGAGAAAATTACATATATGATTTCTTTTGCCAGTTCATATTCATTTTGACATGACACATTACTTTTTCATTTGTAAGCAAAGCAAAAAAATTCCTTTTGGTCTGTTGGAGTTTCTTTGTTTTGGTATCATTCCTTCTCTGCAGCTGCTTCCTTCCAGTAGCTTGGAGAGCCCAAGATATCAGAAGATCTGTGGAAAATACTCTGAGATCTCGTTGTTGTCTAATAGCGTCTGTGTCAGTTTAGAATCTCTTTCAATATTATATATTTCATGTTTGGCTGAGCTTCTTTATCCTTCTTCATGTAGAGGTTGTTACCGTTTTTATCTGCAAGTGCTCATCCACTGCAGGCTTAATGCAAAGCTGATTGTAACCCTACTGCATCTTACGATGAATAGATCATTGATACCCAACTAAGTGGAAATAATTTTCTATGGCAAAGCAGAAGAATTTAAAGTCATATCACACTAACCTCTGGTAATTTACTGGGATTTACAGATTAAAATGGTCATTTGTGAAATGACTGTGCTATAGCATGCACTTAAGATAAAGGAGGAACATCAAATGCATTTTGTATGATTGTATACACTTGTCTATTTTTACATGCATGCATAAGCATTTTGTTTGTATATCCATAGCATATGCAGTATAGCATGCTGTAACCTGTGTGTAAAACTACGTACAATATTTATGTAACACTCACATCCATTTGACAGCTTTGAGACTGCAGATGGATTTTTTTGAAGTTGCGATTTTTTTTTTTCCAGATTTGATTTAGCTTGTTACTTTCTTATAAGGAAAAAAATATACTTTTAACTCATAGTACACTAATTAAGTTAGTCTGAAGCTCTATCAGTTGAATCGACTAGAAGCTCATTGGTTATGTCTAAGATCATGTAATTGGTAGCAACAACATCATTTTACTCTATTGTCAGGTAAACATACAGTGATGTTTTGCCTTTGTTCAAAAAGTAGACTTCCCTTGCTTTTTGGTGCAAACCTCCTAGTAAATAATTTGCAATTTATTAGGAAAACAATGACAATGCATATAATTAGCTATTCTCTTTTGTTGCCTCTATTTGATTACTTTCCTGCTATCACATGCAATATGAAACCATCTATTATGAGGTATAGAATATGTAAATATCTAACTTTACCAGAGAAACTGGAGACTAGTCCTTTTTCTAAAGAGGTGGAAAATAAAAGAATAATTGTTAACCATGTCCTTTCATTTTCTTGAAAACATCAATTACATTTACAAATCCCAGAAACACAAGCCCACCAGTGGAACAGAAATAACTCCTTTCAATATGCTTCAAAAAATCTAATCACATCTAACAGCTGAAATTTATTTACAACTGTAATTTGAAACATTAATTATGATAATGTACTAACTTCTTTTGTAATGTGGTTCTCAAAAGCCTGGCAGTTCTCTTTTTGGTCTTGATGTAACATATGTTTTGTGACTTGGAGAGTTTCTGTACCTTTCTTTCTTGTTTTTATTTTTTTGAAATATACCCAGAAGGGAAATTTCTATTTCTCCTCTGTTTGTTAACTATTTTCCTCACCTTCCCCCATTATTTTTTTTTTTGCCCCCACACTAGCTGTTAATTCAAGAGGTGGATTTTTGTGCTTATGCTGACTCTGAATGCTGTCAACTGAATGTAATGCTTTGTATTTTGGAATCAGCAAACAGTAGCAGTGAGGACTTACTATACTGTGATGCCAGTGCACTTCAACAGCATTAGAGCAGGAAAGAGGCTGCTTATACCTTGGTTTTGAGAGTATGGCTTTAGAAGGTGCCTTCTTGATGTACATATATATTTGGCTTTATTAAATTGTTTCTGAAAGAGCTTGGCTATTGCTATGCTAGCTTGTTTAGTTGTGAGTAAAGAGAATCTGTGTGAGGAAGTACTTTAATGATTTGGTTTTCAGTTGTGAAAAATAAGTCAAGTTGTCAAGATACCTGGCTTTACTTTGAAAGCCATTAAGGAAAATGACAAAAGGGCTCTATTTTCTTTTTGTTTTGTTTTTAAGTTGTGTTTTTCTGTGTGACAGGGAGATTAGCCAAAAAAATGGAATTTTTATTAGGACATGAAAAGGTCTCTAATGACCCTTGAAAGTGGACAAAAGAGTAGCACAATAAGTGACAGAACTCTAACGAGGGTGGAGGGCATTCCAGGAAAAAAAGAAATTAAATCCTTTAATTTTTTTCAGCTTGCCATTTTCTGACAGCTTATCAAGTGGTTGGGACTTGTTTGTTTTGGCATGCAGTTCATTCATTGTAGGCAGCCGGTACTTTGTTCTTCTTTGTGGTTTCCAAAACCTGATTGTGTTTATCCTAGACTGTGGGAAAAGTGTATATTCCTGTTTCCTTTATAAAAGTAAACGTCAGGTTTTGTATGAAATTTTATTTCCCATATTTTCCATTCCACTAATCATTATTGTTGAAATATGTCAGGCTTTGGCACATCAGCCTTTGTTTTCATATGATTGTACAGATTGCAGTGTCAGTGTGTGACCTGCTAAGTCAAAAAATAAGCATGTTTGGAGTATAGCAATTATTACTTCATAAAGTGTAGCTGAGGAACATGCACCATTATTGAAAAGGGACCAGGGTTTAATTTATCGCTATTAAAATTGTTTTGGGGGTTATCTAGCTATTGTTGTATAGCACTTTCTCACTTAGTCTAGAGAAGACAAGACTCTAAAGGGAGCCATGATAATGACTCTTTACGTACCTGTAGGGAGCTGTAAAGAAAAAAAGGAATAATCTGTCTTTCCTGTCTGCGATGAAGAGGAGGAGAATTAATGTGCTGCAGTTGGAATAAGGGGTGTTTGAGTCAGATCTTAGGAAGAAGCTTCCTAATGATAAGGATGCTCAACACTGGGGTAAATTGCTTAGGCAAACTGTGAAATCTCTGCAATGGAAAGATTTTAAGAATGGGTTAAATGCACACCATTTGGGAGTGACACAGTGTGTTCTGATTCTGCCAGGGGTACTAGACTGTACTAGACTAGAAGATCTCTCAAGATGATTTGCAGCCCTGTTCCTTCGTTGTCATTAAAATGCCGATGATGTCCGTGCAACTCTTTCTTTGCAATTTGTACTCACCTTCTCAAATCTGGGCTTTTGTACTCGTATGTACGCCTGGCATCGTGTAAGTATTAGGGCTGTGTTCCGTGACTAGGGCCCTGATTTTGGGTCTATACGTGCTCTAATATAACAGCAGGAAGAAAAAGGGAGAAAAAACTTTTCACATTGGAGGCAGAGACGATTCGTAAGAAGAAAGAATTCTTTATGCGTTTTGCATATTTAGATTATGGATAATATTGTGTTAAATCAATAACATATTTTCTTTTGCATTGTCTTGTGGCTTACTGACAATGTAATATTTGAAGACTGTTTAATAACTTCAATCAACTCCTGAACCACAGTAGGTGACCAGACATTTCATAAGGTCACTTTTTTTTCTGATTTCAAAGTGGCATCATTGGAGGTTTGCATTTTAAAAAGAGATTAAAATGTCTCTCATTAGGAGAGAATGAAGATAATACTAAATGTGAGTAACAGGAATACAGAATCACAGAGGTTTAGAGATGGCAGAAGCCTCATTATTCATGACATTCATCTTTCTGCAAGCCCAAGGTTGTTCTGTGTTGTACTTGGCTGTTGTTCTTCAGAAATAAATTTCATTGAATTGACTGAAACAAAACCAAAATCTGAGCTAAAGTATGAATTAGACCTCTAGTACTGAAAAGTGTTGAAGGAAATGGTTTTATCTGTTTTAGTTATAGATTTGTGTACTCAATTAGTTTTGATTACTTTACTGTGATGTGACACAGAAAATGGAATGGTTTCAAATTCTGGAGATGCTTCTAATCAGATGTACATCTCTTTTTTTTCAGCGGCTTTCTCGGAATGCCTCTGGAGATACAAGCATTCAGTTTCTAGGCACAGTGGTAAGTATGTATCACTGTTGGTAAGAGTTATGTTGGTAGAAGAATATACCATAAATGGAAAATCGGTAAATTACACTGGCAGCACATTCGCACTTGTATTTGTGAAGGTTGGCATTATGTGTAAATATTCTGAGCTTAATAGGTGAATTTAGGCAAATTTCTGAAGCTAACTTTCAAGGCACTGTGCACAGCATCTCTGTTCCACATTTCAATTGATTCAAGCTTGCCTCTGTTTCATTTACGAAGGATTTAAGAGTAACTGGTTGTAGACTTGTAAGCTTATTGCAACATACTCAGGTTTAATCCACGTCAGGATCAAACTCACTCTTCCTCATCACCTCAATTTCTGATCTCTCTTGCTTCAGTGTGCCACGTACTGTCACATCGCAGAGGTGGGTCAGTAACTGTCTTGTGAAAAGACTATTTAGTAATGCAAAATGTTCTGTCCTTTTCTCACTCTAACCAAATGTGGTAGCTCTGTAGGTCTCCTGAATTTTGTTTGCTGGAGAGAAGTGTGCTTAAAGTCCTGATCAGATTTTATACCATTAGACAGAATTTACTCAATAAAATAGATTTTTTCATCTGCCATTACCTTGGGCAGTCATGTATAATACAGAAACTAAATGTTTATGTTAGGTGATAGATGCTTATAAACATACCTGAGATTGAAGTAGCTTCCAGTTACATGATTTGCATGATTAAAATGCAGTCATTGAGTTTTTGCAAGTTCCTTATGCACCTAAAAGTTGTTCTGAAAATGAAATGGAATTAAGTAGCCTCTAAAGTAAGTTGTCCTGACTGCTGCCAACTGGTTTCCTTGTAGTGATATTAATGAAAATTCTAGGAGTGAAATATTCCCTTTAGATTTCTGTTCTAACATCTCTTTGTACTATATGTTTTGGACAAAAGTAGATTAAGATTGCATATGATAATACTTTAGTTCTAATTACTTGTGATTAGTTCTACAAATCCTATTAAGCCTTTTTTTGGGAGATATAACAGGGTAAGAGTAAACTTATGAATACCTATAGACTTTGCATGTTCTTAGAGATGAGAAGTGCTCCTAATATTTTTTGCTTCTATAAATATGACTCTATATACGCATATACATTTCTTTGTCTTGTTCAATATCGAGCAGAGCAGCAGTTAGAAATAAGACATAAAAGAAAAGTTTTGTTCTGTGCTATTGTATTTGTAATGATGCTTCAGCTCTGGAGTTGCATCCTGCATATGCGAGATTGCTGCTAGCTGACTGATCTGGTAGTCTGTGTATGAAAAGAAAATAATTACTCCAAGTAGATAAGATATAAACACAAATGCAACTTGGTAAGATAATATCAAAAAAATTTTAATTGATCCTCTGTAAGTGGGTGCCATAGCAGAGAAAAGTCCAAGTGTGTACTTAGTGACGTTAAAAATTAAGTTTGTTGTTAAGTTAGTTGAAAACATTTCGTATTCATGTGTTGAGAGTGCCCCGGAGTCTCACAGATTAGAGCTCTTGTGCAACAGCAAAAGAAGAGAAAAGAGGATATAGTATTGATGTGTTTTTAGCTTTAAAAAATTGATTATGAAACAGCTAATGGTTTGTAATATATATCAGATCGTACTGACTAGCTTGTGTGTTTATTGGATCCCAGTTATTTTGGGAAATCAAGTATGTGATTACAACTAAAGTTCTCCAGAGGACTAAACAGAAAGCCTGTAGTGTTCTATCCACAATTTTTTATTTAATATAAATTATGCACATGTCTTGCTGATCAAGCCCAGAGAGAAAACTTCAGCGAGCAGGGTAGAGAAGCAGTAATGAAGTCTGCTTCCCAGGGTTTGCTCCAATACCAGTTTTCCCACAGAATCCAAGCCAGAGTCTGCACCTGTGTTCCTGTCAGTTCCTCTAGCCTACTGTCCTTCTCCTTTTCCCTAAGTCCCATTATTTAATTTGAACTTTGCTCCTTTAATGTCCTTGTACTCTCCTCATTTCAACTTAGTACACTCAGCTTAGGTAATGTCGGGAAGAATAGGTTTTCCTTACATTGGTATCCCCTACAAAGTGCCTATATGTATAGTTAACACAGTCTATATGTGTGAACCTGCATGTGTATGTGTACACATACACAAATGTAAGCATTCAAACATAGGAAAGAATATAGTCTTAATGAAGGTCCTAGAAATGCGTTTTGGGCTCACCATTACAGATCTCTTACTAAGCCTTTGTTAACATAGAAGCGTAGTCAAGATAGGAAGTGTTTGAAAGGAATATTTAACAGCAAGAAACTCTGGATTGCTCATTATTATGATGATGTACTATTGTCAATGTAATATACAGCTTGTGAAATTACTGCCCTGCTTTTTTTTTTTTCATGGTAGAAAAGATTAGGGATCGCTTTGAGCATTCTGTGTTACTTTTGACGGGGGCAAATGTGGATGGCACTTCAGCGGTGGCAGGCACTGTGGTGCTACTGAGTGCCCTGTCCTTCAGAACGTATTTTTAGAACCAGCTGATCAGGAGCACACACTCCCTGGCTTGTCAGGAGGGCATTAGCTTCGATACATGGCTTTACTTGGTTTTTTTGACATTGGACTATAGAAATAATTCTGCTTCTGGCTTTTGATAAAACACAAGCCCCTGCTTCAGGAAGCCAGCTGACACTGAGGAGAAGTGAAAGGGACACTTCTCTATTAGAAACATCCTTGCTGTCCTGGTTAGCTCGATGAAGGACAGAGAAAACTACACTGCAGCAGAAAGACAACAGTTTAATGTGAATTCTGCTGCATAACATATGGTAAACATGTAGGCAGTAGGGCAAATGTTTCTGTTAGTGTAGCAGCATACATTTCTGTTACCTTAGAGGAGAACAGGAAAAATCATGTTGCTTTCCCCAGTGAAATCATAGCTTTGAGTGCACGCATCATAGCTTTGAGTGCACAAAATCATTTGGGGGTTGACGTGGATCTGTAATAATTTTTTTGTTTGTTTCTGTTCATAGAATCACAAGTAGAAATTATTTGCTACTTGAACATATCTCTTCTCTTCAAATTGTAGTGGCATTAAATAGCTTATTTTCTTCGAATTGTTTTTTTGGTAGAGGGTTATGAGTGTCAGTGATACAGGTTTAGTGCTATTGGAGGAGTGCAAGGATGTTTCTGCCTGAGGAGCAAGCAACTTGTAGCTGTAAGAAATAGTCGTTGAATAGGAAACTACACTGATTTGGTTTAATTTTCTTGGGATGATAACATTTTGAGTCCTAATTGAATTATTTCAGAACAGGTCATGGTTTATTGCCATAATTGATGAGTTTTTACTCATTTTTCCTCTCTGAACATGGGATCTTGCAATTCTGCCACTTTACACTAGAATTATTCACATACTGTATTTATTAGTAGCATTACTGTAACACCAAGGAATTTTATTGTGCTACATACTATAGAAAGAAAAAGGAAACAAGATAATACATCCTTCAGATTAATGTCCAAAACCATGCCCAAAAGCAAGAGTATCAGGAAACACGGAGGCAGTCCTTTATGGACTACCTACAAAAGTAGGTTTGTAACAAACATAGAATCATAGAATCATTTAGGTTGTAAAAGACCTTTAAGATCATCGAGTCCAACTGTAAACCTAATACTGCCAATTCCACCAGTGAACCATGTCCTGAAGTGTCACATCTACATGTCTTTAAATACCACCAGGGATGGTGACTCCACCACTTCCCTGGGCAGCCTGTTCCAGTGCTTGACAACCCTTTCAGGGAAGAAATTCTTCCTAATGTCCAACCCAAACCTCACCTGGAGCAACTTGAGGTGGTTTCCACTTGTCCTATCACTTGTTCCTTGGGAGAAGAGACCAACCCCCACCTCACTACAACCTCCTTTCAGGTAGTTGTAGAGAGCGATAAGGTCTCCTCTGAGCCTTCATTTCTCCAGGCTAAACAACCCCAGTTCCCTCAGCTGCTTCTCTTAAGACTTGCACTCTACAAATAAAGATCTATAGAAAAATACTAAGATCTATATACAAAGCTTCTGGTTCAGCCTCTGCAGTTCAAAAGCCTGTATGTTTGAGTAATCTTCTCAAAGGACCAAAGTCCACCCTTCATTCCTCTCTTCCTAATTAGCCTCCGATTTCTGTCATGTCTCTTGTCTCTTTGTTTCATCTTCTGTTCTCTTACGTGAGAGGAATTTTTTGCTGGCCAACTGATGGCCCAAAGAATTTTTCAGTTATTCATGCTTCTGTCAGCTGGACTTCAGCGATGAAATATGTGTATAGAGAACTACAGATTATTATGGAAGCATTAAACTTATTCTAGACTGTGTGTAATGGCCTCTGTGTAGAATTTCAAACAAAGGAATACTATCTGTATTCTCAGATAGTGAGTGGCCTGGCTCCATCGCGTCTGTAATGCCATCGTCAGCTTTGAGTTGCAGGCCATGCTTGACAGCGATGTTCTGCTGGCCCACTGGAACACTTTCCTCAAAAAAGGCAGTCCCAGGCAGTGAAGAGTCCTCAGCCACAGTGGAAAATTTCACTATACTCTGTTCATAACTCATGCCATTTCTTTGATGTTCTGTTCTCTAACATCAGAACAGCGATATAAACAGTTATTTCTTGTGTCTTGGAAAGGATGAAAGAACATCTATGTTACAGATGCTAGGCATGTTGCTTAGTATATCACTTGACAATGTTTCTTCAGTAGTGAACACGATATAGGAACCCATGTGGATCAGTGTGGAATTGTTCTGGCCTAAGAATCAAGCTATTTTTAGGTGCTTTTGAATTTCCTGGCACCGTTTTCTTGGTTCAGCCTCCTCACTGGAGGTTTTTCCATGGCTTCAGTCTCATCCCTGATGGAGCGCTTTTGACCACCTTTGATTTACAAAACATTTGGAGTTTTGCTGTGTAGTCTTATGCTCTCTTGTGATTACTATTAGCCTGTTCATGCTGCATTTGCTGTTCTTCAGCCTTTATGCAAACCCTTCACAATAGTCCAGATACCCAACTCCGTGACCAGATCTGTAAACTCAGAGATTTAGGAAATCTAGTCTCTGTCAAGCCCTGGCCATGTTTTTCAGCATAGTTGGCATATATTCTAGGATAGCAGTGCTCACTAAACAACTAAAACACTAAAGAACTTGATTGTTCTTTAGCTACTACCAGATAGATGGGCAGAAGGATGTTTCATTCACATTCATGGTCATTACTTATGTATGTTGTTCATGAGGTTGGTTGCAAATGGAAGGCTTTACGTAGAAGCATTCCTCAAAATCTATGCCTTTGCTTCCTAGCTTATTGCATATTCATGATTTATGTGTCTAAGTTAATCCTAGGAGCTACAGGTTAGTGTACTATCTTTACTTCTCACTGCTGTCTCCCATTTCTGCTCCCTTCTGCCATGGCTTGTCTCCTTTTGCTTCAACAGCGAACTTCCAACTTTCTGTCCCATTACTGACGCTGACAAATTGTCCTGGAACTCTTCTGAAGTCTGTGTATAATTTCATCAGCTTCCAGACAGCTTCCTCCTCCTTTTTTCTTTCTCCTTGCTTTCTTACAGAGACCAATTAAATAGCAATAAAGATGGGAACTTTGACTGTACGAGTCTGATTTAGCTCACAGTGACAAATGTTTAACAACCTGCTTCTTTCACCCTTACAAATCATTGCAGTTCTTAACAGGTTTTCTTTCTTGCTACTTTTCTTTCTATATGTGACAGTTCTCAAACTAGATACTGAAGATTTATGCAGACTTTCAAACACTGATTGAAAACCTGTGGAGGTTACAGAGGTTGTATTTACTGGAATATAGAGTGCAGAGTATTAACCACAAGAATATATAGAGTAATATAGAGTGCAGACTATTAACCACAAGAAAATAAATATAGTTCAGTAGATGTTTATTTTGCAAGGTAATGTCTTTTTAAAAAATGTTTTTTATTTTTTTTATTTTTTACTTTTCCTTTTCACAAGCCTTAAGATTAGGGTCCCTGCTGATCTAAAGGGAATTCTACTGTTGTATAGATTTTTTTTTTTTTTTTCCTCTTCACCCGGTTTCAGAGGCACTGTGAACCACAGTGCTTCTAGTGGTAGAGCTTGTCAGTGACGTTTCAGGAGAGCAGAAGGTGTAACTAGGAAAAATGTGCAGTTGCTTTTGGAAGCATTAAGTTCCTCAAGTCCCTTTTGAACATGGGCAGTGAGAATCCTGAGGCTGGCTACAAGCTGCTGCAGTATTCTGCAGAAAGTAATTCATGCAACAAGGATTTAACTTGTGAAAATAGTGATACTTTGGTCCATGATTAGGATTTGGCAGTGAGAATTGTTCTAGCTCACGTGGTGTGGGTGATTGGGTGCAGTCACACAGCCACATATGCCATTCTCATTTAAATTCTGTTATATATTTCTGTGTTTTAAAGCAGAAGGTATAGTGAATATATTAAAGCTGTCCACTGGGGACAAATCCAAAAGCACCTGAGAGATTTAGAAGTGCTAGTGTTACCACAAGCTGCGTCTTAAAATCACTTAGGTTATTTGGGGAGTTTTGCTCAGGATTCCCCTTAAGAAAGAGAAATAAGAAAGTTCTTGAGGTTCTTTCTGAATTTTGCTTCTGTTACTTAAAAGAAACCAGAATTGCCACAGTTCCCCGAAGAATGACTTCTTGTAGTGTTTACCTGAGACCTCCTTGAGCGAGAGGCGGTGGTGTCAAGGTGAAGCTGAAGGTGTGTGTGTACTTGTTGGATGGCCAGTGTGGGCATGCTGGCTGGCTGACTGGCTGCTGCCGCATTTCCCTTAGCCGGAGTATGGATTTAGGTCTTGTCTCCTTAACACAGGCAGTGCTCTTCCGAAGACTTGAGGCAATGTAGTTGTAATTCCTACAATACTTACAGGTAGTTGGATTTACTTTTCTTCAAATGTGGTTGGAATTGATCAGCAGGTTAAAATACTGTATGTGGGTGCAAATGGGATCATTAGATGGAATGCACTGGGGATGGGGACTGAGAGGCAGAAATCTAGATTCCAACCCTTGCTTTCTTACAAAACCAGACTGGAAATGAGCTATTACATTTAGATTCTAATGTTTTGCTTTTTATGTGTTCATTTTTAATCTTGGCCGCTTCTTCTGTTTTCAGTTAAAGTTTTAATTTGCAGAGAAAAAAATGTGTGATAACTTCGTAAGTAGGTCGGAATTCCCATGAATGTCCTTAATGGTGGTAGATTCTGTAGTGTGTGTGCTGTCTGTAGTGTAGTAGTATTTGCTTAAAATAAGTTATGCCCCTTATCCCTTGGAAATAAGCAAATAGAAAAATAAGGATTTCTGATTTTCTGTACTTCTATTGACAAATTTCTCTGTTATTGAATGCAGTAATGCTTTAAGGACAAGGACTGAACTTGATGGGTTAGCCTATTACTTCTTGGAACACAAGTGGACAGGTTTATCCAATGATAGCTCAAGTGATTTCCTTCTAAGTTTTACCAAAGTTGAAATAATTATTCGTTGCTTTGTTTGGCCAAAGAAGTATTGTAGAGTTTTTTTTAAACTGTATCAAGACTGTTACCTCATAGCGAAGATCTAGTGTTTTCTTCTGAAGATGATGTCTTCTGCCAAGTAATAAGCATATGTGTAACCCATGTTTTTAAACAGCTTTTTGATGACTGCAACTTTGGCATATACCCAAGAACTGTTTAGGAGGCTTTGGTGCTTAACCAGGAATCTTAATGAAACAAAGGCGTGATGAAGTTAGTAAAGCTAATTTAAGTCTCTGAATGTAAATTTTAAATGAAGTTTTTATTGATAATAAATATACTTTGTTTCTCATTAGTCTTCTAGGCTTCAGTGGTAATATCAGTAAAGTAAACATGTTTTACAAAGATTTAACATTAAAAATGCTATTAATATGACCCTTGGTACACCAGCACAATTAGATTTCAAAGTGAGCATTTAGGATGTAACAGCGATTAATGACAACCATCGAAAACAATTTTGAACTCCATCAGTTTAACTCAGGAGGGTAAACTTAATATGATAATTTATCTAGTAGAATTGTATCAGCTTAGCAGGAAAGTATGCAAATATGTGACCCTTACCTAGAATCTAAATGGATGCTGTGCTGATAGATTTATCAGTTCCATTAAAGAACTTTAGGGAACTTTGGAATTTCAGCAATTGTTCCCTCGGAGGCTCAAAACCAAACCTGATCTCATACTGGGACCATTCTGGTCTGCATATTTCCATAATTTGCCTTTGCTACTAATATGACAGCAAGACGCAAATAACTGTTTCTAATAATATCAAATGGAGTTGTGGAGGACAGCATTTTAATGTAGTAAAAGACCTCCCCGTGGGGTTGTTATTGCCACTATAGAACAGCAGTTACACAGTTGCAACAATAGTCTCTTAATTGATTCGTTTAATTAGCAAGAGACGAAGCTTGTGCTGCATCTTGTCATCTGTTATCATGGGGGCGGCTACAGAGAGAATCTTTGCATTTGTCACTCTTTAGGATCAGCTTTAAGTAGAGTAAAAGGAAACGCCCAAACACATTTCAGCTACAGAGGTGAGCATGGGTAAGAATGTTTTGTGAGCGTGCTTCCACTCAGGTTTTTGGTGCGTGGACATGTCTGGTTTAAGAATCAGCCCGGTCTCTGGAGTAGAATTTATGACAAAGCATTGTTTTAGTGGGGGACAATCTTAATCCAGCGATGGCAGGCATTTCTAACCTAAATATGCAAATCTAAGCATTATAGGAATGGTGGATTATTTGGGCCATCACTATTGTAGACTAGATTTACTTGGGAGAAATAGGGTCAGATTAGTGAAACCAACCATCTGCCTTGTGATTGCTTTTTCATGGCATTTTTGTTTCCAGACTAGATAAACAATGAGTTAAGGAGCACATGGTCCATGGTAGGAAGCATGTGTAAAAGAGGGACTTTCTTTGTGGTTGGTTTTCCCTGGAGTAGTTATGAATACAGATACATTGCTGTGCTTGCTTCTTGGAGATGAAGTCATTTTTTACTCAGATCTGTTTTATTTACATTTTAAGTGTATGTGAATAAATATATTTTAAAGGCATGTAAATTTACTGTGAGCTTCGGTTTCATTTTTCTCCTCTCCTTGGCTTAGTTTTGTCTTCTGTTCAAGGTTATTCTTCCTTATGGAAGGAAATATTTCTAGAGGAGGACAAACTTCTTGTTAAATGCTAATTAAGAAAATGAAGGTTACATTGGCATACTTCCATTGTCATAGTACTGACCTAAAATAAGGGATCTCTTACTAATCTGAAATAAATTAGACAGAGGGGGAAGCAAGTAGTTCTGTGCATATGAAGCATTTGAGATGTCTGCTCCTGGTTTATTTTCTAAATGACTGTGCTCTGGGGATTTTTGTTTGTTTTTGTTTTTCCACTTGTGTGCTATAGTGTTGGACATGGCATCTAATTTTGGAGTACGATGGTGCTGTCAATCCATGTAGCAAAGGGACAATGTGCTGTTAGAAAAGGCATCTTTTTTTAGGACAATTTAAATGGAGATTTAGCCCACTTATCATTAAAGATCCCATGGTAATTTCCACAAGGTTCTGAGATCGCTTCATATTCTGAGAGTCTTGGCCAAAGTCCACTTTGTGTAATTACCTTCTGTCTGCACAAATCCCTAATGCAATTTTAGATGCGTTTGGTATTTTTCACTTCCTGTCCTAAATAGTGAAAATATTGCCACACACTGCTCATAATTACTGTGGGTTATATCCTAAGTTCAAATAAAGAGATTCCTGTAAAGTACCATAGTGAATTTTGTTTTCCCAGTGTTAAAGCATGAGAATACGTGACAAAAGATGAGTGAACAGTAGGATGCGTAATTAGATTCATAAACCAGTGGAATAACTCTTATTTTTTGACTTTTCTCTTTCATCGTGCTTTGGCTATCTGTGAGCTAAAATATCCCTACTGCTAGGACCATCACTGAGGGAAAGGCCAACTCTCAGACCATGTCAGAGGTCAAACTTAACACACTGTGCGGTGCTTTGAAGCAGGTAGGAAGCCAGTGTGGGGCTCTAAGTGCTGTCATCATGCGCTCAGTTGGCTTTTACTTGCATTCCATACTTTTTTTTGTTCCCACAGCTGAAACCCTTGCCTGTAGATTTGTCTCTTAACTAAAACTGGTCTCAGTTCCTCTTTCTGGATACCTTTCATGGACTCCAGAATATGCGTTCAGCCATGCTGTCTTTAAAATGTTCTGCTTCTCCGTTGTCCCTTTTGATAGAATTTATTGCCTTATACTTGAAGTTCAGTCCTCCTGTCTTCATCACCAAAGCCCTATATTACTTTGTCATATGCCATGTCAAATCTTTTTTCCTGATATTTCATTTCTTTCTAGTCATCCTTCCTTTGATTTTTCTGCCATATTTATGTTCTCCATTTTTTCTCAGATTGCTTCTCTTGTGCATTTCCTGTGTCAGGTTTTTTTTTAGGCATAGTTTTTTTAGTTTTTGCTAGAAAGATACATGGATCGAGAAGAGAGGTGTTACTGTTAATCTGACATTAACTTTCATGTTTTTCTGTAAGTAGCATTTAGAAGGAGCATGAGGATAAGAATAAAGTATAGAAAACCTGCTATGCATCAGCAAGTCATACAGGAACTGGAGTTAACTTGTAAGTATTCCAGAAGGGAACACCAGGAGTTCTTGTAAGACAAAAATCATTCCTTTGTCCCTCTTGTGTATCTTACAGTATCTGGGTCCAGTTTATTCATTCTGTGTAGAAATCTAGTATTAGCCTTGAATTGATATTTTGAAGCTCTCCAAAGTTCTTGCCGGTGTTCATTTAAGGCTCTATGCAAGTAGCAGGGGAATTTACCACGCAGGAACAGACAGTTTATTTCACTTTGTATGAAACTAAAGTTTCGCATAAAATCTTTTCTGTGTAAAGTTCACTGAAAATTACGTTAACAACGTTTTAAGGAAGATCTTGTGCATCCCTGCTTATCTGAAGGACAGCGATCCACACTGCTGCGGACACTCACACTGGTACAAACAGGCAGCCTCCATCTTCATGTCAGTCACGCCATTTGAAATTTATAGCCCATGCCCATAGTAAGGCGAAGGAAGGTGAAGGGCAGAGCAGTTGTAGTAGGAAGTATCATGCTTGTGTGACCATCTCTTCCGAACACCAGTCTTGTGTCTTGGAGGGGTGCCATGTTGGCAGGGTGCACAGGAAGTATTCGCATAGCAAATTGTGTTATGAGCAGCAGAACCACAACAAGGTTCTTCCTGCATCTGATGATAATTGTTTGATTAGGGGGGAGGGAGAAAAGGGAGGTCAGGGCAATGCGGATGAAAAGGAAAGGCCTTCACTATTGTAAGGACAGTGAAAACAAACCGCCCCTGTGCCAAAGAGCTTCAGTGTATATGACACAGCAGCGCTGAGCAGGACACAGTAATATTCCATTGAGGCCGAAAAGCTCTGTGGGTAGGAAAGCTGCGGTGATGTCCTGTGTTTGCACCGCTACCTTCTTCTCCTCCCTACTTCAGAGTGATTTCTCCTCACATGCCCTCAGAACCAACTCTCGCTTACTGCTTTCTTTGATGTCAGTCTTCATGTGAGGAAAAACAAAGATGTTAGAGTTTTAAAATAATTACATTAGTGTTCTGTTACAAGTCTTTGGGCGTTCCTTGTTTTTTTGTGAGGGTTTTGTGTTATTTTGTTTTTTTCTCCCTAGGTTTATCTTTTGGTTATAAAAGAGCCGCAGGGAAGTCCTCCCTTAGCCGTATAAGTTCCAAGCCCACTGTTAACATTTAACAAATACTCAAGCAGAACAACCCAATGTAGCCACTGTACCTAAGCCAGAAGTGCAATGTTTCATGTGAAGTAACTGTGCAAACACACTTGCGCTTTTGGAGAGCCCAGAGAAGATTCTCCTAGTCATAGAATATTTGAAGTTGGAAGCCACCTCCTGCCCCTTCAAAGCAGGGTTAATTAGGCTGATCAGGGCTGCATCAAGTTGGCTTTTGGGTATCTCTACAAACTCCACATCCTGACAATGTACTCGATGGTTTTGCAAATTCTTGGAGGTCCCTGAGGGCTTTACAGGGCAGTGACACAGAAGTAATATAGATGGATAAAATCAGGACAAGCAATTCCAGGTCTGTGGTAATGCTGAGTGTAGAAGGGAATAATGATTCTTTACTAGAGCTTATATGACTGCACGGAGAAGTATCCAGTTGAGGAGAGATCAAAAGCTCTGTTTCTAATCTGAAAAAGGCTGGATGCTTGTGGTGGAAACATAGGCTTGTAGCAGAATGCACTGGTGATGTTGTAGAGGTTTGAAGACCAAGAGAGCTCTGGCAGGTTTATGACTCTTAACCTGTCAAAACCCATCTAAAAGGCAATGATGGAAGCTGTAGAGAAAGTTAAGAAGAGATTATCACCAGAGATAAATTGAACTCTCAGTCTGTCATTAGTGTCCTGAAGAAACAAAGATTTTAATAGAAACATCTGTAGGGTATGCAGGAAACAAAGTGTCAGAGGCAAAGCATCAAGCAAAACAGAGGACTTCCCTGGCTGGCCTGCCCAGTGAACACTTTTTAACCTTGTCACTGTTAAGTGTTAAAAAGTAAATGCATGTGTTTTGTAGGTATAAGTTTACCACTTTTCTTTCATATGGTAGATAAATTATTAGAGAGGGAAAAAGTGCGTGACTTTGAGAATCTTAGGTGCGTGCCTCAATAACGTGAGGGTTTACTGAGAAGGTAAGAAGTAGAAAAATTATATGAAAGCTGTCTGATTAATTTTGCTCTGTGATCTGAAGAGTCAGTGTTTTGTTCTTTGCTCTCTTACTTATGGAGTTTCCCTTTATTATTAGGATTATGCTAATTGACTCATTTCCAAACAGGTTTCCCTACATTGTTATTTTCTGCGCTCCAGAAGAAGCTCTGCTTGTAGCAAGCAGTGTCTTTTACCCTCCTCCCTTTTCTTTTAACTCTGATCCTAGAGCACTTGGGGAGAGGAATAGGAACCAAAAGTCATGAGTTCCCCGGAATTCAGGAGGGAGTTTTCACAAGCACATCACTGAATGATTCACCCTCAGTGGTTCGTCTGCTGCGACCATGCATTAACAGTGGTGAATTTTGAACCCAGGACTGATTCAGTTGTATTCTTTCTGGGTTTCTGTCTGCTCTGGGGAAGCTCCTCCAACTTTGTGCCAGCTCTCGAAGCGTTTTTTAAACCCATGTGGTGTTTCAGTTTTGGTCATGTTTCAGGTAGCACCAATTGGTGCAACCACTTTCAGCATTGTGAGACTTCTGGGAGGCCCCTTCAGCTGTAGAGAAAACAAACTGCTATTCCCCTTCTGGTTTTCTTCTTCCTGCCTTGGTTTGTGGTTCATGAAGTCCACTCCTGCTCTGCTATAATTATGTTGGAATTGGCATGAGTAACATGAGAGATGTAACAACTTACCTGAAACAGCTCATCTGAAAAAGCATTAGGCTTATTAACAGATGATGTTGTGTTGGCGTGAGGCAGCACTGTGTGCAAGTGCTGAATTGAATAGTAAGCCCCAAATTACTGACAGCTCTATTTGAACTGTGCACTGTCTGCCAAATGGTTTGGACATGCTGGGGTTGGAGAATAGGTGCCCCCATTGCTAGTTGCGTTGAATAGAAGTAGAGGAATCTGAGCCAGGCTCTCTTCCTGGGGCTTGTAGGAAGCAGGGGGGACTCCTGTTACTGTTGGTGCCCTTCAGTGTCATTCTGGGTAGTGAGGGAGGAAGGGACTGTGAGAACACATAGTGAGGCGATACTTGAGGTTGTAGTGGAGATACCAGGTCGTTGGAAGAACTTTTCTTTACATAACTTTTGTTGAGCAGAGTAAAAAATGTCTGAAATGGAAGTCAGGCTGGAGGCTGAAGTCAGGCTGGATTTCCACCTATTTTCATATATGACAGTGTGAGATGTTTAGCACAAGCAAGTCAGATGCTTGGTTTTGTGCACAGACTGCAAACTGAATGGTGTATATTAGTTTCTGGCTTCACTACAGACTGTCATACTCTCCAGGCCATCGTGGCCTCTCAGCAGCAGGAGGTGAGCAGCAGAGAAGTTCTCCTGCAGAAAAGCTTTGTACAAATGCAGCTGCTTCCTAGGAAACTCGTTGCCACAGGCATGCTCAGTGTAAGGATGGGGCTGAAAGGCCTAGCAGCTATTAGTGTATCTCACTCTCTTGTGTCCAAGCTAGAGCTGCTTCTCAGTACCTAAAGGATTTGTCTGTGCCTGATAGCTCAGAACTAGACCTCCAGGGCAGAGTAATCCAGCTCTGTGCAGCCCTCCTGAGCTCAGCCCAAAACTGCTCTGTTTAGATTTCGATCCATTTTTCATCGAGTGTCAGGATTTCCTTATGTAATATACAGCTAAAAGTGATTTTAAAGTACTCTGGCTTAATCGTGTTTTTGTTCCCCACCCCCATGCTTTTATGTTTGAAGGCTCCATTAGTGTCCATAACAAAGAGAGAGTAACACAGATGGTAAACATTTTTACCACAGAACACCAGCAGCGAACACCATATCACTGATTTAGGAGTCTCTGTGCTGTGCTTGCTCAGCTGTATATAATCACTCTCATTTCCTTCCCTTGGGTTTCTGGCCGGCTTAGGGAGCTTTACTGGCATGTTCAGCAAAGTCTCCCTGGCATCGCTCAGCTATTGCTCAGTTCTCGGATATGCCACTTTGCAGAGCAAGAAGCTCCATACTGAAGCTGGTGGCAGCTTTTGCCTGCCATGTTCTGTCATTATTCAGAAATGCGCTTTCACCAAATGTACCAGGCTAAAATTAAAACTCTTTTGGATGAGGACAGTATCTGCCTTTAGCTGCCAGGCAGCCATAGTGCTTTTGAATGCCTCCCTGGTATAAAAGATAATAAACCAAGGGAGCTGCGATTAGCCTTGCCTGGGTTTTGAGGGGTAGTTGCCACGCTGGAAGCTAGCGTGCAATTGGTACAAAGCAATGATATTTTTAAAGTTTCAGTTTTCATTCTGGGAATAGAAGGACAAATGCTATGAATACGAGTTGTTTGCTCTCTGTAGTAGTTCAAATAAAACTGTAAAAAGTAATTCAGTTTGGTGCAGCATTATACCAAGCCGACTAGCTGTGAGGTTCTTGTTTTATCTTCCTTTTTTACTTTTCTTTATACAAACAAAATGGCGAACTTAGGCTGTCTATCAAAAATGCATGTAGCTTTTCTTTTGTACTTAGATGAGAGAGATAATCTCTAACTAAAATTTCACATTAGCATTCTGCATGTGAAATAAAACAATGTCCTTTGGGCCAGAGAAGTTTTTTTTGAAAACAAGCATGGGCTACAGTCTGTGTAGTGGTGGCCTGTTTCAGTGGCTTGTTTACTGGTGTGTCTTTCATATCCAAATTCTTGGCTACAGACAAAGCATTCAAATACTTTTCTCTTTGTCAAAAAAAAAGAAGATGAAAATTGTCTGAAATTGGAGCCAAGTTCACATTCTCCGGAGTACCGTTTCAGCCTTTGGGAGGACCATCTAGTGCAGGGTAACCAAAAACTCAAGCTAGGTTTGTTTGAACAATCTAAACTTAAAGAAGAGACAGCAAAACAAATACTTCTTCATTCTTGTGCTTTTTATATTTACACTGGCGGTGGTGTCTTCCTCAGATAAAACGTTTTGATATTAAGCAGTTCCTCTAATTTTACTGGGCTCTGTTTCTTTTTATGGTAACACACACTGTGCAGGAAGGTCATTATACGGGAGAAAAAAAACTGTCAGCATAAAAGAGAAAGTTAACATTGCACATGTTGTCTTTGTTTATGGGGTTCCTGGAATGTGGTGTGAATTGAGCCAAATGATGGCATGAACTGTTCTTTTTAATGTGCTGGACAGCCTGTCCATGCGTTCTGCCAGTAACAGGTACTTCACCTTGCAAGTACAGGTTGTAAAATTATCTGTGAAAGCGTGTCGAGGGTTTCCTTTGTGTGTTGCTGATACTTGCTTTAAAGACCATTTATATTTTTGGTACAGGCTGGGGGAATGTGATCGTTGTTACATTCAGTTAAGGTGGCTCTGTGTGACAAGCACACTGAAATTAATAGTGAAATGTGTATTGCTGGTGATACCAAAATATGTTATCAGTGGCATATAAAAAAACAGTTTAGGTTAGTGCTGGTCTCAGCGTTGCCTGATGACTGTACATCGCAGGGAGCCTCACAAACTGCGTTGATGATTTTTGTCTCATTTAGTATTGCACTAGCATCTGTGTTACAAATGGCCATTCATCAGCTGTTAGTTTTGAGTTCCAGAAGAGAGATGAAAGAAAACGCAGGTACTTTACATTTTTTGAGTTCCATCCCCCAACAGGTTTCATGTCTACAGTTAAACCAGGCAGCAATAAATTCTTTAATGTTACACCTTGCTAAAAGCAGAGTAAAGCCTTGTCTTCTCTAATCCCAAACAACTGCCTTCAGTTTCTATTTTAAATGAGGTTTCCTCATAAACTGACATGGGGCTGAGCAGGTGTTAACTGTCTTAGGGATTCCTGCTGAACCAGTCCTGCACAGCAGTGGAGAAGGAGCCCTGATGACTTGGGACATGAAGGATCAAATCAACAATTAAAGGATAATAGTGAATTGGGAAGGAAAGGGAAGATGACTAGCCAGGAAGGATTAGCCTGAGTCAGGAACAAATTTCCTGAAATTACTCAAGCAGGTGCTTAAAGGGAGGTGGGTCATTCTCTTAAGGAGTGATTTTTAGAAGTGTGTGAGCCAGCTACAAGGAGGTCTGAGACACCAGCGAGGAAGAAACTCCATTGAGGAAGAGAAGGATACTGCCTCGTAGGGTCAGAGAGAAAGTAGTGTGCTCTTGGAAGACAGAGATTTCTGCTCTTCCCTGTGAGAGGCAATGCGCATTACACCATGAAGAAGGTTAATGCTGTAGCCCATAAGCCCCTTCCACTGGGGGAAAAAGGAGTGTTTAAAGAGCTAATATATGTATTTTCAATGTGTTTTCTTTGTATAATATCACTAGTTATTAAAAATGACTTCCTGAAGGGAAAACAACTGACAGGTATAAACTAGAGAGGCAAGTTCCACAGGGAAAAACAGCATCTTTGATTAGACCAAATGATGATACTGGGGGGCGAAGGCAGCAGGAAGTTCTTCGCCTGTTCTCTGCTGCAGCTTCAGTGCGGAAGGGGAATAAAGTTTTATCTGAGACCTTTTACAAGCTCCATCCCTGTACTTTGACGTTGGGGAGCTAGAACCAGTGCAAGGGACAAACCGGCATGGACACGGGTAAGGAGAAGACTTGCAGTTTCGGCTCTAAAGAGCTGGCATAGCTTGATCTGTCATTGCAGTGTGAGCATCTTCTCATGAAATGGCCTGGCATTAAGAGATATAGCAGCTACCTGTGCTTATTTTTATTAAAATATTCCTAGATCAATTTTGTTAGCTCAAGTGAATGCACATCTGCCTTGTGAATCAAAATGGGGATTTGGTTTTCTCATTTTCAATGTGTTTCATTACACTGGATTCCTTTACAAGCCAGGCTGGTGTTTGTTTGGCTGAGTTCCTTTTGGAGTTCTATGAGAATGGACACCTCAGATGCTAATTTCTGATTTTTATACGTACTTTAACACCTACATTATTTCTTTTGGGATTACCATGCTTTAGGCAATGGTTTTGTTCAGGAGCAATTACATTAGTGTTCAGTAAAACTGAAATTGTGTATTTTACTCTTTATAAACTATTTGTCAAAGCATTGGCATCCATTAAACACTTCTCCCACCTTAAGAGAGAAAGCAGAGTTTATTTGGATGTCAACGGTTTCAAGACACTGCTGTCTTCAGGCCTCAATCTAAGTAAGAAGAAGTAAGACTTGCAAATACCAAGTATATAAAATTCCAGTGTATTTTATTGGACAAGGAAACTTCATGTTAAAAAAAGCACTGTACTTTGAACGATTTCCAAAATACATTGTTGGATTCAAAGTTGTGAAATGTAATTGCTTCTATATCCTGACAGAGCCACAGGATCTGGAGTGGCTTAAGAAAAGCAAAGACCGAAGGCCGGATTTTTCAGAGGCAACTTAGTCCGACTAAAATTAATGCAAGTTAGGCATCTAAATGCCTTTGAAATCTGGCTCCGAGCCTGTATCTTTTGTTGCTGTTAATACTTTGGACATTTTCTTTATGCCAGCCCTTCAGTTCAACTCGAGGAACAGGAGAGGGATTTCCTGTGTCGGTCAGCAACGTGCTGTTTAGCACTGGAGCTAACCCCAAGCACAGGGCTGGGCAGCGCTGCTCTGGGACTCGCTCTACATTAATATTGCTCTAGTAGAAGTCAAAGTTTAATTGCCGATACGATGTTTGACTCCATTCTGAACTACAAATAAGTTCTGAAGTAAGGAGGATGTCAAAGAACAATTTCCCCTTCCCTCCTCCCACTTTTTTTTTTTTTTTTTACTCCTTGGTTTCGATGTTCCTCCTGAGGCTTGTTTTGAGAAAAGAATGTATATCCCAGCAACATGGACATCATTGAACTGAGCTTGCTGTGTAGTTTCAGTTTTGTTTTATGGATGGTAATGCTATGCTGTTTTTAAAGGGAGGAGCAGCCTTAGAAAGTCAGGCTGGAAAATAGCTAAAAAGTGTAATTTTTTTCCATCAAACTATAAAACTCTACTGTGCTAGCTGAAAGCACATAATGAGTAGGAAGTGAGCACTAATCTATTTGGCTCTGTCTGAACCTTCATATTTCTATTTATCTCAGTTGGAGATTTTAATATTCTACTGATGTTATTTTATATTTTGCTGACTTTCGGGTTGAGATATTGGCACTTAAAATCACGTTGACTGCCTGAATGCAAAATCAGGCTTTATGAGAATTAATAAAATCATGCTACTATGAATCGTAGAGATGGCACTAGCTGATACAAATAGTGTCAAAAAATGATGTAATGAGCTGGTTTTGCCTTTATTTCAAGCTCTCTTTCATACACTTGAAAGGATTTTGCAAAGGTGTATGCAAGGCCCAGATTCTGCTAATATTACTAGGAGACTATCTCTAATTGATCTAACCAACAAAGCTAAAAGGATGAATGAAAATTCTTTCCAGTAGCTACTTTATTATTGTAAATTACTTTTGCATGGTCCCCAGTTTGCTCTCTGATTTTCCCTCCATGCCTGCTTCCTCCCCACCGCAGTTCCAGGTCACAGTTATTGAACATGTGGTGGCTTTGCAGCCAATTTGGTGGGGACTGCAAAGAAGTTGGAAAGATGAGCACAATGTGACTTAAAATTTTGACACCTGAGGACACACACCGCTATTTGTGGCATTGAAGAAGTGCAGAATGTGCAGAAGTGAGCAATAAAATATATGAGCGAACTGCAGCTTTTGCTGGCAGCTCAATGCATGGGTGGAAAAGTGTTTTTTAAAGTAATAGCCAAAATAATTTTATTTACTCTAACAAAAATGGAAACACAAATATTCTTATAAAAATTAATTCAGCATTCTAAATTTAAAATACATGGAGATCTGCCCCGCAAATACAACATATCATTAGTTTGTTGTGAAACTTAATTGAATGAACTTGGAGAAATCATGGAAGTCTTTTATTTGTCTTCATTTTATCCTGCAAGTTCCTTATTCACTTTGTGCCTGTGTTGCCAGAGGGTGAGTTGACTCTGAAATTCAGGCTCAGGTTTAAGTAGCTGGAACAAATGAAGCGTGTTATGGGGTAACTCATGAATGAGATCCAATTCTACTTGGAGATGTGAAGGCAAACTGATGACAAGTCTTCAGACAGGAAGAGTCCTGGGGAAGCAAGAGTCTATAACCACCTCTTTCTCCCTTTGACTCATAGTCTTACTGAATTTTGAAGCAAAGCAATTTGAGAGAGGAACTGAAGAGTTTTAATCTTACAGCTGCTCCTGAGTTTGCTCAAAATAAATCAGCAATTTCTCCAAATAACTCACTAGGCTTTTTGAAAGACTTGGGAATGGAATCATTGAAGTTGCCCATTCAGAAGAGTGACTCCAGACTATCAACTACACCTTAGAACTGGTGGAACCAGAGGCTGCTGACACTTTTAAGGCCCTTAGAAAAGTGCTAAAGCCTATGATTCAGTGTGTCCTTATCCATGAAAGCACTTAAAATACTGACATGCTTTTAAGCTGAGATCAGTATAGACATTTTTATCTTGATCCATCATATAGCTATGTTCATTATAGTTTTTCTTCCCTACTGAAAACCTATTTGCGTGAGCTCAATTAGTCAGAGAAAAACAGGACACGCCCTCCAGTTCATGTACTGTTTTTCCCAGTAATTTGCATGTGAATAAGGATTCATAAGTAATAGAACTACAAGTGCCCAAGGAATCTTTCTTCAATAGTAATTACACTTTCAGAGCCATCTCTGCACTTCAGTTCCATAGAAAGCCTGTAAAATCTCCAGCAAATTATTAGCTTAGATTCTGTTTTTCCCCATCAGAGAGAATCCTTCTCCAGGTTCTCTAGAACTTCAGTGATTGCCACTGGTACAAATTTTACAAGTATATGTCATTTATCCAGCTTCTTGACACTATGTCCTTATGGTAGAGGCAATAACATGGCTACAGTCATGTTGATACCTCCAATAGCAAGAAGAATGGTTAACGGATGGTTTCTTTGTTCTTCAGAAGTCAGTACTGTGGAGTTGAGTAAGTTTACTGAATTTCAGTGTAGCTTGCTTGGAATACAAAATGAGTCACTTGCTCACAAGTGTTGATCTATTAGAATTATATGTAGCACAGATAAATTAAGGCTGGTTAGTGGTGACAGAATCCAAGTGGGAGGCATCTAGAATACTTCCATACCTAAGAAAGCATTTTGTTGGAGGCTAGCTCTACCTTTTTGTGCAAGGATTAAAATTTGATTAAACAAACCCCACCAAAACTCTTTATACACTTTTTAAAAATTGCTTATACGTGTTTGTGGAAGGTGAAATGTGAAAATATGGAAATATATTGTGATATGTAGTGGAAATATATTGTCAGATGGACAAAAGTTTCAGAGATGGGGAGGAAAATTATTCAAAATTCTTAATGCTTGATCATCACTTGTATGTGTGCCAGGTTGCACCTGAAAGCAGAGGGCAGAACAAGTGGAGGTGATGTGGCTACTTGGGGAAGGGTGCCTTATTTTGCATTAATAAAGGCTGTGTCTGCTCCTTAGTTAAGAAAATACTGAGGATCTCTGAGTCATGTTTTTGTGATGAGGTTTTTAGACATGGTGGATCACTATGACTTCCATGCAAATCAGTGGGAGTTGCCAATTCTTCCATCTTTTAGAAAACAGGATATTGATAGTTTAGGTTTCTCCACAGTCTCTCATTTGGAGTAAATTTTTTCTCTTAATGGAGGGTTATTAAGACCTTTTTTAACGTGAATTTGTCTGTGGCTTGCCAGTGACATCTTTACTATGCAGGCATGCATGGTGGCCCAGTGGGAGTTTCAGTTCACTTCTGATGATTTCCCAGGCTTTGGCCAGAGAGAGTTTCTCAGGCTCGCATGGTTGTGAGCAGTTGTTTCAGAGCAGTCCCATTCTTCGCTGCACATCAGTGCCAGATTTTCAGAGATGTAAATGCAGTCTAATGTGTGGCGGTTCTGTCTCTTCAACTCAAATACGTGTGTGAAAAGGCGATTCTCCAAGTCAGGTTTTAACACTCCCAATGATCTTGGTGATACTATACAGAAAAATGAGTTCTTTCAAGAACAGAGAGGGAGTGAGACAAATGTTTTAATCAGAAGAACAAAGAAAACCCATGTGTGCCCATCAGTAACAGGGTTAGTGGGGAGGATTTACCTTTTTTTAATTAAAAACGTGAAAAATTAAGTCTTGCTGTTGGACCGCTTGTTTCTGTTTCAAATGATCTGGCTGCATCATTACTTATTAATCGATACTATTTTTCTGTAAGCGAGCAACTTATTTATTGTATTTATATAACACTGCCTGATGAACAGGGTGGCTGCTTACAGTGCGGTGATATTGAAGTAGTTTGAGTTATAAATATTTTTAATGATCCCTTTGTTGATGGATGGATTATTCCTCTCTGCGAAGGCAAGGGGCTCACCCGAGTAGCTGAAGAGAACAATTTGAGTGTCAGTTTCACAAGTGAAAAAAAATCCCCAAAGGAAAAGGAAGCAATTCATTCACAACGGGACATGGTGCAGAGGAGGATAACCTGCCTTCAAAGATTTTTGTTTCGAGTATTATAATGTTTAATAAATAGCCTGCTTCAAAGGCCTTTGCTGGAGAAAAAAAAAAAATAAAATAAGCAGCTTTCCTGCTATTCTTGTTCACTGGTCCAGTGTTGCTATAAGTAGCTCATATCCTGTCCTCTGTGGTCTCAGGTGGTTAGCTTTTGTTTGGGAAACTGAAGCTTCAACCGAAAGAGCTGTGCCACCAGTTAAATTATTAGGTAGTTGACAATATGTCTCGAAAATCAATGGAACTCATTGTGGAACTTGGGGGGGTGACTTTGGCAGGGGAGGAGGGGTGTTGGTATTATTTTGGGTGATGAGCAAAGGCAACAGATCAGATCATGTAAAAATAGAAGTTGCTAAGAAAGGCGTCTAAAGTAAATTCTTCACTTCCATCTTCCCCCACCACCTACTTTTTTTCAAGCATTGTTAAAGTTTCATAGAGTACAAGATATATTGGGCAGTCATTTGATCTGTCCTCAGTGTCATAATTAGCTATAACAAACCCCATTCCTGTTTGAAGTTCTTCTGACTTGTTCTGTATCCATTTCGGTATTTCTGTATTGTTTTGTTTCTGCTAAACGTTGTGCTTTGTATTTGTGTTCCATCAAGCAAAGAAATGACTCAAGGCTTAAAGGAAAAGGCTTGGGTGTTTCCCAAATAATTATATCTTGGTTTTTCTAGTTCTGGGCATATGAACCAAGCTACTGTTTTGTTTTCTTCCATTGTTTTTAATTCTGAGTTGTTTCAAATCATTTGAGGGAGTAGTGTTATGTTGCTGCCATCCTTCTAAGCCTCATGTTTGTCCCTCACTGTGAGCTCCCATCTTTGGGGGCACAGTCTGGATCTGAAAACAAAACCATTCAGTCTCTAAAGGTAAGGAGCATGAGACAAAATCGCAAAGATCCGGTCTTCCAGCCTGTTGTAGCCACAGCTGTGACAGGACTTTGAAGAGGGCTGAGCAGTAAAAGCAAGGAGCCAGAGCTGCCGCTGGAGCTATCTTCACCCATGCTGTTAGATGATTGAACGTGGACAGTTTTTAACAGGGTTTAACTCGCTCCTCCCTGATAATATGTTTTGCTGAGATCACATCTGCTATTTAAGATCTGGAACATAACCACTAGAGCAGCTTGTTCCGATTGGAGATTTATTGGGATGAGTCTGAGGGCTGCACACCCTATTAACTTTGTCACATCAAAATCAGAAATTTCCATGATTTTCCACAAGTGGATAAAAGAATATCCCATGGATATTTACATGCCTATGCTGAGTGCAAGGGCAGACGAGTTCTTCAGAAACAAGATATTGTAATGATCTGTAACGAGGGCCTCAGATAGGCAAAATGCAGTCTTTCTCCAAGACAAAGTGTGTAAGGCATAGTACTGAGATGTCTCAATAATCTGTTTTTCTATTCCATAATGTATGATCTACAGTAACATCCTTGGTTACTCTGGCTGGAGAAAAGCTGATTTTACCAAATAATCCACGCACAGAAAAGTAGAGGCAATTCTGAGAGTACTTTAGAGCTTCGCACTGATTTTTTGGGGTCTTTGCTATTGACCATGCATTCTGTCAGTCATTATCTGATGACTGTGAAATACTTAGTCCCCGGAACGTGTCAAGGAAGCAATTATCTCAAATCAGCTCTTGTTCAACATACTGCTAATGAATAACTATTACAAACTAATCAGTACTGTAATGGTAATTAGTAAAGTGGGTAAAATAACTGGAAATTAAAATGATTAAACTTGCCTGTTTGGAATTCCATATTGAGTAGTGAGTAAATGATGTATTGCTTGAATTAGAAATAAGTTATGGTCATTTGTGTATTTATGCTACCATGTCACTCAGATAAATCCTCTGCACTCCAAGCAGTTGTTTGAAGGGAGAGGACATACACTGTGGTGATAACCAGGACTTCCAAGAAGCTCAAATAAAATTATGTCTTTTTATCACCATGGGCCGTTTTAGGCCTGTTCTCCTTCACCATGTGTGCACAGGCTCACATTCTACCAAGCTTCTGTCTCTCTCCTACAAGTTCTTCCTTACTCAAAAGACTATGTGAAAGTCTTTGGTGTATACCTTGTAGATGAGTTCTTATCTGCTAGCCCCACAGTCTGGGTTCCTCTCCGTAGCTCTAGGTCCAGTAATGTCTTCCTCTAGATAAACTGCCTGTAGAAAATTCAGACGCTATTTGTATTTTATCTTAAGCAAACTCAGCTGCCATGGAGGAAAGCCATGGCGCTCCCTCCCAACCATCCACCAGCAAATTTATGAAATCCCGGCTTGCCTTATGTTTTGTTTTTTTTTCATAAGGATCTTTTGTGAAGAGGTTGTTCCCATTATCCCACTGTGATAAAACTATATAGCTGTGCTTCCTTTTAAAAGTGAGTGTAGTTGTCTTCTAATTATGTTTCCTGAGTCAGGGACAGCATTTTCGATTTAAAAAGAACAGCAGCCTGACTTTCAGCTGCCCTAATGGAAGTGGCCGAAAATTAGACATTGCAATCTGCGATGCTACTGAGGACAGTAGAGGGAATCAGGTACTTCCAGGTGTGATTCTCTTCCATGTGCTTCTCTGCTTGGTCTGTAAAGGGGTCGAAGTTCCCATGTTCAGACGTTGATATCTAACTGTCATGCATGCCGTGCACCCAGGGCATGTATAGGGAGCTGACAGCTATAACACAAGACTTACAGGGGCCCTGTAGTTTTTTAGAGCAGCATGCAGAAGTCAGATGGGACACCTTAAAGCTTCCAATACAGCAATGGTACCTGAACCTCACCCCTAAAGCTGGGTGAGATGTTACAGGAAGTTTCTGTTAGAGCCTAGAATTTACCAACAGAGTGTGACGTACTATCTATTACCTTAACCAAAGAACAAAACTTGCTTTAGAATGCCTTTCAAAATGTATGTGTACAAGAGAAAGCCTTGTTTTGTTTCATGTTACTGATCACAGTAAACCTTCTCTCTCTGCCCCCCCCAATATCTTGCACAGGAAAGAACTCTTACAACTGAGAGAAAAGATTTTAGAAACCTCAGAACAGAACTAAATTATTACATGTGTATCTACTTATGTAAATATATATATATATGCACACATTTAAATGTGTGTGTAATGTGTACATACACAGTGTAGATTTAGATGCTGATATAAAAATAGTTTATAAAGATTAAAATTAGGTGATAAAAAAGGAAACAGTTTAATGTAAATATAAACGAATTGGATGATGACTGCACTTTGTGTGTTCGAGTAGTAAGGTTCTGCATGTGATAGGGAAGTTCAATTTGTTTTTTTCCCCTCTAGGTAACTTCGTTGATGTGAATGTTAAATGAATTAGTGCAGTTATGAAGCCAGTTAATAACTGGTGTTTCAAATTAAATAGTCAAATGTTGGGAGGAATAGAAACAAACAAAAAAAAAAAAGAGAAAAGAAAAAGTATTCCTTGGTGGTTGTTGTTGACTGCTGCATGTTAAATTGCCTCATTGCCCCACTGGCAAACCTTCAGTTTTGTGGACTCCAGCAGTTACAGCAGCTCTTCTGCATTGAACGTGTGTTGTATTGATTAACTGTTTGTCATTATGGGCACTTGAAATGTAAATTATGGAAGTTTCTCTTCTGCTTGTGGTTTTATATTTTAGGACAAATAATTTTAAGTGTAGATTGTTAATAGTGATTCAGTTTTATTGTTATTCTGTGAAGTTAGTACAGCGTTTATGCTATTTGGGGAGAATTGTAGGTTATGCTTGATATAAGGATGTTTTTATGAAACACAGGTAAAGCGGAGGAAAGATCGATGTGTGCTGGCTTGCTGTAATTTTTGCAAGCAGACATCAAAATGGTGATAGATGTTACATATGATAAGATTTTATTTTTTTTAAGGAAAGGAGCTACCTTAGATTTTCGTGAATTCAGTTTTTTTCAAGAAAGCCAACTTCAGTCTTAAAACACACGTATAAAAAAGCCATGAAGTTGTAGCTGATTTCGGAAAGATGTGAACTGTAAAGACTGTATATTTGAAGTCACCATTCACCTCTCTCTCAGTAAATATATAAAAATGTGCCAGTGTTATTCTAAAGTGTTCTGGTTTTGTTTTCTTGGCTCTTACACAAAGAATATCTGAATACTAAATCAGTAGTAAAACATGAGATCAAGTGTGCTATGGAAGTGCTTTTTTTCAGTGTATTTCCTAGAATTTTCTACAAAGTAAAAGCGAGATTCCTCAGTACATGTAAAGGTGGAGGAACTTGCTAGAAAGAAAGAACGGTACTTTGGTAGCTGGGAAAATGACTGACACAGCATGACTTCAGAAGTAGTGCAAGGCAGGTTAAGTTACTCTGGGAAAAATGAGGACTGACTTAAAAAGATTGACATGCTGAAGAATTATGGGGATTCAAGGACACATTTTATATAGGAAAAAGAGCAATCAGAAGACCAGCTCCCACTGAAAGGGAGTAGTCACAGACACTGGTGTCTTTAATGTCTTCTAAAATCTCCTTTTCACACGTTTTGCTTTAAAATTGCTGTAAATGAAATGACACTGCCAAAGTCACTATTTTTAGTTCATTTTGAAGTGAACAGAGAAGTTACGTCATTCTCATTGACATTAGTTTTGTTTTTAATGTAATATAACATAAAATTATTCTTAGCTTATGTTAACTGATACTACATTCATACATTTTTTCTAAATGAAAAAGGATTTCTTGGGATATACTTCCAAGAGCTATAGCTTTTCTTTCTCACTCTGTTTTGAACAGAACAAGTAGAAATTCATGCAACGTGCCTTTTCACAAGACAGAATTGTCTTTCCTGTGATATTCATGTGATGCTTAAGAGTCCAAACAAACATGTTTTTCAAGAAATGCTGAGAATCTCTGATATTTCTTTCTCAAGTTTTCCTTTTTTCTGTCCACTATCTCCTGCGGCACGGCCTTGTCAGAGGCTAATGATGTTCACTGTGCACTGGTGCCGCCTGGTAATTTTTCAGGTAGTTACTGTACTGATACTGACTACGAAATTCAGATTCTTCTTATATGAAACCTAGAAGAAGTAGTAAAAAGACCTGAGCAAAACTCAGCCTTCAGTTACAATTCAGTCATATACCAGCAAACTCACATTTCTGAGTATTGATTGTGTTCGTTTACCACAGCAAAGTGCATTCATTGATAACTACCTGCTGGTATTGAATCAATCTTCTGTGAAGCACAGGGCATTATTGTCAGGTAGGGTAAATAAGATTGATTCTATTTTAAAATGAATACGGTGTAGGAGAAATTAATTTGATTCTATGAAGTCATTTAATTATGTTCTATTGACTATATAAACAATGAATGTCATGTAATAATATGATATCATGAGGCAAGTTAGAGCTGCAAGCTTTAGCAAGGTTACCCCTCCATAATGGCAATAAACACATTTTGTTTCTGTTTTGTATTAAAGGAGGAAGAGAAATCCAATTCCTGTATTCGATCTTAAAGTAGGATCCCAATTGGTACCAAATCCTCTGACATTGTAAGTGGAACTACAGTCTTCACTGACTGCTGCAAACCAGGTCCTTGGTTATATTGTAGGTCAGCAAATTTTGAAGCCTCAAATGTTATTCTGACTAAAGTACTCTGCTGTCAAAACTCCTTATCTTCCAAAATAAGCAAATCATCAGGAATGGGAGACGGGACTTGTGTTGATGGTACCTTTTTGCTTGATAACTTTCAAGCTCTTGGTTCTATCAAAGAGTAGCAAGGAAGGACAAATGGAATAAGCATAACTACCACAAACACAACTGAGCCATGGGGATAGTCTTGCCATTCCTCTTACATCTATTTTCCTATAATGATAATGGGCTGTATTACAGTAAAGTTGTTAAACAGCAGCTAAAGCAATGAGGCTGTGAAAGACGGAACCCTTTTTGGGTTGCAAACAACCATGCAACTGAGATTGATCATATCGTAGACCCTAAATGTTGTCTTCATAGGCTGTACAATTAATCTTGAAGTCTTAGTGTATGAGAAACTAAGTTATCAATTATCACATATGATAGGAAGAGAGCAGGCAACACTGAGAATTCTGCCAGTGCCCTGTGACCCTTGTCTCATTTTAAATAGTTAAGATAAAATAACTTGCCACCATGTTGTAGCCGGTTGAACAGCTGCCTAGAATTCCACACTTTTGGAAAGAGTAGTGAGGTCAAAAGAACTGGAGGAATAAAACCCGTTGTCTGCATTTGAAAAAGAGGCAGAGGATGTGAGCCATGTGACTGTAACTGATAGATACAATTCTGAGTGAAATCTGGCTGTAGAAAGTAATCCATAGAGAAATGAAGGTAGATGAATAATTATAGCTAATCAGTGTTACAGAAATTGACATAAACATCGGTATGATTATATATACTTTATTTTATGACAGTGCTTCAGTATCGTATGTTCAGTTTCTTTAGGCATTAGGCCTTAAGGTCCAGAGAAGCTCAAGTGACTATTTTGGCACCTATAGCAAGATTAAAGTGCAATGTAGGTGTCTGAGTCAAAGAACAAAGATCCAGGAAGCTTAAGACCCAGTAACATTCTAAGTGTCTTCAGGACACCTAAAATAGGTTTCACAGCTGTCTAACTAAAGGTACCTGCATCTTCTCAGCAGCCCTGCTCTGGGGAGCTAGGTATCAAATGTTCCCTTATCCTCACTGTGCTGCTGAAACAAAGTACTTGAACTTGTCTCAAGTCTCTTGAGAGAATAGTCTTCAGAAACCATCTAGCATGGGTGGGCAGCATTGAGTTCTACCCAAAGCCCACCAGCTGTGGCCACATTCATAAAAATTCACAGTGGTAGAAGGTAGAGATGCTCACTTTTTGTAGCTCTCTTTGCTGCTGAGAGGGCTTCCTTAAAAGGCTAGAGGTAGGGGTTCTGTGCTGGCTTCCACATGACGGAATTAAAATCTGCTCTGTCCCTGCAGTGTAGTGTAATTGTCAAGTGTTAGGGTGGTAGAGGGAGAGACCTGGTGCTTGAGCCACTCTGCTTGGAAAGCAGATTCCCGTGTCCCCATTTTCAGAACCATTTCCCTGTGTCAGACTAGGCAGCTGGGTAACTCTAGAAGGAGAGACCAGAAGGTAGTTTTCTCCTTTCCCCAGCTGAGTTACTTAGCCTTTAAGACACAGAACTAGTTTTATTTCTTCCTTGTCCCCTTTCTCTACTCGTGACTGCATAACGGCCTACCTGACACAGCAGGAACGGTCTTTGAGCACCCTATGGTCAAATTTGTAAATATTTAAATTGCTGAGTCCATGAGTATGGAATGCTGAGCTACATCTTGATTGTCCTTTCAATATATCTATCCTTCTTGGTCATGTGCATTGCAATTTAGTCATACACTGATGAAAGTCCTCCTTTAGCTCCCAGAGCAGGATCGCCTTGTCAGCCAAATTCCAGCTGTGTTGGAAACATTTAAGTTTGGAAAAAAAAAAAAAAAAAGAAAGGAAAAGAAAAGACAAGAAAAAAAGATTATTTTAAAAAATGTGTCTCCATTTAAAATTTTATTTGTAAATGTTATAAGACTTATCTGTTCAACTTTGATTTTATCCCACTGTAAAATGTTCTCAGTTCTGTTTCTTTGCAAATTTGATGGACAAACTTTCAAGCTCTAAAGCATCAGGATAACTTGCATGTTCCCTCCTAACGTTATACTGAGTAGCGAGAGTATTGCGATGGATAAAATGAGTCCGAGTCTTACAACCCTTTCCTTCTCTTCATCCTCATTTTGCTCTACACAGCAATGCTCAGGAATTTGTATTTCTCACCATCGTTCTTTATTGTTCCTTGCTTCTTTTCCTGTTCCCGCAGCGGGTTTATATAATTATCGATACACAGGCTCACTCAGGTTGCTATTTATGCAAAGTATGATTAACTGGTATGTTAAAAATAGATGGATGTGTTACCCTACCATGTTATTGCTGCTAAAATTCTTTCCAGTTGACTGGTTTTTACCTTGTGACCAGTGGATCGCTCCTCATCTTCTCCTGGGATAGAAAAATTCAGTGTATGATTAGCAACAGACTCGAGAATAAGTTCAGGTTTCTTGTGAGTAGTGGTTTTGGTTTTTCGAAGCAAGGAACCACAGTTAAAGAAACATGACCAAGTTGCTTAGTGATCGAAGTGCACTACAAGTTGTGTTTCACCTTTTAAACCAGCAGAGAAATTAGCCTGGTGACCCTGGAAAATAGCTCTTGGGCTTAAACTAGTAGTAGCTGCAAGTGTAATAGTCAGGATCTACTGTAGGTTGTCTGAGTAATCATTCTGTTGGATTACACTCATAAAAATGCTGGTGTGAGAAATAAACATGGTCTAGATACATAATAAGATAGAACAGATATATAAAATGCATCTCTAAAAGAAAACCTATAATGGCAATTGGAAATATATTTCCCATGGCATAAAAAAATGATTGTTCAGTGAAGTGAAGAGTAGGACTGATAAAATATTTATTGAAAGTCCGTTATCTTTGAGTTTCATTTGCATTTAAAGAAGCATTCCTAGCTTTCTATCTCCACTGTTTTCATTAAGATTGTCTGAAACAGTTTTACATGATTGTTTAATTGTTATGTTGAACACTGAGTCAGGAGCACAGATGAAGATAGAGAGATCAATGTGTTCCATGCTCTGAATGCCTCACAAAAACATAGTCTAATTAAAAAAACAAATACTAAATCACTTTAGCCAGCAACTTCAAAATATTTCCCTGGGAACAGAGGTTAAGTTAATTATGAAGTAGTGGCCAAAGCTCACACGCTTTGGGGCAGTGGTTACAAGTTGTTAACCGAGGTGCTCTAGTCCGATCTTCGTTAGGTGATTGCATTTGACTGCCCTATCAAGTGTAATTGCATACAGTGATGTTCATTACTTCATCCCTAGACCCAAATCTACCGAATAATGTTGCTGTTCACTGGTAAATGACTCCCAGGACACAATTCTAAATGGAGCCTCTCATGTGAGTGTTACGGCTTTGGGCTAAGACAGCTCAGTCATCAATTACCTGATGTGTATTTGGCAATTACTAACTTTTTATCTGTGTAAGTGAAATATTTATAAATATAAGCCTGTTTTTGAAATAGCCACTTCAATTCATCAGCACACATAAAGGGTATGTTTGACTACATGAATGCTTAAAGCTGAAAATAAGAGGCTAGTCTTTGAGCATTTTCTTTTTTTTCCAAATTTTACTCTCCATTTGATCTTAAACTTTCTATGTTTTTCTGTCTGCTCTGCAATATTTTATGTATGATCCCCAATGTCAATAAAAAGAAAAATGTAGAAACGGTCCCTGGAGCCGAGCTGGACCCTGCTTTCCTGACTTCTGGGTCACATCTGGGCTTGAAGAAGGAAGTAGCTTTATCACTTGGTTCTGAGAAGATGCAGCAGCAGAACTGTAAACATGTATTTTGAAGCAGGGAGGAGAACAGAATGTAAGTACCTGCCGTGTTGAGTGACAGATATTCTTTGGTTTGTATTGCCATTTTGGACTTGGGTGTTTCTGTTCTGCCTAAATGTCCTGCTTTGGGTGCGTAAGTCTTTTATTGGATCTAGCCCTTAGATATTAGCAAAGATTGCCAGGTTTGAACTATAAAAGCACTTTCCTCTAATGCAAAAGAACATTTTAAGTCCTGCATGAAAAGTGCTGCTAGTAGTCATAGATACGACAGTGTGTCTTTCTGTATTACAAAGATTAGAGAATGTGCATCTACTGCTGATGTAGATACCCTTCCTAATGGCATGAAATGATCCCTGGAAACATAATGGTAGGAAACAGGTATAATACTAGTGCTGTAGCTGCGCTATTGCTGACACTTTAATGATGACTGAGTATCCGAATAATTAAAAAACAGAAATAAAATCTGTTTCATTACACATAATAAAATTTATAGAGTTTTCTGTGGATTTTCATAGTCTTACAATCAGTCTTTTTTTTGTTAATTTTATTGCCTCTGAAATTAAGTCTCTTTAAACTGAGGAATGAAAAAGTAGACCACAACTTTCCCTGTATTATTTAGTAGCTTTTCACCAGCTCCACCCTGAAGAAGATGGTATGGATGAGGGAGTAATTTTTCAAGCAGACAATTTTTTTCCAGGCAGATATGTCCTTATTAACGTGCGGTGTAAGCAACTCAGTTCTTACTGAATTGAAAGTTGTCACTGATGTGTCTTGGGTGTGACCAAGAATTTGAAGTCAGCAGGACTACTGACGGAAACAAGCCCAGGACAAAACTAGATCCAGGATTTAAAAGCCTCTCTACCTCTAACCTGAATGGTAATGCTACTAAAACCCCTCAATCAGTTACCAGGCTGTGTAATTGCCATGGTGTGAGAACAGAGTGTCTGCCAGGAAGAAGTACGGAAGAGATTATCACACAGTTTATGTAAAGCTGCCTTGTCTTAGAAGGTTTGAAGTTTCATACATGTAGTCACTGCTTTCTCACAGCTTCCCCTCATGACCAGTTAGACTCCTGCTTTGAATTTTGAGTTTGCAACAGCCTTACAAATGCATCTGGACTTGCCCAGGTTCAAGGATTTTCAATGTTAACTTCCTAAATCCATATTTCAATCCAGAGAGATTGAAAACTGAATCAAATCTCTGTAAAAAGGCCTTGGTTTCCTGCACACATTTTTCTCCTGTTGTAGATGTCATTGTGCTACCTGCTGTACAAAACAAAACAGAGAGATGCTGTGGCTTACCGAGTAGTATTTGGAAGCGCTCCAAGGCAAATTAACAGACCAAGCTCTAACCAGTGCTTGTCCAACCATTAGAAAACTTTGGAAGCTGTGGAAGAATGCAGTGTGCTCTGCAATTTTCTCCCTAGGAAATGTAGAGACTAAAACCATTTTTGCAGCCAGTGGAATATAAGACCTACCTAAATGTTCTGCATGGTTGCAGACAGCCTCACAGTGAATGAAAGCTGTCTGTGCTCTGCGTTTTCTTCCATTTAAGTGAGTGCCAAAAGTAGTGCTGAGCTTGAAGGGAAGAGGAGTCAAACATTTATTATTCCCTGGCCACCCAGAGGGAGAAGAACATTGGTGTGTAGAAATTAAGCAGCATTTGCATGACATTTCTGCAAATCAATTCTACTCAATAGTTATTGTTTCTTTTTTTCTAGAGGGGAACGTGTGGTGCCCCAAATCAGATAGTACTTTTCAAAAAATACTTCCTTACTGCATAACTTACAAGTTTGTAGTTAAGCAAAATGAACCAGGCTGAAAAATAGAGAGTATCCTGCAGGCGCTATAGAATTGATACTGTAGTTTTACACATCTTTGCTGGCTTTTCCCTTTTTATGGGTCATTACCTTGGTCTCTAGTCAAACCAAACTCTGCAGGTTGCTTTTGCAAACCTTGCGCAATTCATTATCAATTGACTTGTTTTTTGTGGCTGTGAGAATCCATTACTCTAACAAGCTGCCTTAGCCAGGCATACAGACAACTTGGTAGCCACCTGGGGCCAGTGCATTTTGTTGCAACCTTTATTGGTTGGACATCTACGTAACTCTTCTCTTCGGACAGTGAACTCCAAGACAGTTGAGCCAAACTTGTCTCTGAAAGATGTTTAAAGACTTGGTTGTAGGGATATTGTGACCACTACCTACAGCTACTTTCCAATTATAAGAACAGGAGAAGGGCAAGCGGCTACTTATGAGGCAGCATATTTTTATATTCAGAATACTAAGCCGTCCTAGCCTTTTTGTCTATGACACAATTAACATCTCAGGACAGACAAGTATTATAGTTACATGTAGGTAAAGGAGGTTCGAAGCTGCAGCACACTTTATCTTGCCTGCTGCCACTGAGTCTGCTCCCTTACCACCTTTTCCTGCATACATCCTGTAATACTGGTAACTAAAGTTGATTGCACCTTTTTTTTTTGTTTTGGCTGAGTGGTTTGTTGTTGGGGGTTTTTTTTGGTTGTTTTTTTTTTTTTTTTTTTTTTTTTTTTTTTTTTTTTTTTTTTTTTTCTTTTTCTTTTTCCAGTTTGTTGGTTTGGGGTTTTTTTGAGGGGCAGTGTGTATTTTTTGAAAAACAACCCTCAGAACCCATCCCATTCTGCAGCCATCTGCTTGTTCTCTGCTACATGATGAAGAGAGAATTGCACGGTTCTTGTCAGTGATTACATTTGTATTGTTATATAATAAACAGGTCAAATGTTCTCACCCATTTAAAATAGTCGTAGAAATGAAATGTGGATTTTTTTCATTAATACATGTTTAAAACCATTGCATTGTATAATGGGATTATTCACGTTTGACGACACTGTGCATAGCTTGTAAGGTATATTTTTTCCTACTCAGCCATGCGATTTGCTTTATACTGACAAGTCTTGGTGGCTACTGTTGGCCTGGTTACACGTGAAAAGTTAGGCAAAAGCCTGCAGGATTGGGACACATTTCATAAAACACGTAGTTGCTTTTTGTTGCGCAGTTTTTTTCATGCTCTTTTTCAACAGCTTTTATCAAATAAATGTATATTATTCCAGTAGGAGCTTCTGGTGTTTTGAGACAAAAAGCAAGTTGCAAATGACATAGCTAAACCATTTTCATAAAGTAGCAGGCGTTGTGGCAGGAACCTGTTTCTAACCAACCTGCAGATGAGTTGAGGCAGTGGCGTGTGCTGTACGAATGTTCCACACGTGGTACTTAAGGCGGTTCTCCCTGGATTTTTCATTAAATAGCAGATATAAAGTAAATGTTTGAAGTATAAGTTGACCATATTTGACGCATAAGAGTGGTGAAAGTGATGCATTATGTAACTGTAACATATTGACATTATCAATTATGTGTTATTAAACAGCTTAGCTAACTGAATGATTTACCTTGTGTTTAACTGCCTTTTTCAATTAAAGGTAGCAAATGCTGTAGGGCTGGGGCACAGTCATAGAAACCGTATATTTTCTCCTGTTAACACCAGCACTGCTGACATGCAGGTGATGGGAGTGTTGGCATTTTGCTGCAGGCTCTAATGGGCTACTTTAAATGGTCTAAAAAAAGTGATTAATGATTAGGAACAGGACTGTTACACAGCTTCACAGCTCTTTTCCTCAATGCGTTTCCATTTATGTCAACTAGCCGCACACTTGGGAGGTGTTATTTCAAAGTAGTCAACACAGGGGTTTTTTCTACTGCCATTTGTTTCCATTTCATGGGTCCCTTTGCTTGGCCAGATACAGCTAGAGTTTCCTTAAAGTTGTAAGCCTCATTGATAAAAAAGGATAATCCATAGGCTTTGTATGTCTGGTGAACAAAATCTAAACTGTTGAACTCTACTGTAATTTCAAAACAGTGAATGCTGCCTTGAACATCACTCTACATATTGGTGTTTGGTGTATTGTGTTGGAAAGAATTTAAAGGCTCCTCTCAAAGTATTTGAAGTGCTTTGTCAACCAATACATGATTTTCTTCTGCTTTTTTTCTTCTTGATTTTGCAGCAAGCAGTAATTTGTACATTAGTACTGCTTGTTTGTAACGGTAACTGTCCACCCCTAAGCCCTCCCTTATATACATGGATACACACATATGTATGTTATGTGTATTTCTTTGGGAACTGAGGTCAATAAACACTTCAATGCTTTACACACCCACCCACTTGCCCTCCTCCCCCCAAGTAATAATGAGTTGCCATTAGTAGGAAAACCAAGTAATTCCAAAATAAAATTAAAAACCAGTTTGAAAAATCTAGCATCTCACTCTTTTTAATGGACCTTAGGACAATGAGATACTAGTAGATATAACATGTTATTTTCGCTCTTTTAAGCTAAGGCAGCGTCAAACACTAAAGAGTAGCAGGGNTGCTCTTTTAAGCTAAGGCAAACACTGTTTAAGCTTTAGTCAAACACTAAAGAGTAGCAGGGATTGAACACTCAGGGGGAATCCTTATATTTTGGGGGCATTTATCTCACTGCGCTAAGATCCTAGGGCTCATGGCTGAAAGTCAGCATTTGTTTTTTAGTATTGTGTTGTGAGTGAGGGGAATAAATTTTCTTAGAACAGGACATTGAGTAGTATTTTAGTTGCTAGCATTTTGTCTTGGCATTTTGTTAGTGATCCCAGTGTGGAGCTAAATCTTGGCTGTGTACAAGTTCAACCACATTTTCTGAACTTGAAGAAGTGCAGAAGCTTAAGAAAAAAAGAAGCTTAAGAAAAAAGTTTATATAATAACTTAGGGTCAGAGGGAAGATGATATAGAGTGCGGTGGTGCTAGGGCTGCACCCTAGGGCTGCTTCTTTGCAGGATAAAAGTTATGCCAAACAGCTCTCCAGTGTTTGTAGGGGAAGAAGCATAGCTCAAAGGTTGAGCATGTCACTCCGTTGACTTCTCCTTGAATGTGGTGCTCAAGATAGCATTGTAGCTTGTCTTCCTTTCATAGTGCTATTTTTAGCCACCTTTGCCAGGAAACCAAGGTTCAGGCAGGCATGCTGGATGTCCATCATGTGTGCTTGTCCCTTGGCTTTCCAGTAATTTTGACTCAGTTGATCGACTTCAGGCAAACATAAGAGGGGGAAGGGTCCTAAAAGCAGTATGGCCCAACACATTTCCTAGATAAAAGGTGTCCACTTGGAGAAGGAATCTGCAGTTCTGTGTGGTAGGGAGCATGGGCTGAGGGTTTGGTCAAACTTACCCTTTATTTAAGGCAAGAGAATCTACCCTGGGCAGCACAGTGAGGAACAGCCCTGAGGCTGTAGTGCTGTTTTAGAGAAGACAAACAGCTACAAACCCCACCTGTGAGAAAGGCTTTGTCAGGCCTGGTGCTGACTCAGCTACTTGTTACTTCTGAGGGATTCTGGTCTTCTGCTTCCACAGTACCTGGACTGGGATTTTCAGGTATTTTCTTGTCTCTGTCTGTGCACACGCTCGAATATGTGTAGTTGTTACTACAGGTGTGTGAAGCTGCTTCCCTTCTTCCTCCGTATAAGGACATTTAACTGAGCATCAGCCACTTGAATGTCTTTGAGGTTTTGGGGTGGTTTGGTTTTGGATTTTTTTAAACACAGACACAATTTCAGTTTAAAGAGTCTGCATTTCTAGGCCACAGGTGGGTCAGGGGAACATCTGCCCTGGAGAGTTTTCAAGTCTTTCTTACCAACTCAGGCCCCCCAGATCCGGGCAGTGTGGCAACTATTCCCAAGGCATGCTACTTGCCTTTTGGAAGCGTGTGTTGAGGTTCACTACACACATCTATTGTTCCGTTTTCTGCTCGGCTCGGATTCCATTCTGAAACGATGATGTAAAACAGATACTTTTTTTTCCTTAGGCGTCGGTGAAGCACTTTTTCCCCTGTAGCCCATGGTGGTACTGCTTGTGGGCAGGTTTCAAAGGAATCTCATCTCCATATGGTTTTACTCGATAATCCTTTATCCACCATCTTCAGCTCTCATTCCCTTGCTTTTCTTGCCTGTGGCTACGTTTCTATCTCTGCATCAATTAGCACAGTGATTTATACAACAAGCAAGCAGTTTAGAGGTAATGGTACACAATTAACATCTCATTCCACCATAAAGGGTATGCTAAATACCCCAGTCACTGCTTTCTCTGCCTGGAATTGAAATAAGTGTTTGTCCTAATTCATATGCTATCTGATGTGAAGTGGGCCTGCTTTGTACGGCACCACACCATTAATCTAATTATAGATAGCTGCAAATGAAGTGCCGTCTGAGCGCGGGGACTGAAGAAAATAGCGCTTTTGTCATTTAGCAGGACTCTGCGAAGCAAGCTCGCAAGATGGAAACCCGAACAATATCGCAGCCTGTTGCATCTTTTCTAATTACCGCAGCATTGTAAACACAACCGGGCGCTGCTATAAATAGAGCTGTAGCTCCGCTGTCATGTGGCTGGTAGGAGAAAATCCTTCGTGTGCTGTTGTATTAAATGATGCATCCTGATTGACAGCTACCTTGAGACTGCGCTGATGGAGTTGTCAAGGCGCTCGGCTGGCAGGCCGCAGCCGCTCCGCCGGACACCGCTCGCCCTTCTGCCTGCTCAGCCGTCGTCTGGGAGCGGAGGGGATGCATTTTTTGCGTGGCTTTCACCCTTGTTAGGTTTCTCTAGAGTGTTAATTATGTATCACACGCGGAACGGGAAGTGGGAAGTGTGGCTGAGTTGCAATTCTAATTAAGTTTCTGCTGCTGGAGCGTGTACTCTATGGTGGTGAGGCTTCTCTCTTCTTTTCTTTCCTTTTTGCTGCTACTAAAGGCGCGTGATTTGTTCTGTGTTTTCTTTTTTTCTTTTTTTTTCCTTAAGTGTCTCCGTAGCATGTTGAATGTTTGCACCCCCATTAGACTAAAAGTGCCATTATTTTGTGCGGGTGTTAATGCCAGTCCTCACCACCACCCTGTGGAAGTAAATTAGCTCTAGAACTCAGAGCTCGGGGAAAAAAAAAAAAAAGCCTCTGTTATTTGCAAAATGTCATTTATCTCCTTGCTGGGTATGAAATCCTTGACTGAAAGAAGGTGGTGCCTGACACCTTGAAGTACTATGGAATAAATACATCATTCGCCTGTTTAGATACCGTGGTGGAAATCCAAGCAAGGGTATGGTCACGATGTTAAAATGTATAATGGTTAATTAAAAAAGGCAGCATGCTCCTTGTGTTCAGCACTGGAACGTTGCTTAGTGTTGCTTTGAATGAATACCGAGTCACATACTACTTGTGAGTCTGTGATGGTCAGACTGCAGGTGACAACAGTTTGGTGACTTGAGCCAAGATGTGGATTGGGTATGTTAAAGGGAATTTATGTGAGCACAGTTAATAAATGTCATTGATTCTAAAAATGGGACTGTATGGTTAGTGAAAATAATGAAGATGCACAGCAGACAGTTTCTCTGTGGATATCTGAGCTCCATAAGATTTTCACCCTTCTGACCACGGAATGACAGACTTTTGGAAAACGTGGTTGAACATTTAGGTAAAGCATACTGAAAATCCACATCTGGTCGGCAACCCAAACACTGCTGTCAGTAACATATGGCCAGTGATACATTAGATTGCTCTGTAGGGTCTCCAATGGAGTTTGGACATTTTCAGCTTCTGGGGACATGAGTTTCAGGTGTACAGGGAAGATCATATTTAATAAACTAATGTGAGATGTAACAGAGTGGAATTTTGAACATTTTACTGAAGGTTTACAATATTCTGTGTTACACATCAAGGGAACTTATCTCTGCAAACTACAGAATTTGTTTTTAAGCAAAGATGAGGTCAGAGGTGCCCTGGCCACTCTTTTTGTAGCAGCCAGTCTACTACTAATCTGTGGACTTGGAGGATATATATCCTAAATATAGATATTTTGTACATATATTTACAAAAAGCCTCCACAAAAACTCAAGGTATAATTTCCACTGTATTTGCTCTCTCCCTCCCCTCCCCTTACTCCTCTGCACTACTATTATTACACCTTTTTGTTTTCTTCTTCTTTCGTCACGGAGATTTGATTGTAAGAGGTAGTTTTGCATTACAGAAACATCCAATTCATTTAGTGGGAGAGGCAGAACAGGGTACTGTTACCCTTAGAAAACTATTAAGTGACATTACTTTTGCCTGCTATAATTTTTGTCAGCTGATTGTGGACTCCAGCAGTCTCATGGAAAAAGAAACACCTGTTTTCTGTGCCATCAAAAGCTGGACGGCTCCTTTCGGGTACCTCTATTGACTTGACTTCGGCTGGCAGAATTAGGCTTTGAAACCCTGTGGAGTGGAGCAGTGGCTGGTGACAACTACTCATCAGCACAGATCTGATGGCTAGCAGACTTCCTTGCTCTGAAAGTCCACCCGCAATCTATTTATGACTTCAGCAGATGTTTCTTCTGCTTTAGGCCAGTGGGAGCCTTCTGGTCTCTATTTATAACCCAAACTTTACAGCCTTCCCCAATTTACGCCCCTTCTTTCTCCCATCTCCTCCTCCTGAGGATAAAGGAAGAAAACCTGAACCTCATCCGCACTCTGTTAGTAGCATGTCAAAACTTCTGCTTTGTGTGTTCCGCGTTGTCCTCACTAAATCAAAGGCATGGCAGCAGTGTTAATCCTGTAATGGAAAAATGTGGTATATTCTTAATTGTCTTTGTTGTAGCAGCACTGGCAGACATTGTTTGCCGTGGTCTTCCAGAGAGTCTTGTGGCTCTGGCTGAGCCTGGGTTAGGTGAAGAGCCCCCTGCACCACCCATCCCCAGGAGATAAGGACCAGCCTTACAAAGGGACGCTTATGTGGGTATTTAGTGGGATCCAGCCAGCAGCAGAAATACATCAAAGTTGATCTTAAAGAAGGAACCTTTCTTTGCGGCTTTGTCTTTTTATATTCTGAAAGGTCATTTGTGAACCGACTGTGCCAAAAAAGGCCTTTCCCCAGAAGTTTACTGTTGTTATTTTTTACTTTTTGATTACAGTAACTTGCTTATCCCCCAAACAGACTAAAGAACAATAAACAAATACAAAAGGAAAAGGAACAGCTCATCAATAACAAAGACCTGCGTTTTAAAGCTTTGAGTGTACTGGCTCTTACATCTCACTCCAACCAAAGCAGGAGTCCCGCAGAGAAAGGAATCTAAAAGATATGAAAATTATAAAGATAGTAAAAACAATGTTTGGTAGGGATATTTTAACTTGGTGTGGAGAGCTGAGCTTTAAAGTGCAGCACACTGAGGAACGTGGCTTTTCCCCCACTGCTGTACGTTGTGGAGTGCACAGGGAATTCTGTGTTTCAGTCCCTGCGAAATACTGCAACCTAGATGAATGCAGAAGGTCTGGCTTTCACGTCAAGTTTAAATTTTGAAATTGAGCGGCTCAGAAGTGTTCTATGTGCCTTAAAAACAAACTGGTATCTAAACCTTATACTTTGAAATCATATTGAAATAGTCTCTTGCAAGAGGCAACAATATAGTCCACAAATCTAACTTATTTCTGTGCTCTTCCTTTTTATTTTCCTTTTTCTTTCTTTTTTTTTTTTTATTATTTTCAAACTCTGAGTACAAAGAAGACACTAACCACGGATACTGAAACTGTGCAATTTGATGTAATTATATTCCCCCCCATAGATTTAATGAAGGACTTTTAAGTACAATTTATCTTTGATAAATAGTCCCTCCGCACAGAATGTTTATTAGATTGACAGCAGAATACGCTCTGCAAGCTTTTTTTCCTTGCCACTTATGACTCAGATGAATTTTAATAGGAGTAAAAAGCTTTTATTTGCACAGTAATTTCACTTAAGGATCATATCCTTCAGAAACTGGCAGCCACTTGTACGTCTTGATTGCAAAACAGACACGGGAGAGTAAAGAAACACGCATAAGATGTTATTATTTGGCTTGTCACACTGCTGCAATTCTATTTGCAACTTATGTCATCAAATCTCCTTCCTGTAGGCATCACCTCCCCTCTCCCCGCAGCACACACGCGAGTGTGCCTGCGTGCATGCGTTTACACACGCGCTTTGCTTCAAGAAAAAGGAACTGGAAGGAGCACGCTGTAGGTGCTTGAGCAGGGAGAGAACTAGCTGCACGTTGGGTTGGAAAATGTGAGTGCCACGGTCGTAATTGTCCCGATGATGCCCGCAGGAGGCTCGGAGTTGAAGCGGCTTTTTGCATACAAAATGGTGCTGGATTCCCTGTGCCACATCCGTTGTAACCAAGGGACGTGTTTGGGGATGGGTTCTCAGATCTTTTGGCGCCGCTTGGAACTTGAGGGAATATTGTTGTGGCATTTTATTACATGTGGCGTAGCAGGGGAATGGTTCGTTTAAATATTTGCTTGTATTTCTGGCTAGAAGCAAGTATTTCTAACTGAACAACTGTTCATTTTACGTAATCTCGTGTGTCCCAATGCCATTTGTGGAGGATGATAATCCTCTGTTATATATTTTTAATTTGGCTTTGAACGTGGCCTTTTAGAGATGCCATTGCAGAATTCATCACCTTTTGCATAGAACTTGCATTTCTAAATACCTTGTTCTACTCTCTACGGAAGCAGGAGGCAGGAGCCCCCTTTACCTTCACCATCAGGGTATCGGATTTTTTCTGTCTGTGTAAAAATGAAAAGTAAAGACATTTTATTGCTAATAAAACAATAGCTAATTGTTTTGGAGGAAAACATACTGTTCAAAGCAAGGTGTTGAACTTTACACCAGCAAAATACACATTTGCATTGTAAATGCAGTTCATCCAGTGCTTATTATTAAAACCTTTGTTTAAATTATTGATGAAGTGTGGTGCTGGCCTTCACTCAGCTGGGCTTGGTGAGGCAGGAGCTTCAGGCAGAGACCTGCTGCCATCTACTGGCTTTTGCATTTGTTTTCAAGTGCACTGGGGCAAACGTGAACGCCATCTGTCTAAGCGCAATGAATTAGCTGTCAAAGGGATCCCAAGTTTTTTAAAAACTAGAAGCCCGGAGCTGGAATCAGTGCACGCACATCTGTGTTTTCAACAAGGTTTTGTTTAAAGGGATGCTCTCAAGCACTTGTGGGTCGTCACATTCTTTTCCATTTCTAATTTCTATAAAACAGACAGCAGAACACATTCTTTTTTATTTTTTTTTCTGAAGGTAGGTAACAGCTGCTGAACAGTTTTTATTACAGATAAAGTATATCCAGTACAACTGCAATGCTCCGTCATTCTGCCTGCGCATTAAAAAATGGAATTGAAATTCTTTGATGTGTTTTAATCTCAAAAGCTAAGCAAGTTATTAACTTCAAGCATTAAATATGTGATAAAAAGAAATGTTGAAAAAAGTAAACAACGTTTGAAATCAATGGTCTCATTGAAAATCTGGCAGACTTTCCCCAAAAGTCAATTTCCAATTCAGCACAGAATTGGAAACATATCCCTTAATATTCCTTATCCACTAAAGATAATGTGCAGTAAGCATAAGGATATTTCTGGTTTTAAAATTTTTATCTCCCCTCCCTATCCCCAATTTTTAAACGAATCTGACATTTCTTTACAGTATTTGAGTCTTTCCTTTTATGTGCTCATTGCTGCAGATTGGAGTTGCGTATTTTTCTTTCTACATCCTGAAAATGAAACTCGGAATAAAGATTTCAAACAGTGACTTTTAGATGCTCCTGTGAAGAATAGATAACAGATGTATTTTACAAAAACATGCCATAAAGTAGGGCTGATTATTGACTGGAATTCACCAAGGTGCAGTTTTCTAAAACATTCCTCCTCCTATTCTTTAGTACAAATTACAAATACTGACGAAGGTTGCTGCAGAGCTGAGCAAGTACATGCCAGAGAAAGCAGCAGAGGACACCTCCAGCATATTGAGATCTCCCATGCCTGGAGCAGTGGTGGCAGTTTCTGTCAAGCCTGGGGACATGGTAAGAAATGTGATCTATATATCTGCATTTTCATTACATATTCCACACAAATTTCTCCTTGGTGCAACTGAAACTACAGGTCAAAGGGTTTAGATTTTTTTTTTCTTATGTCACCTGTGGAATAAAGCGTGCCAAAGGATGTGTGCTGCTTTTCATCTGAGTTATAAAATCTAATAAGGAAGTATCATTCAAATTACACTGGCATTAAAAGGAAATTTTTCAACTGGGTATAAGTCCACAGCTGAAAGTCAACAAATAGCTTGATGTTGTATCACAGATGCCTTGGCAGGGGGGTGAAAAATGTTGTGTGTGCGTGTATGTGCATGTAAATATACGTAAGTATTTATATGATGTTAGTGCTAGCAGGAGGGGATTGTTGACTTTCTGCCCTGAAGCAAGGAAAATACTAATAAACACAAGGGATACAAGGGAGATATTTAACAAATTTAACTCCCTCCTTCCCCTCCTTTTTTTTTTAAGAATCCCATGTTAGCATTTCACAAGACACATGAATTTCCTGAATTGAGAATTCTGTGCTGGGAATTCCCAGTCTCTTATGGGAACCCTCTTGTCCAGCAGAAGGAATAAACTTGATGTACAGAAAGGCAAAAGAACGTGCTGTTGCTGTTCTGGGGATTTCCAGTGCTGCTTACCTCGCATTGTGCTGGAAACGAATATGAATAGAGTGTTGTAGAGTTATATATAAACACGTACCTGAACTAACTTTATATGGAATTCTACCACATTGTATTGTACGTTATTTGTAAGGTTGGGACCCTTATATCCCGTAACGATTGAAAGCAATAGAATGATGGAGACACAGGAATATTTGAATCAGACTGTGTGGATTATTTTTAAGGTACTATTGTCAGTTAAATGATGCCATAAACATGTATGTGGCACTTAGATACAAAGGGAAAGATTTAGTCACAGAGCTCACAATTTGTGGCAACGAAACCTAGATTTTCTTGAGAGGTGTTGTGGAAATGGGATCAAGATCTCAAGTCCAGAATTAGTACAGCACATGGTGTGTGATGGTCATCAGTCGTGCTGGTAAAGTGAGCTGTTTGCTTACATTTTTCTATGATGCCACTTTTGCTTTTAGAATGTATGGATATTTCTGTCTGTTTACAGGGAGAAGGGAGTCACCATGTTAATACTGAAGAACTATAGTTACAAATGTTCATATTAATGAATTAAAGAGATTTTTGAGAAAGCAGAACTAAGTACAGCTGAGTAAAGTTAGCAAGAGAGAAATTATTTTAGCTTCTGCACTTAGCTTTCTGGTTTTGTGAGCACGCACACACACTGTTTATACCTTTAAAAACAGCAGTATTAAAATTAATCACTATGTCATCGCATGGACAGAAATCTGTGATTTCTGTGTCTCAGCAGTACAAGTGGCTGAGTGAAGAGAATCTTAAGCAAATACTTTTTTTTGGTGAAGAATGAAGGGAAACGTTTTTAAGGCAAGGATTTTGAACCTTTTTTAATTTAAGATGTTTTTGAGAAGCTAATTCTGCTAAATGTTACCATCCTTCTTGCTCTGAAGAATACTTCTTGTTGTCTTGAAGGAATAGAAACAGTGGAGAAGGAGGCCAGAGCCAAAGGGATTTTAAGTCAATAAATAAATGAACCTCCCTCCACAATTCCACAAGTGGTGCAGTGCATCAGCGCACAAGTTGTTAAATAATGTGTGGAGATGGTTTTTTCCTCTTCTCCTCTCCAGCAGCCTTTTGCTGGAGGCGCTGAGTGGCAGAGCATTTGAACAGCATAATCTGCGTTCTGCTGACCTGAGCTTGTCAATGCTAATTGTGTGGCTTTAATTGCAAAAACACATTTACGTTATTGAAAAGGGTTTAACTTAAATCCTTCCTTTTCAGGACTAGTGTCAAAACGTTAAAAAAAAGCGAGCCAGCGAGCAAGATGAGGGTAGCATCAGCTATTGGCACTGAATAAGCAGTGGGATGGTGTGATTCAGATTACACGTCTTGGCTGTCCGTCAGAAAGCAGCTCACTCACTACAGCTGTTCAAGGCGTGATGGGCAGGGAACTGTAGCTCCCCGATAAATACAGCTCTTTTTGTTGCGCTGCTTGGGAAAAGTCTGACTTCTTTAGTGTGAATTTAAGTAGCTCCTGTTCTGTGTTTGCAACTGGGTTTGGCAGCCCATGTTTGCACGGCGTGTGAAAACAGCACAGCTGAAAAATGGGAGAGCGGGAGGTAGTTGTCCATCCGTCCACTCAGGTGTAGCTGCTGCTAGCAGCAAAGCTGCCATAATTTTCAGCTCCTCTGAGAATGTTTTTTCCTAACCTGCGATCTATGCTAATCGTGTTAGTGCAGCGCAGACCCCGGTGCTCATGGAGAGGTGCTCTCAGAGCGGTCAGTAGTGCGGGGAGCTGGGCTGCCGTGCCCCCTCCTTCAGGTGTAACTTGACAAATGGTGAAGAAACTCCCGGAGAGGGACATCTCGTCTTTGAATGGTCACGCTTGCAAATTTGTGTTTGTTGCCTGTGGTTCGGCTACAGGGCATCCCGCCCGGCCAGGTAAAGCATATGGTGTTTGTTAGTCCCTCTCTGTGTGTCCTTAGCCAGATGAGAAGGCAACACTGATCTCTGCGTTAGTTTTTCCTACTCGATGTGACATTGTTTTTCCTTGAAGCACAGTGTTCTCATTGGGCTGCTGTTGCTGAGAAATACTTTGGTCTGATGAAGCCGGATAGAAGATTGTGTGAGCATCCTCTATCCAGCTGGTCTGATAAGCAGTTTTCAATTCGTTTTTGCCAAAAGATATTGCATATGCAAGGGATTTATTTTCTTTTGTCTGTAAGATGATCTATAGATTTTAGTAACACAGTGGGGAAGTGCTGTTTGTCATTTAGAAAGAAGCAGAACTTGTGATGCTGCCAATTTTTTTAGCTTTTTAGTTACTTTCTACTTTATTTTCCTTCATGTGATCAGAAGACTGTAATTAGTTGTCACTCAGTTATTCCTGGAAACACAATGAAGGCACTCAGAAGCAGAAAGCAACACAAACAACAAAACAATTTGAAATCTGGCTGACTGGAAAGAAGGTTACTATCGTTTAGGGAAAGGAGGTTTAAATTTAGCTTACATTCCTCATGGTAACACAGCCACATTGTATAGGAAATATCCCTTTGCAGGGGGAGGGGAGTTGCATGTTTATTTTGTAAGTAGATCATTAATGACGAGTGCGCATTAGGATGAAATTCAGGTTTGGGAGAGTTACTTTTTGGTTCCCCGTGGTGCCAAGGGCCAGAGAAATTCCTGGCCTTCAGGAGTCTGGGCAAGGGACTCGCTTTGTTTCTCCCGACACCGGTGGCAGGAGAAGCCAGCCCTGCCAGCACACAGCTGTATGTATATGCCAGGGTGTGGAGATGGCACCGCACGTGCTTTTAACTTCACCACAACTTCCACAAACACAGCGCCTTAGGGACTACTAAAGCTTCACAAATTCCCTGCTTTACTTAGAGGGCACGTTGCTTGGCTTGTTTTTTGTGCGTGTGGGATTCTGCACGCTGAAATTGCAGGAGCAGGGAAAGCCTGAGATCCCAGTGGTTGAAGGGGTAAAGCAATGTTGTCGTACCCCCCTTGCAAGGCAAGTCACCCCAAAGTGCTCCAACAACTGATTCTGACTTTGGTGGCCAGAACTGTCCACAGCAACGAAAAAAGGATCTTAACTGTCCTGATTGCTTTGTAGCCTTTGCTATGTTTTCACCTATGAATACAGTTTTTGCTTTTTCAGTTTTCTATCTGTCAGAAATGCAAAGATATTTTTTAGCAGTATGTTTCTGTTGGTTGGGTTTGGTTTTTAGTTAAATTAGGCAGAACAGGTGGCATTACTAAGCCAAGCATTGGTCAATAAGCTAGCACCAGTGCTGGTAGCCTACATTGCTTTAATGATTCCCTCCATCCATAAATATGTAAAAGGAAAGCACCTCTGGGTAAACAACCCAACGTTACTGAATCTTTGTAGGACTATGGTCATAAGACAACAGTTAATTATTTAGACCTGTATTTCTAAATTCCCTCTCTCCAGCAATTCAAGATTACTGCAGGTTTTAGGAGTTGTGACCATTCAAACTGCTCTTTAAATAGACTTTTCTCATATCAAAATTTCATATGATTTCAGATTGATGTTATTTTAGCCGTGAGTATTGATACTGCATGGGATGATTTTTTTCTATGAAGATGTCAGCTATTAATAACTCAGTAATTTCAAAACTGGGTAACTTGAAGGCTACTTTTTTAGTTGTATAACTTACAAAACACATTACCATCAGTGATTCCATTTTTTTAAAAACAACCGAGCAAGATGTTTTAAACTGCATTCCAGTTCTTTTAAACTGCATTCCTCTTCCAGTTCAGTTACATGCACGTTATTTCAATTTCGCTTGTTATTCTTTAGAAGAGTAGTTTTAAAAAAATATTTTTCTCCACAATTTTCCATTTCACAAGCCTTGGAAAGTTCTTGCTATGGGAAAAGATATGTTTTGCTTAACCTCTAGTGCCAAAATGCTCAGTATTAAAAACCAAACCAAAAAAGCTTCCTAAATTCTGTTTCTTGCTGCATTGTTCATTCTCAGGAAAGAAAAAGGTGGATTTAAAAAGTTACCTCTTGCTGTCAGACAGTTGTGTGTTGTTTTAAATCACATTTGCCATAATCTAAAAAAAAAAAAAAAAAATCCCCCAAAAAACACTTTCTTATCTTACACCATTTGGAATTTATAACAGAGAAATAACAACCATGAAACAGTAAGAATGTTTAAGTAACAGTTTCACATTTTAATTAGATGAATAATGGTGTCAGTAATTTAGTAACACATTCTTATATTCAGATAAGATTTTTCTTTTGTGTGTGAACCTTTTTTTTCTTTTATTGCTGTTTTTCCTTTTTCTTTCTCTTTACCTCCTTTCCTCCCTACTGTTCTTCAGCAATCCCAGAGCAAATATAAATATAATATAATATCAACTGCATTTTACAGTTAAAAGGAGTTTGCAAACTTGACCGAATGTGGTTGCAAACCTCATGTAGTTTTTATGAGTCTGTGTATTAAATAATTTTTGGGGAGGGAAAAAAAACTATTGGTAAACAGAAAACATTTTCGCAGTTGTGAACTTTCAGGAGTAGAAGCATTCATGTATTTCACCATTCTTCTAACAGGAGGCTTCAGGTAATAATTGTGGTTACATTAAAAAAAAACCCTTAACTGTAGTAATTGCTTATAACATATTTATGTCATTTCTTAAATTTCACTTGAATAGATTTTTCTTCTATATCCTTATGCAATTGCACTGTCTAAGCTTTGTGATTGAGTACGGTGTAATAAAGAATGAAATCCTGTTCCGATGATGAGGTACAAATAGTCGATATTATTAGAGTTTCCTCCTAGGGAAAAGACGTTACCATCCTTTGAAAACAATTCATAGATTTTTCTTTTTTGTTTTTTTTCTTTATTGGTGTGCTCTGCCTTTTCAAATGTTAAGCAACTTTTTAGCTGTTAATAAAAAAGTTAACTGACAGAGACTGATGTGATGGTGACTGAGCCTTACCTTGGGCTTGAGCGGCACAAGAATGGCCCCCAGAAGCGCTCTGCCCGCGTATCACTTCCCAGCACGCTGAGATCTCCAGGGCCGTTGGGGACGTGTGTTTTGGATAAGTGGGAGTGCAATGACCAGTGCTGATTGCTGTCAGGGGGACAGCACTGACCTTTGGTTAGTCAGAGGTCACGAAATTTGGGATGTGCTATCTTCGGATGCATTCGTTAAAAGAGTGTGGCAAAAAAAGTTTAATCATGATTTGTCAAGTAGTATTAATTGCTGCTAATTCTATTTGCAGCTCTGTAGCTCTGGTTTCAAAGTTAATTTGGAAAGAAGGGAAAACTTGCACTAATTATTTTACATGGTAATGGACAATGTCATGGAATTTCAATCGCTGCTCATCCAATTCCTCTTGATTTGTTTTCTTGTTGGGTGCTTGCTGCCAGATTGCCAACAAGTCAGAGAGAAAAAAATCTGGGAAGGGAATGATACCAGCATGGGCTAAGTTTAAGCAACAAATAAACAAACAGAAATCCCAGTATCTTCGTGAGGGTTTTAGCTAGTGAACGTGTACTTAGTTCAGTGGTTTTGCACAAGCATAAACAAGATTAATACGTGTAATTCTTTTGCGGAAGGCTACAAGAGAGGGTAACTGGCTTTCATATGGCACCGTCTTGCATTGTCCCTTCTTACTTTACAAGGCTCTGTAGGGACACAAGTCGCAGCACAGTGGAAATTGCGAGGGATATTTACTGGTGCCTTCCTAAAACTGAGAAAGAAGATATCAATAAAATCCACTTCTCACTTCATTTTTAACCAAATGTAAGATTGTTTTTGCTTAGGGCTGTCATTGTTTGTTTTTTTTTTCCCTTCAGCTCCAAGAGCCTTAAAAATGTTACGCGTTGGAGCGCCTGTGTTCTAAATATAATGGTCTTAAAAATGTGGTTGAGGGATTTTCACTTTTGTAGGCAAATCAGCAGGGTTGATATTGATCCATCTTTTTAGGGAGCCACAGTGCACCAGAAGGTGATACTGTAGAGGGCCCCGTAAACCCTCGGAGCCTTCTGTCTAATTTGGCAGAAAAACACAGAATGTCGGACAACAAAAGAACGATCCAATTCCGTAAGAAATCTTCATCCCTCCCACCCCCTTTTCACAAGATAAAAAAAAAAGGACTTAATTTTTTCAGCTGCACACAATGATTTGGTGCTCACTCTTGCATTGAAACAGTTGCTGTCAGAACAGGCAGGAAACAGTTTTCTTTTAATTGCTGAAATCATTCGGAAGTGCTTCATGCACGGCTTCTATACAGCAGATGCTGTGCATTAATTGGCCTGTGTAGGGCTGACCCAGGGTTCCTTGCAATGGGCCCAATTTTAGGCAGAGGGTTTAAATAGCTTATTTCTGATTTTGTATAACCTGGCGTACATTAGGAGTGCGCTTGCACGTGGAGTATTTCATGGTCTGCAGTTTCTAATGTCATGTGGGTTTCAAAACCTGTGTTTCTCTGGTAATGTACTAGCAGCAGGTAAGCTCTAAATACCATCCATCAGGAGCTAATTTTTTATCCAGATACTCCAATGACTGATGAACCTGTCTTTTGTATGAATGTTCAGCACAGGAGAAAGCCATATGCCCCTGGCACTGGTTCCTATGCATTCTTTACAGTTTGTAGCAAGGAGATTAAGAAAAAAAACAACCACCAAACCCTTACATTTACATGTCTTTCATTTATTTAGCAGTTAGCACTTTCTAAAATAGCTCTGGTTTTTTTTTTTTTCTTAACTGCGAAAGGAGATTTAGGTCTCTTAAAGCAATCTGACTCCCACTACTTATTTTCTTTATCAGGAATATTACTGCACACCCTTAATAGGGAACCTTGTTTTGCTACTCCCCGTCTGTTCAAAACAGACCTTAGCCCATTAGAAGGTCCTCCCTTGTGTGGGAAGACCACAGCTGTTACTGTAAATCTCATCCAGTAACTGTATCACCCCCATTTTGTGGCTCTGAAGGATGAAATTGAGAAATGGAATACTGTGCAGTCATCCTTTACATCTCCAATTTTAGGCCTTTGCACATCATTTTCATGCTTTTATTCCAAATCAAACAACATTAGTGAGCAACACCACCCTGTGCTAAATGCCTGGTGTCTAGGGCAGCACCTATGATCTTTGTTTTTGGAGGATTTAGCATTTGGAGGGCAGTTGGGGTTTTGTTGATGGTGGATTTATTTTTTTTATTGTTTTTTTTCCTCTCTTTTCCCTTCCTCTACCCCTAGATCTTTCCGAATCCTTAGAATTTGTTGGAAGCAGAAGTCCGGCGGGTAGCGAGGTGCCTAAGATGGAGGACGCTCTGTTGTGCCTCCACAGAGGAAGCGAGAGCTCAGCATGGTTAACAAACACAACTTTAAAAAGGTTTCTGTTTCTTTAAATCCTTCTGAATAAAGTGGATCTAACTTCTTACGAAGGATATTGGGGCCTTTAATCAGAAATAAGAAGTGGTTTAAATCATTAGCACAACAAAGCAAACTATAAGCTTGAAGATAAAAGTCTCAGGGGAAAGAGTCCTCTGAAAATAAATGGGACTTGATAGATTTCCATATCATTTATAACTTCCCTTAATTACACTTGGAAGACTTGCCAGTAAAACTGGAAAATTGGCAGCCTATATCCATTATAGTAATTTTGCCGACCATGGCAAGCAGCTGGCTTTACTGGATTTTATTTCCCATCACTCACAATTAATCATCAGCTGGAGATGTCTGAAACTCCTCAAAACGTAGCAATACTGTGTGACATTCAGGCCTCCTTAAAATGCTAAAATCTGCTGAGTAAATGGGCCGAGTTCCCCTTCCAGCGAACTCATTTTGGTGCGAGGCAGGCTGCTGGTTAATGAGTGCCACTTCGATAATCGGATGCGAATGTGAACCCTGACCTCGTGTCAAAGGAGAGGACGCAGCAAGCTGGATAAAAGATAGGGGATTCAGATCTGCAAACTTTACACCAATTAGACAGGGAGCGGGGAAATACATCAGGGCCGACTGGGTTTATCAGAAAGACTTGTGGGGCTTGTGACCATTTTGTAAGCCTAACATTGAAGACGTCCTGTCACAATCATTAAGTCTTTATCAGATGACACACAAAAGTCTGAGGAAAGTGTACCATATTCACAAAGATCCCGTGGTAGCAATGCCCTCGGCTGTGCGCTGTCTTTTTGTGTTGCTGAGTTTGAAAGAGACCGATCTGTAAGTGCAATTAGTCGTTATGGTCCTCCCGTAGGTGCAGTGGAAAGGACTCGGGGTTGCTGCTTCTCAGAGTCTTGCTCCCACCCCGTGTGGCGAGCTGCTTGCTCGGGAAATGACGGGAGACAGCTCCCTGTCCGGTGGGTAACCTTTCGGCCGGAGGAGACAACAACCACCACGCAGGCCCCGAGTTACTCAGACGGTGCCGTTGACTGTTCCCAAATTCACCTCCGAACTGTTAGCAACATCGAGATGTTAAGTACTTTCTGCTTCAATGATTTCTTTTCCTTCTTTTTTCTTCTTCCTTTCCTTTTTATGTTTCTTTTTCCATTTCACTCGGTGGACAACAAAACCGAACGGCTGCTTTGAACTGCGCTGTGCAGAAATAAACCACTAAAATACGCACTGCAGGTCTAACAGTTAATCACTCATTTATTTTGATACTCCAAGCAATGTAAATGTAGTTTCATCTGTAGCGTAACTCTGTGAGAAGGATACCTGAGTTGAAATTCTTTTAAGAAAAGGAGCCCCTTTATTTTACTGGGTTCCAATCAATCGGATTTTTTGTTTTATTTTATTTGCCTATTTTGACAGATTTGGGTCATCACTGAGACGTCCCTAAATTGAAATGTAAAGACGGTGGTTTACTTTGGTTTACCATCCACTGAAAGAAATAAATTATACGATGAAAATGCAACGATAAATGTTTAAATAAGTTAGAAAGCGAGAACTTGTACACATGGCTGTGGTTTTCATTTGCAGGCTAAATAACAGGCAAAAGGATATGTGCAATTATGGAATGAAAGAAATTGGACAATGCCCAAAAGCCTGAAAAAGAGAAAAGAGAGATACAAGTGCCTAATTTTAGGATTTGTCGCTTTGCACCACAATGAGTGGAGCTGTAAAGGTTTAACGTAAGAACAGTTATTAAACTCCTGTGCTTAAGTGACACTTTCACCAAGGTAATTTTCAACAAATTGCACATCATCAGAAGTACTGACAGAGCATTTTCACACGTGGTACCTGCTGAAAGCGCCTCCTCCTTCCTTCCAAATTAGTAAGACTAGATGTTAACTGGATACTTTGTCTATATAGTTTGTGGGTTGGGTTATTTAATTCCCAGACATGCTTCCTTTGTCATCAACCCAGCAGGTATTCTATAAAACACAAAAGCTTTATTTTTGAGAAAGGGGGGAAACCGAGGCGAAATTCAGATTCACGGACACTTCCATCCCACAACCACTAATACTTCCTGGCTTTTTCATGCTGTACTTCAGATCTTTTTAGTGCTGTACTTTTCCACTAGATATATTTCCAGAACTCTGTTTAGATAATTGCTCACTGGCTCAACTGCACACCAGCCACCTGATGAAGCCACGTTACAGCTGAATAGCACTGGGAGCCAAGAGAAGGGTTTCTTGTGCCCTTGAAGTTAGGCCACTCTATTCGGATCCACACTCCTGAGCATCTCAACCTTCAGCAACCCTTAGAGGCCCATGTTCTTGGTGCTCTGACAGCTGAGTTCAGCCAGAGGGTGGGCAAATTTGTTTCTGAAATAAGGTATAGAAAACAAACCTCCAACCAACAAACATTCTTGCTTATTTTTTTTCTAACCAGAAGTGGCTATTCATAGCTTTCTCTTAACCTCAGAAGTTAAGCAGTTAACCTCAGAAGTCTGGAAAGTTCAGAGCAGATGGAAGAAAAGTTGAGCAGTGAGATAGTGAGAACGGGAGGAAAAGAAGCAAGGAAGGAAAGAGCGAGCTGCTGGGACAGGGCTACAGGCAGAGCAGCAGGTGTGGAAGGAAGGAGACAAAAGACAAGGAAAGGGAATAGAGGGGAAATAACTGGGGACAAAGAACAAGGCTTTGATACTATTCACTGAATTTGACACTGCTAATGGCTTAAATGCTTGCCTGAAGCTCAGGATGGAATGTCTGCAGGTGAAGTGTTGGGTGTTATTCTTGGTATCTGGTTAGTACACCATGTTCCCATCACAAACTCTTTCCTTATTTACCCCCAGAAGCCTGTCATACTGCTGTTGGCAGTTTGTTGGAGAAAGAGTATGTAAGTGCCTTTTAATGTAATGTCTTGTCTTCTGTCTTGCTAAGAATCCATAGGCAGACATCTATGCTTTTCAGTCTTGGCTAGTGCACGCTGTAGGAAAGACGATTTATTTAAATTTTCAGAATATACTCCATGCCATGTGCATTTGGTCTCTGACCTTGCACCTGTCTGTTAGACAGTATATTCCTCCAAACTGGTACACACTTGTCCTTAAATATGTATTACTCATTTTACATATATTTAGAGAAATGTATCTATGTGTATATATGCATGTATATAAACAAACACATTTTGAGGCCACTGACACATACAACAACACATAAATCAGATCTCTGCATGTCTCAAATTACCCTCTTTAATGAAGCTGTGACATCAAAGTGAAAGCATCCCAAATTTGCAGGGGTAATGAGTGAACAGCAGGCAAGGTCTGCAAAAGAGCCTAATGAAAAGACTTGCAGTGGGCACTCGGAGCCAGGCATCCCAGAGGGATGTACTTGCACAAGTCCTAAATACTGGTGTGTAGGGCCCAGTGCCCTTCCCAGCCAAAATTGTCTTCATGGGATGACTGGCTGATCGCTGGGTTACATGAGGGATAAATTCTGAATCCCTTGGTTTCCCCCTCATGTATGGGCAGCCCCCCTAACCTCCGTAAAGCCTTGAGCAGCTGATTCTGTGACTCTTCTGCACAGCATGGTCCATTGTGTTGGAGGGAGAATCTGACTGGGAGGCACAGAGAGCCCAGCAGAGCAGCCCAGTGGGTTACTGGTGACCTTGAGCTTGCGCAGGCCTGTTAGCAGAGTGCAAACAAGTAGAAAGAGGAAACGTGAATGTTTCCCTTTAAGAGCGATCCTGGCGTGAAAATGATGGGTTTGCCTCTGTGGTGCCTCTGGTGCGGATGAGAGGTGGTGGTTCCTCGCATGCGTGCTCCTTTCCGTCAGTCCAAAGTCATCAGCCGCCATCCAGATGCTGCCATGTGCAGAGGTGTGACTCTCTGCTCAGCGTTAGTCCATTGGGTATTGCCGGAACTTCCAGCCCATGCTCCCTCAGACATGTGCCAAGAAACTTTTGCCTTTGAATCAGGATCAGTATCTGTGGGTTCTGTGCCAGGGAAGCAAAGCAAAGGCTCCCCAGCCAAAACTGCACGGATGAAACTTTGCTCTGGATTTTATGTTGAACTGTGATGGATGTGAAATGCAAACTGTAGAGGTTGGAGTCAAGTGGATGGGATGGGAGAGGAGCCTTTCAGGTTTGTCTGAGGTGGTAGTTTTAAGTCGTTGATTTCCTTTTCCCTGCGTTGCTGCTGGTTTGTCAGCGGCAACCGTGGCTTGTGTTGAGACTGTGTAGCTGGCTGACTTGACTTGTGCCATGAAAGTCTTTTTAGCATTTAATGAAATAATCCCTTTATTTTCCAGAAGAATCATACACACTTAGAGCATGTCAAATCCTCTATCCTCATTTTGTACTGCTTTCATTTTACCAGGTTTCGGAAGGTCAAGAGATTTGTGTAATTGAAGCAATGAAAATGCAGAACAGTATGATTGCTGCTAAAACAGGCAAGGTAAGCTACCTTGGGTCACTTAAAACCATATGCAACTTGTCAAATTGGATAGAATTGAAAAAGGAAGAAAGGAGGATTCTGGTTGTTAAGGAATTAAGTCTGATTGTTATAAGTCTTTCGAAGTGAGGTGTCTTTAATTTTTAACATTTGCATCTGCTGTGAATGCTGTTAAGTAGTTCCGAGCCTTAGATAGCACAGCAGGAAATAGTTTTATGGGCTTCAGAAATTCATGTAACTCTTTTTCTCCTAAATGATTTGTTTTCTGTGATGTTACAGTGACAAGTTGAATTGAAAGGTGTTGCAGACCGTTTCTCCAAATTCCTTCTTTCCAGAGAGCAACTGAAGAAGAGAGATCTCTTTGCCAGTTAATTAATGAACGACAAACAATTTGACATTAAAAAAACCACTCAGAACGAGGCACCGAAAGTGCTTTTTCAGGAAGATGAGAAAAGCAATTTTTAAATTATTGTGACCGTTAAATGCAAAGCCTAGATCTGCAAATGCGTTAAGCTTTGCAAGGCTGTGCCTTGTGATACCTTGCTTCTGAGGAGTCAGCGTTGCAGCCCCTGAGCTGGGACTCTCTTGCAGCGCAGGATGTACCGAAACTGGTACATCTGGGAACTGGTTAAGCTTAAATGACAGGGGCATGCCTTAAACCCCATCTGTTTTGGGGACTGTCAGCCCCCAGGTCAGGGCCTCAGAGCATCCCTGTGCCAGATTATAATTCACGGCCTGAAACCGCCACCTAGACATGGGTCTCTGATCCATCCTTTTCAAAGGGAGAGCAGAGTCTGGATCTGGATGATGTATTCTCTTCTATCTTGTATTTCCTAGGCTGCCCTAGCCCTCCTCTGCCTGGCGAGAAGCACCTCTGCTCTCTCTGAAGCCCTGCTATTTTGCTATTAAAAACAACAAAACAGACCCCCATGCAAGATCCCGTAGCCCAGAGGGAGGCAGCACGGAGCCAGACTTTCCGGGGCAGGGGCGAGGTTTGCCACTGGCAAGGCGCGCTGAGATCTCCAGATGGGTCTCTGTGCCAAGGACTGTTTGTGTGTTTACGAGAAAGGCTTATTTGGCACAGCACTAAAATTGTCACTGAGGCTGGGACCCAGGGCTTGCCTCTTCCAGTGCGTCTAGTGCAAAACTGGGTCTTGAGGAAAAAAAAAACTGCAGGGAGAGGGAGAAGGTACCTCTGGCGTTGCTTTAACAGTGCCACTATTCTTTTCTTTCATGCGTGAATGCCTATATAATTTCTTTTCTCACTTGATTCATATTTACTGGCGTTTACTTTTTTCATCCTTGCTTCGTTTAACCCCTTATTGCTGCTCTTTGCATCCGCTGATTTTAACTAGTGAGTATTTGTAATTAAAATCCCGTTCCCCCTCCCCCCCCCCCCCCCCCCCCCCCTTTTTTTTT
>VZZY01002372.1:320473-354329 GCA_013400335.1 Eurystomus gularis
TTATTTTTCACTTTAACCTTCCCTTTCCCGCCAGGGTGTGCTGCAACCCTTGGGCCAGTTCCTTAAAAATCCCGCCTGTACATCTCCCAGTAATAAATATCTCCCCCTCATTCTGTACTGATGGCACATAAACCCCACATTTGGCTTAGTAATCTTTCAAAGTGGGATGTGAATGGTGCAGAGGCCGTTTGGTGGGCTGGATGTGCACCTTGTGATGTCCCCATGGTGTTTCCCTTTTAATAATAACATTATTTGGTTCTTTAGAATTTTAAGAATTTGAAAAAGCAAAAAAGTTTTGGGCTGTGTAGAAATGAAGCTGCTGAACAGAATTTATCCAGTTCTGCAGTGCAAAATTGTGGCTCTGAGTGTGAAAATAACTTGTCCCCTCCACAGGAATGGGATGTTTGGCACTGGCTGTTAGTCCACGTTTTGATGCTTTGAAACTGTGTTTTGACACTCGGTTTGTTTGTCTTCAGCTGGAAGACGCTCATTTTCATTCCTGGCTGAATGCCTTTTCTGCATCAAACACCATCTTCCTGTTTGTAATTGTGAGAAAAGTGGCTTGTTTTTATCTACTTTGAGTTTACTCCAGCTGCAGGTGGTTTAAAAACGAGGGAAAGATGGAGAGGAACTGGCCTGTCTCCTACGGGACAGCTGCGCATGGGTCAGGCTGGGGAGCTGGCCCCGCCGCGTAGCAAAAATCACTGGGGAGTTTGAAACACGGTCAGCAACAATGTTTGCTGAACCTTGGCTTTGTAGGAAAAGAAAAGAAAGAAGTAGGATATTTTTCACACTGCTTTCATCTCTGAAGAGACTGAGACTCAGGGATCGGGTAGGCTGCCTAGCTATTGATTTAGAAATAAAGCCCTTTTCTGTACGACTCACGGTGTCTTTGCCCGTGTCCAGTGTTCAGCTTCATTTCTTGAGCAATGCCGTCAATACTCCTGTGCTACAGAGCCAGACACACGCTTAGAGCTCACGTGGCTTTAGACTATCAAACTGGGACAACAGTGTAGCCGTAGTAGCCTGGTGTCTCGGGTATGCTGCAGGTTTCCTTCAGGAGCCCAAGGTAATGTCTGGATGGCTAGACTGAGCTAACGGCCGAACAAGATTTTGACCGAGGATTTGGGCTTGTCAGTGTGAGCTCTGAATTAATACTGCAAACAAACTCTAATATACAGCTTCAGATATTTTCTGGAGCTCCACACGCTGAAAGGGAATTAAAATACGTTATGGCCTTTTATAGAGGAAATGAGGGACTAGTGTAAGATGTTTGTGGTTTAAAATTCAGGAATGAATTCAGGAATTCACGTGAGTACGTAATTAATGTACAGATGCAGTTGCAGTTATTTGACAGTGGTAGCCTTTTGCCAAGTGCGGTTATGTTAAGGAATCCCAGTGCAGGTTTGAATCAATCTATCCCAGCTGTCTGGGGAGTGAGGGAAACCCCCTTCATGGCCGCAGGCCCAAGATTCAGTTATACTTAAAATCTGTAAGGCGGGAAATACTGGCATATTTTACTGAAATGTCCAGGTGTGAGTGTTGAAGAGCCAGTCCGTCCTCTGAAAGATTTAAAATTTCAGTAGTAAATGAATAGCAGTGCAAACGGGTGGAAGAAAAAGGCTTTTGAATTTTTAAAAGTGCCACCTCCATCTGATGTTAAGGTCTTCAAGCACCCCAGTCATAGGAAAACCAGCTAGCAGTAGGTGCCTAAATACCTTGATGGAGTTGGACACAATTTGGTCAAGCACTGGACATCTCCATTCTGAGGTACTTAAAGCTCACCGGGACTCTGAATGCTGGAGGCTGAGCCGTCAACCTCTCAAGGCCTTTTTCAGCACACACGCATTTGCGATCCCTGTGGTGGTCATAATGGTGGACAGCGGCCATTTACTCTGTGTGTGCAGAGGTGATACTCTGCATAAGCAGCGTCAAGCAAACCATTTACTTAACCATGCTATTGAGGGAGGGTTGAAATTATTTCTGTTTCTGTACCATAGGTGAAAGCTGTGCACTGCAAAGCTGGTGATACCGTTGGAGAAGGAGATCTGCTGGTGGAACTGGAATGAAAGGTTGCCTCCATGCTGTTGAATTAGCTAAGCCTTTATTATTTTCGTCCATAAAGTAAGGTTAAGGCAATTCAACAGAGAAGATGGACAATTCTATGCACAAGATTTTACACAGTCGTATTTATTGTGTCAGTGGTTAAAACAGCAAACACAGATGTTAAACCTTGGCAACAGATCCCAGATTTTTACTTCCAGAAATATTTGTACATAACCTTTGTAATTCTTTGATTTTTTCAGGATCAAATAAAATCAATAAAATACCATTTCTGCTTTAAAACAGGAAAAGCCTCTTTTTAAAAAAAAAAAAGAAAACACAACAAAAGCCCAAATCCATGGTAATATCAGTGGTTTGAGGGCGCAGCCAAATTGTACAGAATGGTTGGCATAAGTGAAAAATGAACCACGGAGCAGTTAACTGAGCAGTTTTCCTACGCTCTGTGTAAGCGCTGAACAAGTACTGCCGATGGCTTAAATCCTGATCAGATTTATTGTATTATTGTGAAGCTTTTGTACGGACTAGATTTAGATTACAGGTTAGATGTTGCATTTTGCTAGTGCAGACTTTCCCCATGTATTTTCAGTGACAGCTGTAAGGGAATTTTCTTCTTTTCTTCAGACTCCATACTCGGATTTCCCCTTTATCTTCTTTCTGTTGATTACCGGATGCAAGGCCTTACAGAAGGAGCTGGCACTGACCTTGAATCCCCTTAGCCGCCCCAAGGTATTGCTAGAGACACTTGCTGGCCCTCAGGCCAAGCAGCCTCCTGAACTCTTACAGGAAAGGGAGACCAAGTGTTGGGTCTTTTGTTGTGCAGAGGCATGAAGAACTAGGACTGCTCACAATACACGACTGTAACCCTCTGGAAGAGCTGTGGATCCAGTGTGGGAAACCAGAGAGGGCCTGGAGAAGAGGAAGGTTTAAAAGACTTGAACAGAAGTGAGAGGGCTGGTGACTTGGTCAGAACAGGTGAGAAGTGGTTTTTTTTAACTCCTCACTCAGAAGGTCCATGCCACAGGACAGTGTAGACACCAGGATTTTACTGTGCTCAAAATGTTAGTGTGTGATTAAAAGAGGCTCCGCCTTCCATTAATTGGTCTAGCTCAGTAAGTCAGCAGCTGCAGCTCACTAGATGCAGCGGTACCTCTGCAGTCCCCGCACGCCATAAGCACCATCTCTGTTCCTGTGCTCTTGCCTGGGCCTCCGATGCGTGGCTACGCCTGCTTTTGGTCTCACCTCCTACAGCCAGGTTTTTTTTTTTGTTTTACATACTTCTAAGTCACCGTTTCTGCTGTGCCTTGACCACTCTGCCTCAGAGAGGAAGGGTTCTGCTCTCATTTCTTGCCTAGGATGTGCAGAGTCATGCTGCTTCCCAGAAAAACCCCTCTGGCAGAGGTGCCTGGGCCTTTTACTGGAAGGTGAAGTATGAAAACTGTCTCAGGGCTGGTGACTCATGTTCAACCAGAAATGTTCAAGATTCTGTGTGAAACTTCTGAGAGAAGAGGCATTTTTTTTGTGTTAGTGTGACACTTCCAACTAAATCACACAGCCAAGACAGAATAATGTAGTACAAGGATCTGCTTTGTTCATTAGTTTACAAAACCCATCAGGATGAGTAAGGAGAGTGTGTAGGTAGTACCTGCCCTCCAGAGAATTAGTGCTGCTGCAGCTGGAGAAACGGAGGCAGTCACCCTGCAGATCTGCCTGCCAATCTCCTTGATGCCATCTTGCCCCTTCCACACACAGTTCAGCTTCTGCAGGTTGCCCTAAATAAAAAACGAGCATTGTAAAGAGACACAAGTGTTCTACTTTAAAATTATTTCATTTGTGGACTGCAGCAACACAAGCTTTCTGTCTCTTTTTCTAAATGAGATGCAGCAGTGTCTCCTGGGTCCCTGGGCTGATTCCCTGCCCCGGGTCTCCTCTGGCCATCACAGCGCTCCGGGCAGTGAAGCAAAAGTACAATATTGTCCTTAATAGTATCCTTAGCACATTTAATCGTACTTTGGCTCACTGCATGGCGTACGTTCCCTGCTCACATCCCTGCGGCAGCTTTGTGTGCTGTACAATCTGTATGTACCAAACATTGCAGTGGAATGAAAATATAAGGCACGGGAGCGTAACACAATTTTCCCAGATTGTACAGAAACCAGCACAGTTGGTTGGGTCAGGGGGACAATAATTTTCTTTCCATCTTTCTTCTTCTTTTTTTTTTTTTTTTTTTCCCAGTTTGAACGTTGCAATAATCACAATGCAGGTCCTTTGGATATTTTTTATAATGTATATAAAAATCTTTCCCCTGATAGGAAACTCCGTTTGCAGATGGTTGCAAGTAAGTTCAGCATTAAAGTGCTTGGCAAAAAAGTCACCTTGATAGTAAGTGCTCACAACAGCCGCATCCGCTGCAGTGTGGTGGGCAGCTGAAATCAGGTTTGCTTTTCCTGGTCCCCAACACCACCCCCCCCAACCCCAGCAAACTGAAGTGGTACCTAAAGTGCTCAGAATGCTAAATTAAAAATACCCTTTAAAATGTAATTCTCTTATACTCTTTTAGTATTTCTTCACAGTACCTTATAAAACTAAACATGTTTTAAAACTACTTCTTTCCAGTTCAGAAAAGCATTGCAATACAGAGTGAGAATAATCTTTACATTTTCTCTAGTTCTTCAGCAAGTTCACGCTTGTCTTGAAGCACATAGTATCTCTATGGTCATCTCTCTCTGTTTACATTCCTTAACCTACTAAACACCATTACAAGTCAATTCTGAATGCAAATTGTGCTTTACTTTGTCCACTGATAGGATTTTTTTAAATCGGTTTCAGCTATTAGTGCAATAGTATCGTTATTCTACCCATCTTGGACAATCACACAAGAAAATTTGTCAATTCAGGTAAAAAAAAAAAATTAGTCTGTTCCTCTGCCTTTCACTGACCTCAGTCATGCACTGAGGCAAAGGGAGGAGAGGAGGGGAGGGACGGGAAAATAATTAGACCCCAAAGCCAATGTGCACAGAGACAGTCATTTTACGCCGCATGCAAACCTGGTTACTCGCGGCAGGTTAGCGGGGGCGAGGAGGACGCTGACTAGCCGGGGAGGAGTTCCCATCTCTGGCCCTACAAGACTTCAACACTAGTGCCAAGGCTCCCAGGTCGGGAAGGTTACAAGAGCTTCTGTGTTTTAATGAAAAGGTAGTACAGCTTTCCTGGAAAGGTTACCGCTCGATGCGTGCTTAGTACTACGTCTTCTGGGTTATCTAATCCCGGCTTTCACGTAGGACATAGGAGAGGCCGTGCTTCCCTGAGGAGTCGTAACTGTCATGGTAGGGGAGGCCGACCCACTCGGGTGGGTACGTTGTCGTGCTGTACACGAAGCACTCCACAACGCCCTCGGCGGCTGCCCGTGCCTCGCCTGCGCTGCTCTTCTCTTCCCACTCCATCACCTCGATTCTCATCAGGGTACGTTGGTACATGTCTGGGCAGCCTTCGAACTCATCCAGGAACTGCAGCATCTGGTCATCAACCGAGTAAATCTCCCCTGCAACATGGTGTCCTGTCCCTGGGATGTTCAGCATGTAAGGGATGTTGTATTTGCCTGCAATCACCAGTGGGTACTTCTCCACCGTGCGGCCCCTTCCTTGGAATTTTGCTAGCCCCTTGGCTGTGTTGATCATATGCTTGTAGTTGGGCTGGCCCTTCTTCAGCGTGCCGTAGACGAAGACACGGGCCATCGTACCTGCAAAAGCAGCTGAAAGACAAGAGCGTATGTTATCCACATGGCTGCTTTGGCCAATGCTCTAGAGAACTGCATCCATGCCAAGACATAGTCTACACACAAGACTGGGTGCGTGCAGAAGCGGTCTCACAGTCCTACATCTCGTTTAACTATCATCCTAAATTCAAGTATCTCTTTAACCTTTTCAGTCAAAAACTGTAATGGTGGAAAAATAGACACCAGGAGAAAGTCACCCTTGCAGTTCTTTGCTGTAATCAAATTACATCCCATGGTTTCTCTAAGGAATCCCCAATATCAGCCAACACATTCCCAAAAGCGCCCCAGGGAGCCATCCCCATGATGGAAACATGCTCCACTTGGCATATCCTTTATGGGGTGGGAAGGGGGGGGGGATTAAAAAAATCATGGGTCAGCTCTGCTGAACACCTTACTATGTTTCGCCACTGCATTTATGGTTTAAGTAGCCCAGTTATTAAAACCTGCATGAGTAAAGCCACAGTTAGTTCGGTTTCTCTTGCTGCCATGAGGTGGTTGTTTTCTAAAGCCTGGTGGACTTGATCACGCACTACCTGGGGACACCCGGCATTGCCACCTCCAGGTGCAGTCCAGCATGCCCAGGGGAAGCGCCTGCTTCCCTCTCTCTTCTGCTCAGGCTCTCCCTTCACCATGGCCACACTCTGTATTTGAGAAACAGCATTTTATCCAGTGCCAGAAGAGCCTGGTGGCAGTTTGGAAGTTTGAGTGTCCTCTTGGTTCATGGTAAAATAAAGCACAGTGGCATTAAAGCAAATTAAGTGGCCAAAAGCAAATTAATGCATTCAAACTTGTCGTCCTGTTATGCTGCAGCAGCATGCATTTGATGGTTTTGGTTTTTTTTTTATAAAAACAGCCTTTAAAAAGGGGAAAGGAAAAGCAAGCAGCACGATGCCTGTAGCTGCAGCAAGCTGACAATGTACAAACTGGGACATGACTGAAACGAACAGAGGAGCTGTCTGTCGGGAAGCGGGATGAAAAGCCTTTCACACCAGACCTTACCAGCACAATGAGGCACACTGGCGCAGCAGCGGGGCAAGTTTAACCTGGTGTTGAGTCATTTCATGGACACGCTGAAGGATTTTCGGTAACCCCAGTGCCTAGGTCTGTGGCTGACAAGCACTGAAAAGCAAGCTGTGGCTCCAGGGAGAGAAACAGGGTGGCCTGTGGCCACCACACTGCAAAGGAGTGGGTGCTGCCTGAATGGACGTGTCTGTCTTGCTCCTTCAGTGGAGGGGAATGAAGAGAGCTCTCCTCGGGGCTGCTGACTGATAAATCTTAGGTGACCAGAGCTCATTTACAGAGCTGGTAAGGGCAGACACCGCAGCCTTCGCAAGCACCTCCACTATTCCTGTCCAAGGGAGCTGTAGAAAGGTTGTTTCCATTGATTTACCGCGGGGGTGGGTGGAAGGGGAGACGCGGTATTCCAGCCTTACCAAAACTGGAAGCTAGGGCTGCTGGCAGAAACACCAGGTAATGCCACACTCCTCCCCTCTTCCCCAGATACCCTAAAGGGCTAAACCAGCTGAAGTAGCCGATCTACACCTGTGCTAGCCACCGCTTGAAAACAGACCCCAAACTATGTTGTTGAACATTGGTTTTACCTGCAAGCATAAACCACTCAAAATCGGTTTAAATGGGCTAAAAGGCTGGCTTTACTGAAAGGCAGGGGGGAAAAAAGGCACCTTCATAGTTCCTGAGTTATTTTTCAAGCTGTGCCCTATTTATCCCCCATCCGTGGTGCACTGTTCTGGCACTGTGTGATGGTTCCTCACGTTTTGCCCTCAGTCACTGACTGGGCAGAGCCGGCCTCACCCTCGGCTGCCCCCCTGGACCGGGCACCCAGCATCAGAGGAGCATGTGCAGCTCCTTTTGGAAAGAGGGTCGTTAAACCATGTAGCTCAAGTTTGAAAAAAATTTTTAAAAACTAGACGGGTAGTGGAAACTTAATCTATCCTCTGCCATTTACTCTTGTTTTAGTAAACTGTTAGATCAGGTAGGTTAGCCAAAGGAGGACACTGCTGGCCAAGAGCTGTGTCATTTAAAATACTCAGTAGCAAAGCAATTTCCCCCTTGGTGAAGCAAACAGTTTTCCTCTGTAAGAGAATACAGTTTTCCAGGCAAAAGCCATGTGTGCCTTTATTTACTGGCAAACAGCTTTCACTTAGGGAAAAAAGACTGTGTTGATTTTTTCCCTCTGTATTTTATCAGATAGACCTCAGCATAATTTATCCTTCATGACATAAACAAGTTTTGGTTTTTTTTTTTTTTTGGATGCAGCTCATTCCCTCACAATAAAAAGAGCATTAATATTCAGTCGGTCTGACTCCTTTTTATAAGAAAAATCATTACCTTTCAGATTGTGTTTTGAATAACAAACACAGATCCTTCAGGAAGAAACTTGTCCCAGTGGGGATTGAGAAAGGATCAGAGTTAAGCACTGAAACATGCAATTAATTCCCATTAGGGGATTAGGGCACTCGTGTTCACTTTGAATCAGAAAAATGAATTGTGAATTAAATTGTTCACAACCAAGAGGTTACTTGTCAGAGTTAATAAGTTAAAAAATAAAAAGGGAAACCTAAAATGCACATAAAAAGCTCAATAGCGAGTGGTGCATCTGTAAGGAAAAGATACGCTTAATTTCCATGAGACTAGAGCTCTGGCCCTACTGTTCAGCTGGAGATAAGCTTCCAAAAAGTTTGCAGGGAAGTGTTACTCTGCCTGGAACCGATGAAAACAAAGTACACATTTCTGATGGAACAGCAGCCGGCTATCCAGAAACGTTACTGATTTAAAGAAACGCACCCATTACCCTAGGGCAGGACCCACGAAATTCAGCAACAAAAGAACTTACTAACGCAGGTTGAGATAAGTGTTTGTGACTGAGCGTTCCCATTGCACCGCTGCCGTCCGCAGCGGCCCTGGTGCTCACACAGGATGGGCTGGGCCCAGTGTTTTCTCCTATTAAATAAAAGCCAAGGCCAAGCCCAGACAAACCCAGCTGAGGAGTGAAATAAACCTGGTAAAAACATTTTCTGAACATCACTCCATAGAAATAAGGCATACGCCATCGCCTGTGCAATAAATCTGGTCTCCTGTGCGCTGTGTTGTGTTGCAGAAAAGCTGTAAGATGTATTAGCATCCTTTCCAGCACTCGCATATCGTGGGCTTTCAAAACATTTTTAGCCACCTTGTGGCAAGAGAGTACAGAGCAGAATTTTATTTGAGGGTCATTTCACAGACTTCCACGAAGCAGCCGAAAAGAGTTAGAGCCAGTATCCCTTTGCTGAATCACCAACAAGAAGTTGCCTTTTCTCACTTAATCCAGTTTGACACTTTTTACCTACACTAAACCACCTAAGAGGAAACGAAAATCCACCAAAGACTCTATATCCACCCCAAGACTCTATACTGAGTATTAGCTACCAGGACAAAACAAACCCATTCAGAAGGTACTTTCATGAAATATTCATGCCAGAATCATTAAAATTTAATGGCACGGGGAAACACGAGTGAAATCTGTATGTTAGCTCTTCAAACTACTTCTTTTAGCTATGAAAGATGACCTGCTGAACCGCTCACGGGATCAGTTACTGGTTGCTCCGTGAGCTGGAAAGACCAGAAAATAAAGTAAATCTTTCAGGATGACACAGGTAGAAGATGCTGTTGGGTGAAAATAAAAGCAGTTTGTAACCAGCACTGGCCAGCAGCCCAGGTTGCGTTAGAGGTGGCGGGGCTGCATCACTGACTGTATCCACATCTGCCCTCGCCTACCGATGGAGTTTTGGGTCAGGGCTTTAATTTTCCCTCTTGAGGCCCAACAGCTCCAGCACGGTGAGAGAGGGATGCGAGCCCAGGAGCCAGTTGCTGGCTCAGTCAACATGCACTCACAGATGAAGCTGACTGCTGCCACCAGGCTCTTTGCTCCCAGGTTGTGCCCAGAACAAGACCTCGCTTCCCAGGTGGCAGCAGCTTCAACAAAGAAACTTCCTTTCACCATGATTCAGACAATTACAATATCCTACCAGCTTCTCTCAAACATTAAATAAGAAATAGCGTGTACACTATGGCGGCTCCAGGGCCATTTGCAATCGCGGTATCAGGGGTTTGGGGTTTTATTTCATTGGAACTTTTTCTCACAAGTCAGAAAGTATCCATTTCTCTCCCTCCATACAGTAACATTATTTTCCCTTGAGAAAAATTTTCCGTTTTGGCTCCGTGACCAGATATAGTTACACATTAATTCTTCAGAAGTTTCTTAAAACTGTAGGAAACAGGTGAAAAAACAAAATGCCTTGAACTTTAAACTTGAGCCCAGTCTGTTTGAATGAAGTGAGTTTTAAGGTCACTCTTCACTCAATGCTAACTTTCAAGAAGGACTAACATGCCAGAGAGGACTCCTGGGACCGCATCCTGTTGGCCCTTTGATGCTTTCATTTTGTTGCTTGCTATTTTCTTTATAGCACAGACAAGGGCTTCCTGCCTGGGCCGACCCCTTTCCAACCTTGCTGAATACCTCGGAAAAAGTTTATGGCAAGGCACCTTTCTTACATTAACCACAGAGGCACCAGCGAAACGATGGCTCCTTTGAAATCAAGAGGTTACGGTCTCCTCGCAGCAGTTGTCCGCTCAGAAACTGTGAGGTGCTGGTTTGTGAAAACAAACAAAGAGTATTAGAGTAACCAGTGCTACACTGGATGCTACTGGGCACTACCTAAAATGCCACTTAGCCTACTGTGCAGACACTTTTCATTTCACTTTTCAATAGTTTACATCCCAAACACAACAAATATGCCCGTGCTTAAACTGGAGTTATCTTGGAGGTGGTGATCACCAGGAGGCAGAGTGAGGATATCTTCCCTTTGGACAAGCATCTAGCACAGCACTGCTCCCATGCCTTGCACCCATTCGGCATCACAGCAAACATTTGCCTTTTGTCTGTTTGAAACTGTTTCAAATCACTTTCAACTCGACTGCACAGAGGAACTTCATTAGATTACAGAAATTAATCTACCAGAAAGAGTTTCATTCCCACCGTGACTGTTAGGAGCAGCTACAGAGGCCTCCAAGTGGCAATCAGATAAAACCACCACATGCAAAACGATGCTGGGGATGCAATGCAGAAACACACTGGAGACACCATTAGACTGATTAACAGACTAAATTTCTAGACAGTGCAGAGACAGGAGAGGATTGCCAGCACATTAGGAGGACAAAGAAAGGAGGATGAAGAAAATGTAAAGTGAATGGATGTGGAAAAATTGAGTTGGGGAGAAAAAACCAAACAAACAAAAACTTGCCCTCCCAAGATAATATTATATCAGTACTATTAAGTATTGACTGTCTTGTCCTATTATTAAGTGATATTGTATGAGCTTCAGACAGAATATTATATCAAGGTCTTGCTACCACCATTCAGAAACCTGCGGACTATAAACGCAGTTAGAAAGAGCTCAGGGCAGGGCACTGAGTTCAGGACTGGTTTTGGGGGGCACAGACTGAACAAGCAGGAGTTCACAGGAGCTGATGAGATGGGGCATAATCACCTACAAGTACAGGCAAAGGTTTTATAGAAGAGACAACTGGTTCTCCACTTACATGAACACACAGCCGGCCAAAGTTTCTGCTCAGAATAATTAACATGGATAGGAACAGCTTTCTAATGATAGGAACAGAGAGGGTACAAGAACCACCATAGTAAGTCACCACAAAAAGCCTTGAGAGCTCTGTGTCCCCTGTCTGAGAGTGGTCAACAGCAGACACCTTCAGCAAAAGCACAGGAACAGGCAAGGCAACAGCGATGCATTTCCAGACTTGGGTCGAGACCCTTCCAAAGCCAGAAGTCACAAGCGCTGAGGTATATAAAGATCACACGACCGCTTTTGTGAAGTCAGCAATGGCAGCGGGGCGCAGCAGGCAGCCCCACCTCTCGACTCCACTGGGCACATGAGACACAAATTGTTTTGGTTTTTTTTCCCCCTGAAGCCTGCTTGATTCATCTTCTGCCACATCAGAGGTCCCTGTGCACCTCCTCAGTGCACAGAGACCTCTGATGTGCCAGAAGATGAAGCACCTCCTCGGTGCACAGAGGAGGTTCTCTTCTAGGCTGATGAGTCCATGTGTATTTAACAGAATGGAAAACACTCCTAACCTGCAATCATCTTTGCCACCTCTTCCTCAAACTTTTCTGGTTCTCCTATCATTTTTTTGAGATAGGGAAACCAGAACCGAAATATTTGAGAATGATTAAACCATGGATTTATACAGGGATATAAATCACATCTCTTGTTTTGTTCATACTCCTTTCTCCCAGTGCCTTTTGGAGTGCTATTGAGCGATGGACTGATGTTTCAGAAGAACACAGCAATACTTCAAGCATTTTCTTCTTGAGTGGCAACTGGGTTGTGAAGTGTTTACTGAAAATGCAGTAGTGTTGAAGCCTTGAAAACGGGGACTCTTGAAAAACAGGTATTTGTGCAAACTACCATGGATGCTGCGGTTTATCTTACCTTGGGGAAAGGTAGCAGACTAGCTGGCTTCTCAAAATCCCACTCAGCATAGTGGGTCCTTATGATGTTGTTTCAAGTACACGACAATTAATTTAAATGACATACATAGAAAGGTGTCATCTTCGCACCTTTTGCGTAGATGCTTAAACTGTTGTATCTACACAAAAGGAAAACAAAACAAAAAGAAAATAAAAGAAAACCAACAATGAAACTCAGAGCATTAACTTTAAATGCCAGATTGCTGTTACTGGAAAAAAGTAGAAAACATCTTTTGACAGGGCTGCCCTGCTATGCCAGCACTGCTCCCGGTACCATTTCAGATGCTACCGTGAATTTGAAGTGGTTTCCATCATTGACATGCAGAGCATAGCTCCGGGTTTCAAACCGCCGACATCCTGAAACCCAGGACAGAGCCTGCAGCTTGGACCGGTTCCCTGCAAGGTCAGCACACTGATTTACATGCCAATACCCAGAGCGGTCAGTTCGCTGTTTTGGACTGAGAAGAGCATCCCGGCCTGCAAAACACGGCAAACACTTTCAGTACCTAAGCATGGGAATGTATTTTGCTACACTGAAAAGACAGTGAGAGAGAGAAGGGGAAGAAAGAAATGATGGAGTGCGAGATCGTGAGGTGCCTTTCCACAAGGGAAATGGGGGAACGGCTGCACAGCTATGATCTGTAAGGAGCGGAGAGGTGTCCAGGTCATGGCACAGTACCGTCCTCTTGTCCCTTGGTAGCTTGGAAAGGAGGTGCTAAATAAAACTCCATCATTCAGCAACAGAAGCCTCCTGCCGGCAGAAGCCTGTAGCTCTGGAGGCCATCTTATGCCTTCGCTCCAGCCAGTGCAGAGGTGCCGCAGTGCGGGGCTGATGGTGAGATGTGCTCTGCCCAGGTGAGACCTGGCAGCCCCATGAGTGCCTGGTGGTGCCTCTTGGGCCTTGCTGTGCAGCCAGCCAGGCCAGACGGCAGCTGGACCTCCCGAAAGAATTGTGGGAAGCCCATTCAGCCAGTGGCTCTGCAGGCAGCAGCAGGATGGCTCGCTGGGATGAGCCAAAGCACCAGAGCCTTGAAGCATCATGAAGAAGGGTCACTGCAACATGACGCTCCTCAAACTTTGCTAAAAACCAAAAGCCGCACACACTCAGGGAACAAAGTCTGCTCCTCTAATGGAGCCAAACAGAAACTGCAGGTATAGATCTGGGAACAGTGTCACATAACACTGCACTATTTTTCCTCCAGAAGTCACCTACCTACCCCAGCATGGATCAGCTACTGAAACACAAACCTTTGCTGAACGTGGCAGAAATGAAGCATCAGGGAACCCCAACAGATTGTTTTTTTCCAGCCTGTGATTCCCCGCAAAACTACAGACTGCTTTTAAGGGCCAAGGAATGGTAACTCATACACATTTACAGCCTCCATGAATACACACAAGGATTTTCTACACAGAGCCATGCTTTGCTTGTAAAGTGTTAGCGGCCCACAGAAAAGGAGAGAGGAAGATTAAAACCAGCTGTACTGGAGGAACCACTAGATTTAAATGCAAACAATACTTTAAATATTTAACCAGGAAGGGTGCAGACAGAGCAGGGTAATGGCCAAGCACATTCACTCGGAAGCACGGTGATACAAACTCTGTGAGGTTCAGAAGGGGTGGTGGATAATAAGGTAAATCTATACTCATAGAAGAAATACTAACATTAAGGCTTCTTTTTATTTGTATGTATGCCAGTAGGTAGCAGTGGAATAAGGACAGGCCCTTCCTGACACTTGGAGAACCACAGCTGAGGTTACTAAGGGTGCACAAAAGGAGAGGGGGATCTTCTTTCTGTGCTACACAGAAATATTTCCCTTCTACTTTTAATTTATACAGGTCAAGTTTTTTAAAGCTAAGAAATGGATTCTGTCTTTTTGTTTGGGCTTTTTTTTATTAAGGAGAGAGGCTTATACTATTTTTTCAGTCTATGAATCAAATTTGTGGAAAAGCATAATATTTAACATGTGCCATACAGGTAACGAAACAGGTCAACAGGCTACCCAGGGCAGTGGTGGAGTCACCATCCCTGGAGGCATTTAAAAGGTGTGTAGATGTGGTGCTGAGGGGCACGGTTTAGTGTTGGACTTGGCAGAGTTACATTAACGGTTGGACTTGATGATCTTAAAGTTCTTTTCCAACCGGAACAATTCTATGATTCTGTTCTAATTCATTAACTGCAGTTATTTTATTTGCCTAAATTAAATGTACATGCATAGCTTACTTTGATAAGCTATGCAGGTAGTTTTATTTAATAAAAATAGGGGTTTTTTTACAGTGAATTTCAGCTTGCAGCTCAATGCCAAGTCACAAATAAAAAGCCAACTCATATCTCAGCAACAAATCTCTTCCACCATTTTCTAATATAAAGTAAGAAAATACAAACCAAAACAGAACACCAAATCAAAACTACAAAGAACCACGAACAGATGTCTATAATTACACCAGTCCTACTGAGGCATATCACTTCTGTTTAGAAATTAGTACCCAGTTTAGTATAGAAAAAAGTCACAGATCATCATGAAAAAACCACTAATGAGTGATTTCAAGCATCCTGGTCTTGATTTCTGTTCTTTAAGAAAGACTTGCAAGGTCCTGCAATGAAATCTGAAACATACCTCACCTCCTTCTTTATCAACTGGAAAAGCATCCTTATCTCAAAGTAAATACATTTCCTGGCCTGCTATCTTCTACAAAAAGAAACAAATACATATTCTGGGGGCATCCAAAAATCCTGAAATGGCACTCAGTAAGGCACTGCACTAAATGCTTTCAGATCCAGAAAACACAATGACACAAATCTCAAATATCTTCCTGCCTGGTAGTCAAAGATAAGCAAGAAGAGAAGAAATTCCCAATTTGTTTGTTCGTGTCCTGTAAGGATGAGTTGAATTAAAATGTTTACTTTTGGGGGAGCCAGCGGTTTGGTCTCTGATGCAGAAGCACATTCTGTAGTCTGATGCAGAACTTAACACAGGTCTGCATTTACTGAAGAATGAGAAAAAACAGCTACATAAGCCCTTAAATCTTCTCCTGGAGCCACAAGAGGCTTACAAGAAATACTAATGGAAGTAATTCCATATCTCTACTTAGATATACATCTCTAATTGCAAAAAAAAGCTATTTTAGTTTTACAATGGCATGTAGAATTTACTCTAATTGAAGGTCTCCTTGGCAGTGTCCAGGATGCCTGGAAGGAAGGCTTAATGAAAGGCATCTTAAACCAGAGGTCTGGCTGTAATAGGAAAACATTCTATAATATTCATATGAACTATAGAGACATTTATATGAGACAGAATTATTTACAAGTAAAATATTTATATACATGAAAATAGCTTTATACATGCTGTGCAGCCTCTTTTCAGTGACCTTTGAGAAGGAATTTCTGTTACGAACTTGATAAAGAAAGAAGAACAGACTCAAGTACTGGAAGTAAATGAGAAGAGGAATAATATGCAATGTGGTTCTGAATGCAAAAAAGCCAGACAATGTCATTAAAACAACCTCCTTCCACAGAGATACCACAATGGACTTGGAGTCAAGTAAAATATATTGTTTAATAAGCTGTGAAAATATCTCCAGACCAAGTCATAGGGAAGAACTGCATATGAATATGGAGTTTGTTAAGGGAAGATTTTAATGGGCTATATTAACATAATGAACAATAAGCACAGACAGAAGTTACCAGTCATATTCCTCAGGAATCAATTATTTTATTATTATTTATTTTATTATTATTTAGTTCTTTTATTTATTAGTGGTCTTGCTACAGCAAGTAGTTGTGTGCCTACCACATCTGTGCGTGATGCATCCTTAGGAGGACCGGTTCATGGTACAGACATATTAGATGGCCTATGAACTGTGTAATAGAAATAGGATAGCTTCTAATGATAGAAAGGGTAGAAACATACGCTTAGGGACCACTGACAAGAACTTCTGGGAACTCATCACTTGAGGGCAACAAAGGAATCATACAATATCTCAAGTTGGAAGGGACCTGTAAGGATCATGGAGTCCAACTCCTTGATCCTCACAGATCAACCTAAAACTAACCCATATCACTAAGAGCATCATCCAGACACCCCTTGAACAGTCTTGGTGCTGTGACCACTTTCCTGTGGAGCCTGTTCCAGTGACGGACCACTCTCTCAGCAAAGAATCTTTTACTAGTGTCCAATCTGAACTTTCCCTGACATAGCTTCATTCCATTTCCTTGTGTCCTATTGCTGGTCACCAGAGAGAGAGGATCAGCACCTCCTCCTCTGCTGCTGCCCTTGAGGAAGCTGTAGTCTGTGATGAGGTCACCCCTCAGCCTTTTCTTCATCAGTCTGAACAAGCCAAGTGACCTCAGCTGCTGGTTTTAAGTCTTGCCCTCAAGGCCTTTCACCATCTTGGTCACCCTCTTCTGGGCACACTCTAATAGTTTGATGTCCTTGTACTGAGGTGCCCAAAATTGAACACAGTACTGGCTGCACATCAGTGCAGTGTAGAGTGGGACCCCTGCCTCCCTCAACTGGCCAGCTATGCTGTGCTTGATGTACCCCAGGACATGGTTGGCACTTTTGCCTGCTAAGGTACACTGTTGAGTCATATTCAACTTGCCACCAACCCCAACCCCCAAATCTCTTTTTCCGTGGGGCTGCTCTCCAGCTGCTGGTCTCCCAGTTTGCACATGTAAACAGGATTACCCCATCACAGGTGGAGAATCTGGTACTTGCTCTTGCAAAATTTCACAGGGTTGGTGATTGCCCAGTTCTCTAGTCTACACAGATCTCTCTGTAAGATCTCCCTACCCTTGGCAGGAGTCCACAGCAGCTCCTAGGTTAGTATCCTCAGCATACTTAATGTATATTCTATCCCTGCATCCATATAATTTATAGAAACATTAAAGAGCACTGGCCCAAAGACTGAGCTCTGGGGAACCCCACAGGCCACCAGCCTGATATAACTCCATTTACTATAACTCTTTGAGCCTGACCCATCAGCCAATTGCTCACCCAGTCGATTACAGATTTGTCTATCTGTGTGCTGAACGGTTTATCCAGGATACTGTGAGAGACAGTATCAAAAGCTTTGCTAAAATCCAAACCTACCACATCTACTGGCTTCCCTTGGCCAACTAGATAGGTGACCTTGTCATAAAAGGAAACACTTGTTATATTTTGGTCAACTGCAGAATGACAAGTGAAGAAAACCAAGTTGTAGGCCAGGAGGAGAAAATACGCAAGAGGAATCATGTACTTTTTGCAGTCCTCAGAAATTCACATGTTCAATTTCCAACCACTGCCATTCAGAGATTTCCCTCTTTTCACATGAATGAGTGTGTGGATGTTGGAAGTAAACACCCGTACAGGACACCGTCCTCATCACCTACAAGCGATACCTGTGCCAGCCACTGAGATGACATGGTTGTAAGAGGTCAGCACAACTGGAACAAGTATTTCGAGGAAACACTGGAGACATCACAAAAGATACCAGTAAAATCTCATTTAGAAAAATCACAATAATCTGTACTCAGGAACATCCATGAAAGGTTCAACAAGTGCACAGATGGGAAAGTTGTTAGTTCCTCTAATGATTCTATTTTACAGGGTTAAAAAGAAAGAAATGGGATGGCTTAGCCTTGCAAATACAGACTGTGTATTTTACAGTTGTGCAAGTTGCACTAGAGAGCAAGCATCTATTACTTTTTTTTCCCTGCAGTTACAGATGTCTATTTAATCTTTTGAAGATGGCCCTATGTGCCTAAAAGTTGCATAGTTTCCAGCACCAGCTAATTTTGTGAAGGATTTTACCTCTACAGACCAGGTGGTTTCCATCTGCAATACACCCCTGTATCAGGACAGATACAGAGTAGCTGAAAAACAGCATTCTAGAGACTTAGGTATTCGAAGTTACTTCGAGTGCACATCAGGGCAAACCCACAAACCCTAAGGCATTCAAATATCTAGGAGGGTGTCCAACTACGCCTATCCATCAATCTAGAGTCTGTGCTGGGAGAAGAGGCATGGAGGGTAGACAAGGCAATACTACTATATATAATGTTCTGTATGCCCCAAGCTAGATCTTAAGATGTAGCCAATTTAGGACCGGAGCAGAGCCCAAGCAAAGGTGATTAAACTTCAAGTATAAATCAGCATATCCTCTGACTAGCTTTAATATTTTGCCACACACCCTAAATGTGTGACAAAATTACAAATAATAATAATAAAAAAGCATGGCTACACTGGCTAATTTAGTAGTCAACAGAGCAGACTGAAGGGGATGCACACATTTCAGTGTGGAAAAGGAAACTGCCAAACTAGCATCCACTGCCTATACCATGGGACGTGAGGCAGAAGCCACAATAGAAACACTGTATTTGTCCTTCGCCAGGGCTTGCTCTGGAAATTAGAAAACAATTCATACCTCCTGCAATGGGCTTTACTGGGATCCCACCTTTCCAAATAGGTTCCAAATACTCAGTAATACGTAGACTATCCTCCAATTCACTTCCTTCCTTATGCTTTACTTTTTCCAATTTCAGTGCCAGTGAAGAGGACGAGTAGGACAGGAATAGCAGTCCTAAGACTTCTCTATCCTTTTAAGTTAAAAGTTTCTTCCTGTTGGGATCAACAGTTTCAACACACACCTCCTTGCCGCACAGACTGATAGATTATATAAAACCAACTGCTTTTCTTGTTAGCAACTTTCCTCCTAATTTAAATTTATAGCCAGCTTTTATAATTTATTTTTATGCCACAACTAAAGAGAAGAGCCTTCACTAAATACCATGGAGAAGTCAGCACCATTCTTTTTTAAAAACAGAGTGCTTCTACTGAAAGGTCCTGGCTCACAGCAACTCTGGCTCGGGAGTTTAAAGAGGTATTTCTGGGTGAACACTTGTACACCCTCACATCAAATACATTTCACAATGGAAGGCTGAGATTAGAAGGGATGATTTTATAGATAAACCGAACATTGTATTTTTGGAAATAAGATGATGTTTATCTTTAAAATTTTCAGTTAACATTACCCATACAGCGTTGAAATGCACAAAACATTATTAAATAACTGCTTAGTCCAACTTGGCTGTAGGAAGTTATATTTCAGCTCTTGAACAAACCAGTCACTACCCTTCCAATGCCACTGCCCTCACCCAAACACCACGTAGTACAGCAGTCTCTGGTAACTCCCAATCCCCAAATACAGGAAGATGTTCTCATTCTGAACTCCAGTGCTCCCAGATGTGACAAAGTATCTAGGGACATCTGGAAATCTCAGTTAATTTTGCTTCTGCATTCTTTAAGCAAATACCCACGCAGTGGTGGCAATTAACTACAAAAAAATTAAGTAACAGTTAGAGAGTTACATTAGATGTAAACCAAGAAACAGTCCATTACTTAAAACACAGGAAGAAGAGAAACCATACAAGAATTTAATTCTGTCATTTTGATATGGCTTAAAAAGAGAAGTAATGAACAAATTACTTCTGCTTTTCAGCACGTAAACATAACATTTAAAATAGATAACTCGAATTATTGTCAAATTACAAACCTCCACTACTTCACTGCTTACCCCACGATAACTATCAATTAATAAAGGCATGCTTCTGAATACATAATACATTACATTTTTTACTTTCAACACCTGGTGTCACCAGAATAACATTGTATATTTCTAAAATGCTCTGCAGTTGTGTGTGTGTGCTTTGATTTTAAGGCAGTAATACTTCAAAAGAAGTGGAACCATAGAAAATTAGAGGAAGCCATGTACACATACGATTTTTGTGGTTAAGTGATACATTATCTCTTAACTGACCAAGACAGGTCATTTTAAAAATGAAACTCAGGGTCTCTATAAGCCTTCATCCCTTAGTAAAAATGCCCGAGGCAAAGTGAAAATTCTGCTGTGTCTTCAGATTTTGAGCAAGTTAGATCAAGTTAGATCCTACATCTGCTTTGCAAAAAGGCTTTAAATGTGACTTCTGCACTTAAGATGACTTCTGCTACACCAGAATTTAGCTAATTGCAATCAATTTTTGTACTGGCTAATCACTATTTTTCCATCCAGTCTAGGGCTGTATTAATTGGTTATTATGACGGCTCCACTGAGAAGAGACAGAAGGGAATGACTTTGATTGATTACTGTTTGGAGCTCCTTGGATCTCCAAGATACTAAACAAAAAATTAAATATCAAAGATTTAATTAATCTCAGTCTCTCTCCTTCCTTCCACTCTGTCAGCAAGACAGAGCTGATAAAAATTGACAAAATCATGGAAAATGCAGAGTCAGAATTGGTGACCACATATTTCACTAAAATAATGAGAAAGCACATGTATTTGCTTTAAACTTTAGATAAGAGATGTAAAAGAATGAAAGCTTTTACAGAGTTCAATGCTTACTTCAAAACCCAAACAGAATTATGGCAGGCAGTCAGATCAACTGGTGTAAGATTTCAGTTGTGCTGTGTTTTCCTTTCCTTTTTTTTTTTTGGGACTGGGGTTGGGGTGGGGAAGGGGTGGTGTTTGTTTTTTAAATATAGCCTTTCAAATAAATTAGTGAAAGAATCCTGGACTTTTGAAAGAAGAGTCATAGAATCATAGAATGGTTTGGGTTGGAAGGGACCTCAAAGATCATCTCATTCCAATCCTCCTTCCATGCAGGGACACCTCTCACTAGACCAGGTTGATCAAGGCCCCATCCAACCTGGCCTTGAATGCCTCCAGGGGTGGAGCATCCACCACTTCCCAGGGCTACCTGTTCCAGTGACTGACCACCCTCCCAGTGAAGAACTTCTTCCTTCTATCTAATCTAAATCTACCCTCTTCTGGTTTGAAACCGTTACCCCTCATCCTTTCACTCCAAGCCCTTGTAAAAAGTCCCTCCCCAGCCTTCTTGTAGGTCCCCTTCCAATACTGGAAGGCCATAATAAGGTCTCCCTGGAGCCTTCTCTTCTGCAGGCTGAGCAAGCCATAAGTCATAAGATTGTTATACAAGAAAGAGAAAATACTGTATTATAAGAAAAGAATGCAATACTTTAGAATCAAAAGGTTCTAAAGACTATTTTGGAAGAAAATTCTGCATCAGAAAAGAGGAAGATGTGGTCAAAATATGTGTAATTCGTTTTGTAAAAACATATTCAGACCGACACTTCCATTCCAATAATCATGCAGAGTTTTCAACAGCAGACTTTCCAAAAGTCAAACTGTCTTTCAATATTGTTTCAGTAAGACATAGGAACTTCTGTAGGTATGAGTTTTCAGGTTTTGCAACAACCATTGTGCATTTTAAAGCTAGGACAGAAAGGCCAACACTGACACAGGAATTATTTTCAGGTGAACACATATCTAGGCTCCATAGGCGAGGTTTGGAGGAGATCCCTATGTTCCAGCAAGGCACTTGCTACCTCTCAGCTGGTTTGTGGGGTCAGCTTTTTGATGACAGAAGGAAGATAGGCAAGCAACACAACCTTGAATACTGCTATCGAGTAACATAACCCCATATAAATTAAAAAAGAGCTATGGAAAGCAGAAAAAAGCTGAAGCCTGAGAAGAGGGATGTTGAGTCATTAATAAAAAGGAGTTTTTCTCCCAACTGCTTGATTTAAACAGATGTTAACATAAAGAATTTTTAAAAGAGACTACCTAAGTAGTCTAACGGAGTTAGACAGGTTTTACATGCATGATTTATTTAGTATAGGACCACCACTTGTTCTCTCCAGCTTCTTCAGCATTTCAGAACAAAAAAACCCCAACACCAAAAAAAAAGAAACAACCAACCTCCAATAACAACAAAAAATTAAACACCAGAAGTTTCCGTAAAACAAAGTGTCAATTATTTTAGGACTCTCTGGTCCCTCCTCCCCTTTTTAAAAGGGAAAACACAAAAAAGCCCAGTTCTTAAAGGATACCTTTCTCTCATTTTCTCCCACACATACAAGCACTCAGCGCTTATTGAATCAGAACATGCTATCACTTGACACAAAAAGGAGCAGAAGTACAACTGCTGAAGTAATACACAGGTCAAAAAGGTTTGTCTAGAGCTGCTCAACAGAGTGGCCTGACATCTCTTGGCCGACCTGTGCTCAGCACCCAAGCTGCCTGGGTGAAGCTGATCGGGGAAAGACTTGTACAAACAAGCACATCACTAGTAAGCCACGTGAACATAATCTCTTGCTCTGATCTGGTCACAAATTGAATACTGTGTCCAGTATTTAAGCATCACACTTCTAGAGAAATGTGATCAGTTGGACAGAGAGAACAATCACAGGTCAAGAAACCACAACCTATAGAAGAAAAAACAGAGAGACCATAGTCTATAGTACCATATTTTAGAGAACATAGGGTTGTGCCTTTAAGTATTTGAAAGCATACTGTAATAGAAGCTTCTTTCTGCATCTACATGGACAGAAGATCCAATAAGCTTAAATTCCAAAGAGGGACATTAGGAAAGACTAACCATCTACTGGTAAGCCCAGTGCCTAGGAAGAGCCTAGACCATCTACGAAGGCTGAGAATCCTTCAGTATCTGTCCTCAACAGCAAGTCAGTCAAATCTCTATCAGTAATAACACTACTACTGCCAAACTTGCCCTTTGCCAAGGAAGTGGATGAGACAATCTCTTAGCTCTCTTTTAAAAAGAGAGTTTGATTCATATGCTACGCATGGAAAGAAACACTAGACTCACAAAGACTGCAACAGACTGATTCTATGGTCTAGTCATTAAGTTCCCACGATCTCAAGAAATTTCTAAAACCCACTGGTACATTATGCACTTATTTGATTTTTAAGGTGTAATTTCCCAAATAGCAGTAACTCTGAAAAGAGAGAATGAAACGCTGGATTCCCACCCATTCCAGCTCCACATAGCACCTCCCAAATACACTCAGATATAATCCTGAGGTGCTTCATCAAATGCTCTCTGACCCCACAAATCTTGCATTGCTCTCTGCACTGTGATCCAGCTTCAAAAGGCCGCACAAAACTAAATGCTCCTAAGAGATGTGGGTTAGAACCCTTGAGACAGAAGGGCATTTTTCTACTTCCTAGGAGATGGTGCAGTCAAAGATTGTTGTTAGTTTTGAAGCTGGCTTTGGTTGGATCTGGCACACACACAAGGTATGTCTGGCTCAAAGGCCAAGCACTGCTGGGCCAGCTGGACACCCCTGGCTGATAAAAGCACTGAAAGAAAGCAGAGTGCAAGAACAACCCAGGACTGCACCACCACAGCCTCAAGAATAGCTGCACAGCTCACTGTTAAAATTCCTTCTCTGAAGCTTCTGCTTCTCAGGTTGAAAGCTACACACACACGTGCCCTTCAGGATTTCCACGACAGCCAGCCTGTTTTATGTACTCTATGTAATAAACAGGAATCTAAAAAATGAGCCTTCTCTTGGTTTTGTCAAATTTTCTTCTCAAATGCTGTTTTCAGATTGCAGATGTCAGACATTTAATCCCAAGCAGTTCTGAAATAATTGCTCATTACAGATTAAAAAAATATAAATTAATTTTGTTTATAGGTATATGCTTTATTTTATTCATTCTATTGATAGCAAGCTTGTGAGGTAAGTATCAGAATAATTGAAAACCTGTACCTTCATGCAGTTTTCCTCAAAGCCATTGATGTGGCAACTGTAGACAAGATATACTGCTATTTTTCCAGACTTACAGGAAACAATCTTGCACACACACTTGTTCAAAGACTGTTTTCAGCATATGTGATCTCACTGGAGATTCATGAGTCAATTGTTACACGTGCATATGGGTGTAATCCAGAGCAATGCCATAGGTTTTATCTAAAAGAACAATGTAAGATAATACATGTTTCTTAGAAAGACAGTTGAGTGACTGTATTGTGGGAGCTCAGACAACACGCTACAGAAGTCGTACCTGCAGCAGTGCTGCCCACAGCATGGAAATAATTAGGGCTGGGATCCTAGATGAGCTGTCTAAGCAAATACTAAATCCATGTATGCTGTTAATACTGCAGAGTTTTTACAGATCACAAAAAGTACAAGATTACTGGGGAGTTTATTCCTGTAAGGGGTAAAATCATTAATCTTAAGACTGTCTGTAACTGTAATACTATAACTGAAAATATTTCCTAACACTTTTCCCTAAACACACTCCCAAAGCATCACTACTACCTAAAGTAAAAATTGAGCTGATAACATAGTTGGATTGATGGGCTTAAGTGGGCTAGCACAGAGAACTGGAGAGGGGTGGGGGGAGCATCAAAGAAATAATCCATCCCAATCTCAAAAATCAGCCCAACAGATTCATTTTTGACCTGATGTGAAGCCAAGTTACTTGACTTGGCAGGGTCATGAAAGGTAAATTATCTTAAAGGCAATATCATCTGCTCCTTCCTTCTAGTATCACATCTACCACGTTAAGTGTCTGCTGCACCACTCTGCAGATCCTGCTTAACATCAGGTTACATCAACATTGATGGTCAACCCCAAAAGAACAAACCAAAAATTAAAATATTTTTGATGTGCCTTGAATTGAAAGGTGAGTAATAGACTTTATAATTTAAGTCTGTCATAAAATTTAGAGCACTGATCTTTGTTGGTGACATGGACAGTGGAATTGAGTGCTTCCTCAGCAAGTCTGCAGACAACACCAAGCTGCATGGTGCAGCTGACATGCTGGAGGGAAGGCATACCATGTAGAAGGACCTTGACAGGCTTGAGAAGTGGGCACATACCAGCCTCATGAAGTTCAATAAGGCCAAGGGAAAGGTCCTACACCTGTGTCAGGGCAATCCCAAGCACAAATACAGCTTGTGCAGAGTATGGATTAAGAGTAGTCCTGAGGAGTAAAACTTCAGGATGCTGGCTGATGAAAAGCTCAACATGAGCCAGCAATGTGCCAGTGCAGCCTAGAAAGCCAACTGTATCCTTGGCTGAATCAAAAGTGTGGCCAGCAGGTCAAGGGAGGCGATTCTGCCCCTCTACTCCGCTCTCGTGAGACCCCACCTGGAGTACCATGTCCAGCTCTGGAGCCTTCAACACAAGAACGCCATGGACCTGTTCGAGCGGGTCCAGAGGAGGGCCACGAAGACAGAGGGCTGGAAAACCTCTCCTACAAGGACAGGCTGAGAGAGTTGGGGTTGTTCAGTTTAGAGATGGCTCTAGGAAGAGCTTACTGCAGCCTTTCAGTTCTTGAAGGGGGCCTATAAGAAAGCTGGGAAGGGACTTTTTACAAGGGCTTGTAGTGATAAGATGAAGAGTAACGGGTACAAACCGGAAGAGGATAGATTTAGATTAGATAGAAGGAAGAAGTTCTTCACTGTGAGGGTGGTCAGTCACTGGAACAGGTTGCCCAGGGAAGTGGTTGATGCTCTATCACTGGATGTGTTCAAGGTCAGGTGGGATGGGGCCTTGTGCAACCTGGTCTAGTGGGAGGTGTTGCTGCCCATGGCAGGCGGGTTGAAACTAGATTAACTTTTTAAGGTCCCTTCCAACTTGAAACATTCTGTGATTCTAACTATAATTAACAGGATTCAAAACTGAAATGGATCACCCTGTCAATGAATAATCATTTCCTGTATTCGTAATATAACTGTGACAATAATATACCTCTGGTAAAGCTAAATCATAGAACCTACTTCAGCTTTCACCTAAAACAACACTGAAACAGAAGTTACAGGTAAGACATATACACTACCAATTGAACCGATGAAAGAAATAAAGTAATTGTTTTGATATATAGAAATTAGAAAAAAATTCTCTGCATTAATAAGTTCATCATGTACAAAAGATAGTTGATACAACCCATTAAAGTAGTAAACTGTCATTAAGCATAGTTAATTAAAATATGTAACAACTACTAGCAGTAAAAGAACAGACCAGATGAGCAGATGGATTCACATATATTTTGACCTAGATTTCTTGATATTTCGACAAGATAAAGGTAAATATAAACAAAAATAGAAGGGAGAGGAAGAAATAGCCAGTCAGTATATCTCATTAAGAAGCCCCATACCAGAAAGATGAAAACACACCAACAACCTCTTTTCTCTCTTTACTGCACCTGTTTGTCTTCTCCAAGATGTTTTGTTTCTGTTAGGCAGGTTTCCTGAAGCTTCACACAGCTACATAAATAATCACATTACTGAGGAATTGATCATGTCTGGAACTGCGGTCATGAAATAAGGTACACTGCCTTGGGACAGTTTAATCAAAAGAAATAAACCATTAACTTAAAATATAATTTAAATCTCTTAACTGTTTATTTTCTTTTATGTCCATTCTCTCTTGAAATTTGATCCCTGTTAGAGATAACAGCTAAGAGAACAGGTCTCTATCTACAGAGTCCTCCGAAGACAGGGACTCTTCTTCCCAAGCCCTTCATTATCACCTTCCCCAAAGACACTCTTCCCAATCAGACAAAGGTCATAAGCATATAAGTTTGTGTTACTTTTCATGTTTGAAATGAGCTTCAGAAAGCTTCAGTAAGGTTTGGCCAGTGGCTGGATTCACATCCTGAAAGTTTCATAGCCCGTATATTTGATCAACATCACAGCAAGCACTGCAGCCTTGCAGCAGGTTAGTGGTTTGATGTGCAAAACGTGTATGTGTATGATGAGTGTCCTGCTGGGATTTATTCCCTATGTAATTTTCAGCTAAGGCAAAATTAAGCCTGGGGCTCCACTCCGCAAGTTGTGTCAAAACATTCCTCTCATTCATACAGTTTCTCAGTTATTTACACATTCTCCTAATACAGTGCAGGCTTAGCTCTGTGCGAGCCCATCTAAATTTAATTTAGTTATTCTCCTGTGCCCACATCACAACATAATACTTTCCAAACAGTATCTCCACACCTCACAGGCAACACCAGACAAAGCAGTACTTGGCGTCGTGCAAAGTGGTGGAGTTTTAAAGCACTGCTTCAAAGTACACATTGCCACACTCCATACACGCGCTGTGCTCCATCCCCTTTCAGTGAAAATACCAGGCAACACTGAGCTGATTCTCACTTATTCATTCTATAGAAAATCTAAGCTTTGATGGCTTCACTAAAACACAGCCTCAAAGAAAATGGCGATTTATATACGCTCTTGAATATACTTAAACGCCGACAATCACTCCAAGATTACTAGAGATTACTAGATGGGAAAGTTAATCTTTCCCCCTCACTTCTCTAATCTCTAGAGGCTTGTCACATTGCCTTTAGAGTTCTTCCTTTGCCCAGAATAAGTCTGGGGTTAAGTTGTCCTTCAAGCCAAAAATCTCCCTTGAGCACCTGTGCAGGCATGCAGGCAGCAGAACAAGGAAACCTGGTGCCTATATCCTTCTCCTACTCCTATCTATAAATTTAAGGCCATCATATATCAGATAACAACCATGGCAAGAAATTTTTTTTCCCCCAATCCTCATCTGATTATCTGCTCCCAGTTGCTATTGCTTAAAACGCTCTTCTTCAGTTGCCTATTTTTCCATCCACGTATTCTGATAACAGTTCATCTCTGAACAAGTTCTCTTGCGAGCTTAAATCCAACCTCAATAACAAAAAAATCTGAATCCAGTCACTTTATCTTCAATTTGTTACTATGGATACTTATGTTATTAATCCCCTTCACTAGGCTCTTAACATTGCTCTTCCTTTTCCATAATCTTTTCACAGAACCCATGAAGGACTCCCATTTTTCCCCAGACAACACTGACAAGAAACTATTGCCTTGCTATAGAACAATGCCATAGAATCATTAAGGTTGGAAAAGACCTCTAAGATCATCAAGTCCAAGTGTCAACCCAACAATACCATGACCACTAAACCATGTCCTGAAGTGGACATAGTGGACATGGTCCACTCGGTCCTCTCAGTCCAGGTGAGCTGGGTTGGTAAATCCATGTAAGAGAAGTAATTTCAGGATACATTCCACATATTGCCAATGTACAGCCCCACAACCCCTTGAGCATAGAAAAATAAATTAAAAAGAGCTCATAAGAATGTCATTGGAAAAGGAGGCAGGAGTCACACAGCAGGACAAACAGAAGGCTGGTGCCTAGCAGCACAGAGATGGCGGAGATGGACTGCATGGGGTTAGAGCAATACATTGTGTCTTACAAGCTAAAACTGGGGAGATTCCAAAGAAAGGGCCATAACCCTTCACTGGATACCTGTAAAGATGTTGGCACAGAAGCAGTTATTTTACTAGGCGACATCTTCCAGTCACATTACTGGACTTGCAAACTACTTGAGCCTGCAAGTTTGCTTTCCTGTGATGCCAATTATTTTGTAACTTCTAGCTCAGGAATTGCAACTATGGATGTTAAATCAATGATTAGACAGCCTGAAACACTTCCCTGCCATCCTGAAGCACACACTATGTAAGAATCTGTTTTATTCCAGCACCCGCAGTGAATTGCAGGTCATGCAATTAGTTAAATTAGCTTAAAAAAAACAAGGCTAACAAAAGAATTAGAAGAGTTAATTTAAAGAAGAAAAAGAAAATTAGTTAAAGACAAGAGGATTACAACTTCAAGCAGGGGCCTTTATGTACTTTGTCCTATCCATCTACCATTTCTCTCTACATAAAACAACCCATAATTTCTTCCAATGAAGCTGTTAGCTAATGAAATACTGTCACGGCCTTACTCTCATATCGCAACTAGCATGAATGCCCTGTTCATCGCTAGGTCTAAATGTCATTCAAAACCACCACAATCACCATTCCTCCAACACAAAAATCAAAACAAGACCCTTATTTCTCACTCACTATTTACAATCTTCCTTCCAATATCATTTTTCTCAGCAAGGTTTTGAAGAAAATGGGTTTATTTCTATTTTCCTTCTAGCTTTCAGTGTTACTATAGATGTACACTGTGCCCCTCCTGATGGGAAACAATCTAGCCTGTTACCTTTGATTTCTACAGAAATTCACACATCCAAGCAAGAACAGAACTGTTATTTATAGAACTCATAGTGGACAGAACCAGAATCCATAGACATAATTAAAATTACACTATGATTTCAGTGCTAAAATTCAGTGTCCATACTGTAGCCTGTGTAATATGAAATTAAACAACACACATTTGGGTTCAACGTAAAAGAATTCAGAAAGAACACTATTAATAAATTCTTATGAGCCAGAGGGTAGTATTTACCTCACTTAAGTTCCTAGAGTTCAGAATCTAGACTGGTCATTCAGGCCTCACCAGTCGATGTAAAGAGAAACAAGCTGAATCTCTCACCACCAACTACAAACTAAATTCATGTTTCAAACATAAGTCTGCCATCTAAAGAAGTAGATGAAAGAGGGCGACAGTGGTGAGGTACAAACCCACAGTTCTTATCAGTACGGTGTTGCAGCAGAAACAATAAAACCTTATTTAAAGTCCTGTCTGCCTACCAGAAGGCAAAACGTATTAAATGATGTATTTCACTAGGTATGTAGACAACTTTCAATCCCTGTGATGCAGAGAACAGCAGCAGATATACAGGCTGACACCCAGGATGTGGAGAGATATAAGAGGAAATCTACAGAAGATTGATTCCAGGTCAGCAAAAAATACTTTAGAGAAAAGAGATGTCTTTTAAACTACCGTTGCAAAACACTATTTGAATTGTCCATGATACTGTTACCAGAAAGTAACATAATGCCAACAAGTATTCCTGACACGTGTAGAAAGTATAGGTAAACTGAGTTTTAAACCTGTGATGAGAAACAAATATCCACATTTCCTTCCTCACCAACAGGAACACTAAATCCCTGACTGTTGTTGGACAAACAGGACTCAGCCAAAAGCACAGCAGAGCAGTCAAGATGATGCTGGCTGAGGTCCATGTTTCCTCTGACGTTTCATCCATTTACCTTACTCATCCTTACCTTAAGACCAAGGACCATACATCTTGCTGAACAAAGAAAGCAGCAAAGGTGGCGAGGACCCTGCACTGCATTAACGGAGTCCATGGGCAGGGACATCTCCCACTAGACCAGGTTGCCCAAGGCCCCATCCAACCCGGCCTTGAACACCTCCAGGGATGTTGGATAAAGCCCTGAACAGGCTGGTGTGCCCACACAGGTGACTTACTTTGAAAAACAAGATTGGACTGGAGACTCCCAAGGTCCCTTTCAACCTGACTTATACAATGATAAAAGTTGTGGGACTGCATCAGGCCAGACAAAATGAGAAGAGGGGAAAAAAAGAAAAGAGAAATAGACTTAAAATTACTCTGATATTATTTGATAGCACATATATTTACAATTGCAGTATCATCCTTATGCAGCTACTCTCGCACATCTGAAGCCTGGTGCAGGTGGGACAGTCTCCCTCCCAGCTACAGTGGCAACACACAGCACTGAAAAAAGGCAATGCTTCAGGGAACGGATAGGAAAAAACACATATATGTGGCTGAGAACTTCTGTTGGAACATTAGCAATATAATGGAAACTCTGGCTGTCAGTAAAGGACATAAGCAATTAACAGTCAAAACACTGCAGAGAAAGGTGCTTATATGGGTAATTCCAAAGGAAAAGAGGTGTCTTGTATGGCAGAGAAATCAGGAGTGACAGAGATATTCAGTATGTTTTCTGAAGATGTTAAGAGCAAGTAGCTGGCATGCTTAGAGAAATCACAACGGCCAAAAATCTTAATGTAAAGGACGTTCTTGAAAAACACCGTAACGGCAAATCAATAGAATGTTATATTATCCTGGTACAGTGTGTCCTTCTTCACCGCTAATTGGTTTTTGGAAGCGAGGAAAAGAGAGCTGTATCTGACATGGTCCATAAAACACAATTAAACTTCTAGAGTCAAAAAGAGTGGAAAATTCTAAATAGCTGGAGATTTTGATTTAAGAATAGTGATCGACTACTGCTTGAACAGTTCTATTTCTGAAGGAAAGGTATTAAGCACAAAGAGAGACAAAATGAAAAAGGTATTACATTTGCAAACTCAATGACATGACTACATCTATACATTTCCCCTGTCTCTTATTATCTACGTAATACTCACCCTCTCTGTCAGAATGCTACAAAAAAAAAATATTTGAAAGATGGGAAAAAGAAAGGTAACATCAGTTCATATAGAAAATGCATCCCATCACAGCAAGTTGTTCTCTGCTTAAGCAGCTCATGTCACTTAAAATGTTATGCAAGTTTCACATCAATTGTACTTAAATCAAGAAAGTTATGAAAATTACTTGACCGGCTTCAAGTTCTAAGAGCGTATGCCTTTAGAGGACGAGAGCATTTAGAGCATGAGAAATGTACAGCAGGAATTGAATGGGAATTAAAAGAAAAAAAAGTACGTTGATCCAAAAAAGAGATGATAGAAGCTACAGTGAAAAGAAGTATATTTTTGGCTACAAACAGCTACTTATTAATGCTATTTATGATTACACAGAAAAATAATCTGTGTAAAATAATCTGAGTAAAAGCGTACTGGCGCTAGTAGCAGAAGGCAAATACCATGATATACCCCCGGAATTTATTGTTTCCTTATTTCACTTCATGACACCCTCATGACTGAACCCTTGTGCCCGTACCTAAACTCCCAAATTCAAAACGTAGCTCAGGTGGTCACATAACCTCCCTTCCAAAAAGTTCTCCAAGAAGAGCAAACGTAACCACATGAAGAACAGAAGCAGAACAGGCAAAAGTCACGGTTACATCAGCAGTCAGACAGAAGTAATTTTCAATAAGAAACTTCTGTTGAAATAGGTAATTGGGTTACTATTGGGAGTCACGAAGATGTATAGACAGAGTCAGAGGAATGTTGGTTGGAAGGGACCTTTGAAGGTCACCTTGCCCAGCCTCCCTCTCAGAGCAGGGCTAAAACCAGACTAGACAACACTTTTTCAAGTGAAGAAGCTGTGCCAGCGTAACAGTGGGTGGGAGAGACAGCAGGATGCCTGCTGCAAAACCAGGCCTAGTTTGTGCTCTGTACTCTCCAGAGGCACCCAGCTTTCCATGTCAAAATTATCAGCCAAGGAGAGCATGAACTGACATGATGATTCCTTTCTAAATGATAAAAAGCAGACACTGCAGCAGCAAGTGAAGCATTCAAGGCAGTATTTCTGCCCTGAAGTGATAGGAGAAAATGATCAGCCAAAAAAGTCTGATGACACATACAAAGTAAGTCACCAAAAGAAAAAATTATAAGATGACCTCACAAATATTGACAACATCACCCACCCTCTTCTGTGACTGAGCAAAGCTCTGTCCAATATTCCAGTGGTCTCAAAACAAACTCAAGAACACACTCAAAGAAACTCGCTTGCAAAGCTGATGCAGAATACCATGGTAATTTTGAAAGCGAGAGGTGAACAGGCTGCAAGAACTCAAGCAAAATAAATCAGGACACATATTAAGTAGCTCATATTTGTCAGCAGTAGGGTGCAGATTTTAAAACATTAGCAGTGTATGAGAAGTCTTATTTTTTGTCATTTAACATGTGATACCCTTGACAATTCAGGTTTTGAGACAGGTAGCAACAGAGACATCTGTTCTGTTTAGCTTTTATTTATTATTTATCTTATATTCCAGAATGCTGGAATATAGTGAGGTAAAAAGACACGTTAGTTTTCATATGACTTTGACAGCTATGGTGGAGCAAGGGCAGGACACCAGTGCTAGCTGAGGATATATACACTTTACACACAGGTTTCTAAGGCTTTCTCGAGGGAGGTGGGGGTGGAAAGAGAAGAAATAGAGAATTACGCCAATTTGTCATTCATACATTCAAAATTTAAAGCTTCTCTTAATGGCCGATGTCACACAATGAACAATTTTAATTGACAAGGAATTGCTTTTCCAGGTTGACTGCCTGCTTGAACTAGAGAGTATATAAAACAAGTCCACTCTTCAGACTTCTGCACGAAACTACTTAGGTCAAGGAGATATTTATAGTTGTGCCTCTGTATGTTAAGCTCTGTATAAGTTGCTACCTTGGTCTTTTCAAAGTATGGCAAAAATTACAGAAGTAGCAAATTAAAAAGCCCTGAAGCAAATAATAGGGAAGTTAATTGTCTAGAGTTAACACAGCTACAAGCTAGATGAACCTTAACTCAGAAGCAAAAGGTTTACATAACTCTAAAATGGGAAATGACATAGAAAAAGCAGGAAGTGAAAATATAGTGAAATGAAATCCTCAGGATGGTTGCCAAGATAAAAAAAAAAAAAAAAAAAGTCAAAGCCATGTCCAGGCAAAAAGACTGATGCTCTTAAGTGTTAAATTTGTAAGGATGTAAGTATCAACTGCCATAGCTTCTCCTCATCTGTGATATCTGGAGTTCTCCCCGGTTAGATATTTGTTCTTCAACCCACGTCACGAACTGTTACAAGGTGAAGATACGTTACTAAAATGACTATTCGGATCACAACAACCGCTTTTGTGTGGAGGATGCTCCAAGCACCTGAACACCAGGATAAGACAAGGTGCACCAGCTTGGCCCACTAGCACTGTCTGGAGCTCAGAGTTACAGCCAGCCCGCCCCGACCTCGGCGGCACTGCTGGAGCACAAGGCCTCCCGCAGAGCCCCGCT
>VZZY01002372.1:354890-402943 GCA_013400335.1 Eurystomus gularis
GGGGCGGGCCGCGCCTGCTGCCAAAGGCAGCAGCGAAGGGGGCAGCGCTCTCCGGGAGCGGGCGCTTCCCACAAACCGGCACCGGCAAAAAACCGCCACCAACCCCGCGGTGGCAGCCCCGGGGCCTTGCCGCCCTGGAGGCCGCGGCAAAGGCGCAGCGAGTCTGGCTTCGGAGGAACCTGTAACAACTGTTACTGTGCGGCGGCGCTGACGCTGAGCGCGCCGCGGAAGGGCTGCTGGCTGTAGACAGAGGCTGGCGTGGAGGCTGCTGCAGCTCAGGGTCTAGACTGGCAGCGTGGCAAGTGCCCTTCTTGCTTCCCTCCCCCCCGGGCAGTTTCCCCGTTCCCAGCCGAGGACCCCTGGAGCTGGCTCCGCAGGGATCCGCCGGCCCTTCAGCAAAGCCTCCCGAGACCCCGCACAGCCAGACCTCTGCAAGGAAGCGAAAGGGGCGGCGGGCAGGAGGACTGAGAGCGGGACGCCCCCGACGCCCCCATGCCCCGTTTGACGCCGAGCGGCTCAGGACTCTTCTCGGGAGCGCACCAGCGCCGCTCCGCAGCCTGGCTGTCGCGACAGCAAGTCATGTCTCGGTTCCGGCCTCTCCTCCGTTGGAAGCCGGGTTGCGTCCGTGACAGACGCCCTTTCTTACACAACTAGCAGCCAGTAATTCTACGCCAGCTCTAAAGCAGGGTAAGGTTGCTCTGAGTCTGAGGCGGCAGCTCCTGCTTTTCTTGCTATAGTTGATTGTTTTAGAGGTTGAATTAATCAGTTATTCCACCACTTACTTCAGGTGCTGCTTTTGTCTTTTTAGGCATGTGTATCCAACATTAATATTCTTGTGCGACATCAAGATCTTGAGCTGTTACTGTAAGGGGAAGAAGGTCCTCCTGTATAGCACGGTACGGGTCTCCCGTGCTGATTAAGATTTTTGTCCTGGCTCATAGCAGAACCCTGAATCAAAAACGCCCTACAAAAATAAACACCATTATCACAAAGTCTATGCCAAATGATAGCAGATTTATTACGTGGCTCCATTACAAGTCTATTCACTTCTTGCTCAGCTGAAAATAAACTGGAACGTACCACTGGCAATCTAAATGATTAACGCTACATTAAAAAATAGTTCAGCTCAGCAATCACAAGCCAGTGGTTTCAGTATCCGTGGGGGTTTGTTTCTAACAAAAATACGTATTTTGAAAACCTCTGAACCACTTGACAGGTACCTTCAAGGCCGTGCGCTGAACACCCACGCCGCGGTTCTGCGGCACAGCTTTCCCATGCACAGGTTATCTGTCCTCTGGTGCCCGACGGCCCGTGGAGCGGTGCACAGCCCTTCTTTGGAGCGGCTGTACCGTCCTTCTCCCTTCAAGCACAGAGTGCAGGGTGCTGTGTTTGTAACGTTATACCTACACACAACCGTGTCACATCGTCACGGAGCCCAGCGTGCAAAGTGCCCACTACTAGTGGTACCTGCTGCTTATGGTGGTATGTGACAGACGTTTGGCTCCCTTGGTGTTTACATCACGGAAATTCAACCATGGGATCTCATTTTTGTTTCTAGCGAATTTTAGTCTTTTCTGGTTAATCATGAACTCATAAACACACATCTGGTAGAGACATAATGAGAGCTGTGGAAGGAAGCACTGTTCAGTGAAAGGGCAAATCAAGAATCATGCAGGGATCTACATGTAATGATAGGTATGTAAATGTACCTATCATAGAATGGTTTGGGTTGGAAGGAATCTTAAAGATTATCTAGTTCCATCCCCCTGCCATAGGGCCAGGACACCTCCCACTAGACCAGGTTGCTCAAGACCCCATCCAACCTGGCCTTGAACACCTCCAGGGTTGGAACATCCACAACCCCTCTGGGCAACCTGTTCCAGTGTCTCACCCAAACGGTTGCTCCATCTGGGCTTTAGCTTTCCTAGCCTGATCCCTGGCAGCATGGACAACTTCCTTGTAGTCCTCCCCGTCTACCCGTCCTTGCTTCCACTCTCTATACAGTCTCTTTTTGCCTTTAAGTGTGTCTAAGAGCTCCTTGTTCATCCGTGCAGGCCTCCTGGCATTCTTGCCTGCCTTCCTCTTTTTTGGGACACTGGATGCTCACCACTTATGCTCACATGAAATGTGGAACCCAAGCAGGAACCAGCAAATAAATATGAAGATATTTAAACTAAAAAAACCCGCCATATAGAAATGGGCTATGCATTTAGCATCCTAACAGCCACTTCAATTTAAGAAGAATAATCTCACCTTTGTAAATGTACAGTTGCTTTAGATTTCTTTTAAAACAAAGTGAAGGACACCAAAAGGCAATACAATAAGAAGTTGTTGCCATTTATTGTGATCACAGACAAGCTAATAACGGGTCAAACGGGACCTGAATGTTACCCCACCATAGGCAGAGATCTGACATTCAGATGCTTTAATCAGCCACAGAAATTCGTCTGCAGAAACCAAAGCTCTCTTAATTTGTTCCGTCCCATTCCCTCATGCAGCTCCTACAATCCTCTAACCCCCAAGGCAGGTACCTGCCAATTTGCTGCTCCCAATATTCTTGGTGCAGGTGATGTATGAGAATGCGAGAGGTGTATGGGACCGTATTACTTCAACGGAAAGCAGCAGTGAGGTTTTCTTCACACATACGAGCTGAGCACCTCAGTTACCCTTTGAAGTTAGTGAAGAGGAATACCTGCTTCAAGTACATGACGCCTCACATCCCAAAGACATGTTCTTTATGAGGTGAATCATGTTTCTGATTACCTGTATTTTTTCCTACAGACAACCAGGATGAATAGCTCAGATGCAGGCATTTCAAGTATGAAGGAAACACCTTCCCCGTGAATAGGCCCAATATTTTTACCAAACCATTCAAAAGTATTGAAGATTTTTATTTCTGAGTGCTCATGAACACACACACAACCCACATCTCTAAAGGTTAAATCCTAAGTATGAAATTAAATAACAGGAAAATAAATCTATATAGCGTTGGTCTGAACATGAAAGAAACATACAATTAGAGAACTCCCTTGGAAGCTTTTGGTGAAAAGAGACTGTCAACCATTGCAGTGAATATTTTTCTGACTCCATTCTGTGCACTGAATCATTCTGTATTTCTCTCCTCAGAACTGTATTTGAACAAGCAATCTTTGGGAAAAAAAAAAAAGTATCCAGGTTTATTGATTTCACTACAGAATCAAGCAGGCCAGCTGACAAGCAGGAAACTTATTATTCTGTAATTAATTATGGCGGAAAGGTAACATGGGGAAAAAGTCCAGCACGCTAGAAAGACAGGCAATGTTTGTAACAACAGTTATGTACAAAATCACTTTTTCTTCACCTTTCTCTCTTTCAGGTTGTGTGTTCTGCACTATTCCAGGAGTCACTTACGAGGTATGAAAAAACAAGCAGAAGGTTAACATTATAACCATTTTAATAAAACTCACTGTTTTATTTGCGCTCTCAAGATATATCTGAAAACAAAGTAAAAAAATACTTAGCATCCTTGCAAGTCTTAAGGTTTTTTTTTATTAAAAAAGCAGTCTTGTTTGTTGTTTCTTTTGAATCCAATTCTGTCTCAACATTACACTTGGACATAAGTGTATCCTTCTTATTACCATCATACAAGTAATCACATTGAATTTCTGTAGCACTGAAAATGATATAAAAGAAATAAGCCCTCACAAAAATATATACAGGTAGCCAGAAAACTAATCAAGAAGAAATTGTTGTCTGTATTGAAAAGTAAACACCATTTTCAAATACCAGCAAAACACCCTATTTGTTGGCATGTCTCTTCCATCTACGACTCTTGAGTAGAAGGACAAAGTGACTTCCACAGAGGAATTCCTACAACAGCTTTGGTTTATATTGACCTCGAGAGAATTAATATCCCATACACAATATTGATCTAGTGGATTTCTGTAAAGCTAACATAGCAGGCAATGGGGAAAACTATACATCTGAACTCCATGATGAGAATAATAACTTAAAGTCAGTGTGTCACATTCCAAATATACAGAAAAGACTTGATTATATTAAACACATCTGTCTTCTGCTATAGACTAGCCCATCCAGCCAGATCCCAACCCTTTAATACTTCACGACTGAAGTAGCCAAGTGTTCTCTCTATCTGATGAAAAATAGGCTCTGTATGGAAAGCCTTAAGAGTCTGCTCTTTGTACTGAAGGGTGTGTCTATTCCAGGCGTGTTTCAGGTACAAAAGCCGGTACTGAACAAACAATGCTGGTTATCAGAAGATGACTGGCCATACTGGTGCAGCATTCGGCTGGACAATTACTGATACTTATCAAAGCGCATGTTTATATCCTGCAAATATAGGCAGAAACTAGTTTCTGAAAAGTCTGTCCAGAAACCAGAAGAAATGGAAACAACTGCATCAACTTAGTACCCTCTATGAACTCATTAGTCCTGCTGAGAAACAGGCTGTATTTGCAAGGGCACTAGCACAAATACATGCTTCTGGTACCTCAACTAAAATCAGTATGGCAACGTACTTTATAATGTAGGCATATTAATTCAGAGCCAAATTTGTGGACAGTACCACGCTGCCACAGCTTTGCTGGATAGAGTTACAGTTAGTCTGGCAAGAATATGACATTAAAGTAGCTGCACTACTTGTAGTACCCCAACTAGCTTTGTCAGAGGAGGCTTTGGTAGCTCTGCAGTATTGCAATGTGCTCTGTAGACACACTTGATTCTTGAAACAACTGTCATTTCCACGCAAATTTATGATGTAAGAGTAGCCTACTGTAGGTTCAAAACATGGTGGAGATGTAGAATGGTTACATGGTGGGCAGATGGCAAGGTCACGCAACATCCTGTCCTATGGCAGGCATTCCCCTGACACTTTAAATGTTTCCACACATAGATGAGCTGTGTATTAAAAACATGACACAATCTCCTATGCAAGAATCATTGGACAAGTTAGGAAAGCTGCAAATAGTGCACTGATCAATTTCTTCCTGGGGATGTGGTTGGAAAGAATAAAGGAATATGAAGAGAGAGGTAAAGTTGCTCGGTTTTCACATCCAATAGCAATCTTCCAATCTTAAAAAAAACCCAACCCAACCCAAACCCCACAACAAATAAATAGACATGTGACTACTTCCTGAAGCAGGAATGTAAATATTAGCACAAGGTAAACAACTCCAGAGGGCCAGAGTCTAAAGCAGAGTGCATTTGAAAAGTGACATCGTATCAATGTATATCACCTCTGAATCATCCCCCAGCAAAGTGATCAGTTTATGTATTAACGGCTATGCTTATTTAACTGCCACTTCAGCAAACACATGAGCCCTGGGAGACAAAGGTGAGTTCCTTCCAGTTAATACATCAACAGCCAAGGTCAGGTCCTCTGCCTGGTTGCTTTTTCACAGAAATTCTCTTTACTCACCAACAATATAGGAGCTGAAAGGTGTAAGGTCCTAACCAGAAAGCACTGAAGTGCCTGAGAACACAAGAATTAGCTCCTGCAGACACTACACTGTATTTAAACCACTGACATGCTGCAGCAGCTAGAGCAGTTCTGACTTGTTGGCCAAATTGTCTCTGCTAGATGAGGCTGCCTGCAAGCACAGAAACTCTAGCTGATTCCTCTCTCACCTCTCACATCTTCTCCCTTTGCTGCTTGCTACAATCTCCATCTTATTCTAACAGTATTTTCTCACTCAAGCTTACCTCAGCAGTACACTGGTTGACAAACGTTTATGATCAAATCCTTGTCCTCATTTATTCCTGTACAAATCTGACACTTCACAGGGTGGAGCCAAAAACAAGAACAAGGGCATAACTCGAATTACACAAGTAGACTGATGTGCTGGAGACAATCCATTCTTCCTCTGGCTCTGCAGGACTGGCAGTAGAAGACAGTCATAAAACTGAAGTGGACAGATATTCGTCGTACTTGAGAAGATCAAGATTTAAACAGGAAATTGCACTTTTTAAAGAATCACTTTCAGAAATAAAACTGCCTTCTGATAGTCATCCTGCTACTAAAAAGTCAGATGAAGACATCGAATTACAAGTGAAAGCTGTGAAAATCCATCTGCATTGCTTTCATATACCTATAAAAAATGTTCTAAAGGACTTTAAAAGCAGTTCAAGAGTAAAAATAAAATGATCCCTCCAGCTGAAATGTTAGGATCTGCAGGAGGGCATAATTGGACATTCAAGTGTGCGGTGCTGGTGGTGGTATTATTTTTTGAGAAATAATGACTGAATCCTTTACATGGTCAGAAGTACCCATGTACCATTAATCGTAAACAGCATGCACGGACAACCTGAAAAGAAACATCAGGCACCGCCTTTCTTCTGCAATTGCTCCAGTTTTCTTCTTAAGAGGTTGTAGTTTTCCTTGGTTCCGGGTGCCATAGGATCAAGCTTTAGAGAGACTTCGTAGTGCTTCTTTGCTAAGTCAAGATTTCCCCAGCGATGATAAAGCACAGCTGGAACACGAACAAGGAATTTCATTAGCAATATTGTTGAATAACCTGCAATCTTGCCAATCACTTGGAAAACAACATTAAAGCATTTGTTTCCAGTGAGGGTCTCTCGCTGGCTGGTGGCACAGTAGCTGCTTGTTCTGTTGCCAAATGCGGGAGCAAAGCCTGGGAGCAGAACTGGCATGGGAATGATGAAGGAATGAATTGCATTGCAGCCATAAATGGCAGCTCTTATCTGGTGAGCTCATTGCGGGCTACAAGCATAGCATAAATGAACCAATTTGCAGACACTGAAGTGCAGCTACCTCTGGGCTGGACTGTGCAGCCCTCTTGATCTGTCATATCGTGTGACAGCTTTTCTGGTTTAGTGCCCTGTTCTTCTGGCTGGCAGTTTTTCTAGGAAGTAAAATAGAAATCTGCCCAGCAGGAAAAAGGCTCAAAAGACTGCTTTTTATTTTTAAACACAATGAATATGAAGCAAACAAACAATACAGCTGATAAGAGTTAGAAAAGCTCTTACCCAAATTACCATGATAACTGGCAGCATTTGGATTGGCTTTAATTGCCTTCAGGAACAAAGCTTCAGATTCCTGAATAATTTAGAAGAGACAGTCAACAGGTCAGTCTACTCTTGTAGTATAAAAAATAACGCAAAATTTACTCACAATTATAATTAACCCCCCTCCCAAACTATGCCACATCTATATGATACCATCATATATACATATTAAGCCTGCATGATCCTGTAGCTCGGGTGGCTACAGCCTCCAGTAATAATAAAAATAGTAATAATCTATAAATAATTGCCATGCTTTTGCTTTCACAGGCTGTTGTTAATTTAGCAGAGAGCTATTAAACATTTGCGAAAACTGCAAAGCAGTTTACGTAAAGCTGAAATTCCTTTTTTTATATATTTAGTTAAAATATTGTCAAACATTGCCTACTGAAGTTTTCCCTACTTAACCACGTTAAGGATAATGGCGTCAGTATCTGAACAAACTCCTTTTAGACACCTTTCCCTTTAAAATAGTTTTTAGCATTTAAAATGGGGGCATTCCAGTAAACCCCTTCCAAACGGATGTTTCAAAGTGGTTCTCCATGAAGAGTAGCTGAGTTCCTGTTACGTAAAAAAAATCAAGCCAACTGAAATATTCCTCACATCTCCTCATGAGTTACCTTTTCCATATTCCCACTTGCGGTGTGTACTCTTAGGACTGTTGATATCTGAGTGCTTCTTAGAAAACCTAAGCTCCTTCACCAAATATTCAGAGAACAATTTACCACTAAATTTATCCTCTAATTCAAACATTTTTATTTCCCCAAACTAGCTGCTGATGCTCTGTTCCAGAGCATATTTCCTGCAGAAGTTTAAAAAGATACACCCCTCCAATCCAAATGAAGCATATTTACTCGTTTGCGTGCAAGTTTGTATATTTTAGAGAGCAAATTTTACAGACTTCTATGTTGTGCTGCTTTAGGGAAAGCTGCCTGTTCAGTTTCAATGCAAATGACCTGAAGATAAAATTGCCTCAGTGTGGTCGGCTTCCATCTGAATGCACATACTTGTCTGAGGTATGTGAGAACAATAACCTGGGGAAAAGGCCTTCCCTCTGTGCTAAGCTTTCATTACTTACATCCACAAAACACAACACAGGCTCTACTGAAAAAGAAAACCTGTCAGCCAGATTTTTGGTTCCACCATCTTCTCATGTGAAGCATGAAATAAGTCTCTGTAAGGGTCCCCTCAGGGGACAAGAAATTTCTGTTGTTAAGATTGAGGCACTCAACTTTGGGTGACTTAAGAGCTTCTCCAATATGTCCAAATTCAAACCCAAACTACATGCTCCTTTCAAAGCACTGTTGAGTACAGCTGAGGCTGCCACTCTCAAGCCAAGAGAGGCTGATGCAGAAAGTGATGGAGGCCATCTCCTCAGATTAAGGAAATTACAAACTCTAGGGTTCTTGAGAAATCCTTTTTTAGGATGTCCTGTTTCAGGAGAAGGAATACTTGACAGGAGTGAACAAGGGAACCAGATGCCTGGAAATTTAGGGAGTACATGACTCCTTAGTGTGAGTTTCAGCATTGCTTTTCCCTAACATAAGCAGCAGCTCCAGCATTCTCATACACAGACTATTAAAGTTCCTGGTTGCATTGGTCTCTTTGAAACCCATACTGTTTAGTGTCTTCATTATATTTTGGATGACGGGACTGAATACACTTTCATAAACTTCACAGCACCTAAGAGAAGGGAGTGGTCAATACACTGAAGGAGAAAGCTGCTATTCAGAGGGACCTGGACAGGAGAGAGAAATGGACTAGCAGAATGGTTGAGGTTGAAATGGACCTCTGGAGATCATCTGGTCCAACCTCCCTGCTCAAGCAGGGCCAGCTGCACAGGACCATGTCCAGTCAGCATCTCCAAGGATGCCGACACCACAAGCTCTCTGGCCAACCTGTGCCAGTGTCTGGTCACAGTCACAGTAAAAACGTATTCCCTCATGTTCAGAGGGAACATCCCTTGTTTTGGTTTGTGCTCATTGCTTCTTGTCCTGTCAGTCAGCCCCACTGAAAAGATCCTGGCTCCATCCTCTTTGTACCCTCCCTTCAGGTATTTATATACATTGAAATCCCTCCCCTGAGACTTCTCTTCTCCAGGCTCACCCTTTCCCCGTAGGAAAGATACTCCACTCCATTATGTCTGTGGCTCTTCACTGGACTGTCTCCAGTATGTCGGTGGCTCTCTGGGAATTGGACGCAGGACTCTAGGTGTGGCTTCACCAGTAGAGAGGAAGGATCACATCCTTCAACCTGCTGGCAACGCTCTTAACACAACCCAGGATATCATTAGCCTTCTTTGCCACAAGGGCATGCTGCTGGCTCAGGTTCAATTAATCTGGTGCCCACCAGGACCCTCAGGTGCTTTTCTGCCAAGCTGCTTTCCAGCTGGGTGGTTCCCAGCACATACTGGTGCCTGGGCTTGTTCCTCTCCAGCTGCAAGGCTTTGCACTCTCCCTTGTTGAACTGTGTGAGTTCCCCATCAGCCCATTTCTCCAGCCTGTTTAGGTCCCTCTGTGTGGCATCATGACCCTCTGGCATATGAGCCACTCTTCCCGGTTCGGTGTCATCCATAAATGTGCTGGGGGTGCACTCTGCCCCATCATCGAGATCAATAACGAAGATGTTGAATAGGACTGGACTGCAGGAATGTAATGAACTTCAACAAGAGTAAATGAAAATTCCTGTATCTGGGATGGGATACCCCATGCAAAAGTACGGGCTGGGAGGCTACTATCCAGGAAACAGCTCTACAGAAATGGATCTGGTGGGCCTGGTAGACAGCAAATTGAATAAAAGCCATCAGTGTACCCTTGCAGCAAAGATGATCAACCACATCCTGGGCTGTATTAAGTAGAAGTACAGCCAGCAGGTCCAGAGAAGTAACCCTTCTCCTCTGTTGGTGCCCTAAGCACCAAGATGCTTAGGGGCTGAAGCACAAGATATACAAGGAGCAGCTAAAAGAACTGGATCTCTTCAGCCTTCAGAAGATGAAGGGGAGACAATATCAGATGATACAGAACGGATGGAGACAGACTCTTCTGAGAAGTTTGAGATCACAGAATAGAATCATAGAATGTTTTAGGCTGGAAGGGACCTCTAGAGGTCATGTGGTCCAACCTCCCTACAAGAGTAGGGACATATCTACCTAGGTCAGGAGATGTGATAAGACACAGTGGATGCAAGCTGGCATACAGGAAATTCCTTTTTATTTTTTTATTTTTTTTTCTTTTTACCATAAGGGTCGTCAAGCACTGGAAGATGCTGTCTAGAGAGGTTTTAGAATCTCCGTCCATAGAGTTGTTAAAGATTCAACTGGAGATAGCCCTGGTTTGGGACAGGGGTTGGACTAGATGACCTTTGGACATCCTTTCCAGTCAAAACTATTCTATGATTTTAACTCAGTCATCTCAGAAACATACTGACAGAAACATTTGGCAAGTCTACTGTTACAAGATAACCTTCTCTCTTCATACAGTCATCCAAGCCTAATAATGAACAGTGGACTGGCACTTGAAAACACGTAGTAACCAGAAGATCCACAAAGTTGTATTTTTTTCCTCTACGAATTTTACTATTTTGGTCTAATAAGTAAATTTCTGCTTTCTCCACTGGGCAGGTTAACAGCAATCAAAATGAAAGATGTGCTGCCCAATTAATTCAGTCTTATGCCTAAAAGTTGTCACCTACATAAAGGAGAAGCATGTAATGTATGGACTCATCCTTCCACTGCTGAAGCACAATGGGACAACACGTGCAAAGCATTCCCAGAAAATTTAATGAAATAGATTCTCAGAGCTGGCTGCCATTATCATATATCTTCAACTACATGCTGAAAACATCTTTATCAGCACTACTTTGCGCACCAGCTAGGAGAAGCATGCTGGCTGATTAAAGGCTATTTAAGGTGCATCATATTCATATTACTGTAGATATATGGGGTAAATATACATTCCAGTACATCAGCGATATTTCAAATTACTGTATCTTGCCAAATCTTTAAGTGTTGCCAAGAAACTTGCACACTTCATATAGCAAAGGCTTTGGGTAAGCACACTGCATTCCATCTGCTGCCAAGGCCACAGCACAAAATTGTCGTCTGGCTCTATTTCAATTGCTGAATGGTTTCAATTTATTGTACTTTTTACAGAAAAAGCATAGATGTATACATAAAAATACAGTATACATATTTTCAAAGAACTAAAGATAGTTTGGTTCTTCCTGTGCTGTGACAAGAACAAGCATTTAAAGAACTCTAACTTGGTATAACAGATGTTAACTAAACCACCAAAACAGCTCATCCTTTATGTGCTTGTTTCTGGAACAATAAATCATTCATGAGTAGATACAAACAGAAATCATAAAGGGTTGAGGTTTTTTTAGGAAAACTATCTTCTGCTGAAAATCAAAGTGCATTTGAAACTGAATGAGAATATTGTGTGCTTATTGCAAGGAGATCTCTTGTAACATAGTAGAACCTTTTTGAGACAATGTCTTTTAAAATAAGATAAAAAAAAAAAAAACAGAACAGAATACTTTACAGCAACAGAGCCAATACAGTAATAACTTTTATAAAGACACATAACAAGTAACCTAATAAAGGGAATGTCTGAGGTTATACAAGACATCAGACAGTCAGGCAGCCCTCTGAAAATTACCTCCATCACCTTGACAGTCTGCATCTCCCTGCCTCCCCTTCCATCCCAAATACACAATAAAAATCCTTAAAGAGCCATTCACATCTCTGTTATCCCATGGTGAGGGAGTAGGCAAGCGATCTGAATCTCCCATGCTTTATTATTGTCATTTAACATTCTCCCACTTAAAACCCCCTGTGTCTCCTCTTTCCAGGTGATGCAAAATACAGCTCCTGAGATGATAACCTTCGAAGTGAGTCCACTTTCCCATTCCCTTAATTTGCTCTCCCTATTATAACCCATCATTTTCAAGTTACTAGTCAAGTTTTCTGCTCTACACAAACCTACTGCTCCCTATTGAACTACTAAAATACTCCCTGTCTCCCTGCTCTCTTTCCTGGGCTCCACCGCTCCTTTTGCTTTATTCAGGATGCTGCCTTGAAAGCTTCATTTTCTCCTGCTATCACTTCTACTTTGTCTACAACACATTCCCCTGCAGCACACTGACCTTCCAGAGCTAGCTATCAAAATCACTACCTCCTTTTTTATTTTTAAAATCCACTATGACAACTTGTTTCTCCTACATCTGGAGAAGTTTTCAAGCTTTTTTTCATCTTATTTTTAATACATATTTCATTATAGATGCTCTTTATTCTGTCATGCTGCATACTCTTGTTGATGAATAACTATACAATCCTCTGTTCTTTCATAGGTGTGCCTCACCAAAATAACACCAGCAATTATCTCCTCCATAATATCCCTACCACATTCTGGATGTTAATTTCTATCCTTCTTGAAATTTTAAGTAACTTAAAATAATAAAACAATCTCAGGTGAAGAGAGACGAGAAATAGAATGTACAGAAAAAAACCCAGCCAGTCTAGAGAAACAGTAACAGGGTGTGTAACGGCATCACTGACAGGAACAAAAGCCAGTGTTGGGTTCCCACTGGCCCACAGGACTCTAGAAATTTAAGTGGATACAGTAACTGATGGATGAATAGATCATTTCTGAGAAGTTTCACATCATAAAATCTCTGAATGTGCTGAGGATGTTCCTTCGGTGCTTCTAATATTAGCACTATCAAAAAGCCATAAAAACCCCCAAAAGCCATAGTTGAGTAAATAATGTTCGTCTGAGGAATAAAGAAAACTTCCTTGATTATTAATTTGTCCCTGTCACATACATAAAACAGTGACTATAGAGTCAATTAAAATAACTAAATGTATTCCCTGTGTATGATTTATTCTCTGTCAGCTCATCCAGTACCTTTTGGAAAATAACTCGTTCTCATGAGTTCCCCTACATTTACTATTTGTAAACCTAAGTAGCTAATGCTGAGGTACCACTCGCAGGCCGGTCTGCTGCGTCCAAGAAAAAGTTCAATACATTGCTCAGTGTATGGACTTTTCTCATAATATCCTAGGATTACCCAAGTATTCCATCCTCAATCCGGGATTAGCAAATCTCTGTATCTCTATTTTAGATAGTGTCTGAGGCAGAGGCTAGAATTCCTATCAGGTAATGGCAAACTTTGCTTGCTTTACATACCCAAAGCACAGGGACTAGCAGATCACATCTAATTTTAGGTCCTGAGCCAAGGTCTCTAAACCAGAGCAGGCTCTGTTGGCAGTAAAGCAACACAAGACCCTAACTGCCCTCTAGTGTGCTTAAGAGCCTATTTCTCTCCACTGTTCACTCCCATAATTTCAGGTGGCAACACTCGTAACCCAGGCATCTAAAATAAGGTGAGAAGAACTTAAGTCAGAATCGCGCAGCAACACTGCGACAGAATTGGGCGTTGAAACCTGATTATCTAAGCCATAGTTCACAAAGAAGTCCTCAAACAGTTTCTACAAAAAAATTACACAAAGTTTAAACATGAAAAAACCCCAATCAAATCCAAATCCAAACACTCTGAAAGCCCTCATTACCTACCTTATATTTTTGTGATTTCCCCAGTACATTTGCCAGCGAAAACATAAGGGAATGATCATTAGGAATTAATTCCAGGGCCTCTCTTCCCACTGCTTCTGCTTGAGCTAGATTGCCTGGGAGCCCATGCAGAGGAAAAAGAGAAGGCATCTTTTAATGTGGCCTTATTAGTTACTTTTCATGCTCCAAGCACACATATTGTACGAATAGCTGATTACATGCATTTTTAAAGAAAACCAGGTATCACAAACATAAAAACCAACAGAATAAGACAATAGAAAACCTCCATTTTGTTTTCAACAGGTAACATCTTAAAAAGAACAACAAAGTTGTTCTTCAACTTCAAAAACTTCAAAACTTCAAAATTTTTGAAATCTGGTCTATAATACAAACATACTACAATGATGGCATTTCAAATAAGGATCAGAAATTCAGTTTATGGGCTGAATTCAAGTGATGCTTAAATCATTGAGTCAGAAGGTATTCTTATAGAGAATGTCTGGGTAGCCAAAGAAGAGGCAGAGCTCCTTTTAGACAAATAGTGATAAAGCTTTAAGTTTTCCTAGATACTGAATTATTCATTAAAACAGGCTTATACCTGTGTTATCGAGCAATATAATCATATTGTTCCAAGCCAAACTATGCTCTGGTTTCAGAACTGTAGCATTCCTCCATGCATTCAATGCATCTATGTGGCGATTCAAATCTGCATACTGAAAAGAAACAAAACCCCAGTAATTTCACTCTGATTTGCTTTACGTTCCTATAATGCACTAAAGACACTAAAGAGTTGTTAATGTCCCATTCCATTCTAGTAGAACTTGTTTTCATAAACAAAAATAAGAAGTGTAAAAAGAATACTATGGTAGTATGGAAGATTGAGTGCTACATACTAATTTTACCCTGCTTTTTGCTGGAAGCCAGGCTCATTTTTAAATATGCATGTACCAATAAGATAGGGGAGAAAACAGCATACAATTTAGAAATCAACATAAGAGAGTAGGTAAATATTTAATATTTCCAAGAATCTAAATGGAATTTTTGGGCGTAGTTCTACTACCTAACCATATACCAATGACTGCAAAAGAGTCTAATATGGGGAAATGATTAATATCCTTTGAACAAAAGACCACAACCTGTATTTTTTTTTATAGCTCTTCCTGTGAAAAAGCAGGACTACCAAAGGTTGTATGGAAGGAAGTATATTGGGAAAGCAACAGGAAACACTACTGAAAATACAAAATCACGTGCAACAAGCAAACTGGAGTAATTATCAGCATTTAACAGTACATTGAAATTATATATATATATATCTACACACACATCATAGATATAGATACAGATATATAGATATAGACACATAGAGATTCTTGTCATAGCTATCATTTATTCAAAAGCACTTACCAATCGCCCTAAATTGTAGTAACAGTCTGGGTATTTTTTCCTGTGTTTAATTGCTGTCCAGTAGCTTTGCTCTGCCTCTTCAAACCTTCTTAAACTGTTCTGTACTATTCCTAGATTCATCCATGCAGCAGCAAAATCAGGTCTGGGCAAATGGGGAAAAAGAAAACCAAGAGAGAGGACAATTGAGCACTTGGAACACAAGATCCTGCTGTATCATTTCAGCTCAGCTGGTGAAAACACTGCTTAGCATTGTTCTAAACATACTGTATTTGTACAGCTAAGGACAGCAACTCCTCTGCTTCTTGGAGCTCATTTCTTTCTTTCAGAATATTTCCAAGGTTGTTCATGGCATGTACATATTTAGGATTCAACCTAAAATTAAAAATTTAAGAGATTATTATGATGTATGGGACATGTATTACCATATTCAAATTGCTAGCTCTGCAATGCTGCAGATCATGAAAATGAATAGCTAACCATTTTCTTCATGATAAACATGAAAGCAGTTTTAAAACAGTAAAATTCCTAATACCTTACAGCTTCTCTGTAGTATTTGATTGCAGCACTTTGATTTCCTTTGTCAGCCAGGTTTTTGCCAACATTGTAGTGCACCTGAAAACACAGATGAACATTCAACTAGATGCTATGCAGCCATATTTTGTGCAGCCAAGTTGCTAAAAATTCTTACTCCAAATAGAAAGAGTCAGCATTTGTGTCATTCACTGCTGGCTTTTGTTGTAGGTGGATACTTAAGATTGGACAATACATACAATGGAGACAGCAAGACAAAGTCTGAGGAATAAATTAATAAATCAGCTTACTTCTTCCACCTATTTAAGAAAGATTATTCACTTCCTCATTTTTAAATGAGGTCACCACACTTTCTACAACTCTTTATATGGAGACCTCCTGCTCTTCAAGAGAAAGCTTGACTCAAACCAAATCCACCATAGCTGAAGAAACACTACAGCAACGTAAGTGTTGATTAAACTTTGTTTTCTCTACAGCAAAAACTAGAACAAACTCAACATTAACAGAAAAACTAAGCTTCGTATTTCAAAAACAAACAAAAAATTGAACAAACACACGATTACTGTCTTGCAATAAAAATGTGCCAAAGAGCATTTCTGAAATAAAAATGTGCATAGCAACATGTTGGAGACCTTGCCTGTTAAAAAGTGGAGAAAGAATGCAGCATCTAGAGCTTTGAGATATAGCTACAGGGAAGAGGATGCATCATCTGCACTTATGGCAAGAACTAGACAGCAATAAACACATTTCAGGACAAATCTGAGTTGGAAGACATCTCAAATCCTACTTTAAGACAAATCTCAGAAGACTACATTACCTGGTCACAGGGAAGACTCAAGTTTAGATATAAAAGTCCTGTGAGTACTGACTCCTGAAAATAGATTTCTTAGCAAATAGATCAGAACTCATTATTTAAATTACCTTACTATTTGAAATCAAATTGTATATATACTTCATCTAAAACAAACACACATTGTAATTTCTTCCATACTTTGAAAGTCTAATTTAAATCTTTTCAAAAGCACTATGCCGTAATTACTTCAGATTGAAGTATAAAAAGATAGGTTTGTAATGCATTTAGATAACTCCAATTCATCTTCTACATTCAAAAAAGAAATTTATCTCATGTGTCCATCAAAGGAAAAATCCTAACTGTATTTGGCACAATACCTGGGACCTATTGATCCAGCATACACAATTATGTTTGAATCTAATTGTTATGGTATTTAATTGTTGAATTCCATCTCTGTGATTGTGCCTGTGCAGTAACATACCATCAACAAATAAAATTAAGAATATTTTCCATGCTTTCTAGATTGAGTGAAAAAGTAGTTTCGCTGGTTTGACAGAGAGCAAAGATGCTCTAAGGCTTACTGAGCATACACAGAAGCAGCTCCTCATGCTCTAAGCACACAGATTCAGCACCCCATAAAAGCAGTTCTAGCACAGCTTCCAAGGAAAGAAAACCTAGACACTTCCCACTGTACATTCATTAAAATACAGAAAGGTCCACACCAAAGAAGCAATGGAATGGTACATTTATACTAAGACATAGCCATTAATAAAGATCAGTTGATGGTGTCAAAAAAAAGACAGAACAGCATTGTTTTCCCAGGAGTCATTAAAGTAAAATGATACACCCTGAAAGATGTTTCTTGGGACTGAATTCTATTTCTATGTCTCTTCCAGAAATTTTTCAGCACACTATAATAACACTCTTAACAAACTCTCTTGCTCCGATTATATATGCTGAAGTTTACAGACTCAAAATTTATTCAGAGCAAAGTAGGTTAAATTAAAATATGCTGTGTTCCCAGATAAAAGATAAATTGTGGCAAAATGGAAGAAATAAGGAAAAAGTTCACTCAATAATGTAGATTATTCCTTAAAATACCCGACTTCACATTTCAACACCAGCAAAAAAGATTACATTTAACCTGATTAAATTTATTTCCTTAAGAAGCTTTACAAAAGCCTGCCTTCTTTTAAAAATTTACATTTTACAAAAGTCATATAAGCATTACTGAAAAAATAAATTTGTTTAAAGACTGGGGACAGAGTATATGAGAAAAAACTTGGTATACGCCAACCACTCAGTCTTTCCATTCTCTCAAGTTAAAACATCAAATGACATATTAAATGGACATCTACATTTTGTGAATGGAATTAAAAAGATGCACTACAGTGTATTAAAATTGATAGCAAACCTATCTAAATAAACTACTAGCATTTTTGATGGTATATTTATTCTGTCCTCGGATATAGCTTGTGTGTGAAAGGAAATGATATTTCTATATAATATCCCTGAAAATGAAGAGCTCCTTGTTATATGTAGGTTTCCTAATTTCCCTTATAATGAAATTATAGCTTTAGTTCCTCTTATTATGGTGGTGACAGAGAAGAAAAACTAAAACAAACGTGCCAAAAGAACTCCTCAGCCTACCATAAATATCCAGTGACAAAACCAGCTCTACAATGGATTATAATTCACAGTAATGTCCTGCTCTTACAAACAGAGCCAAAAGGTTTCCAGGCATGCACAGAGTCATTTGAGAAGTGCAGGTGACTTCTTGCTTTACTGGCCATGATAGAGAGATGCCAAGACCAGCCTTTAGCTCTACTCCTGCAAACCAGGCCTACCTACAATCACAATCTGTCCTTTTCTACACACAAGGCTCTAACTCTCCTTGACTTCTACGACCTACACAACATGGGGACACAAGTACTTTCTATATACCAACGGGAGGGAAGAATCTGGCCTTTCAAAATGAGAGGCCAATGTGATTTTTAAAATTTGTGGTTCTTCTGCCTTTGACAGATATTGTGCATGCCAGCCTGGGAGGGAGGATTTTCCTTTCCTGATTAAACAATGAGGAACAGCCACAGCATTTCATTATTAAATGATTAAAGATAAATAGATAACAACTAGAAATGATGTACTGCATTATGCCCACATGCTCCTTTATCAATCTTAAACAGGTAATTACTTTACAGTAATAGCTCTAAATGGAGCATTTCTCAGGGATGCATAACAACACGGTACTCTCTGAAACCAGGGCAATTAGGTAAAAATACCATAGGGTAGAACACAGCTGATCTCAGCAGGCATGCGTTGTTTGAAGTTAACATAGCCATGGCACCACAGCCTAGCTAAAAAATTTGTAAATTTGTAGAAGCCAGTATAAAAAAACAAAAGCAATGTATATTATTCTATGCTAGAGACAGATAGTGCTTGAACTCTTATTTCAGTGTTTAAATGTGCACAAATTAAATAAGGAAGAGAGAAAAAAATTGTATTTTCCTGTACAAAACCAAAATCACTGTCAAACAAATTTTGGGGGTTTTTCTTTCCCTTAGAGCAGTATAGGAAGAAACTGAAATACAGTATCATCTTCTAGGAGGTACACCCCCTCAGTTGGACCACTACTATTATAAATTATTTTACTCTCTCTTCCTAGCTGCTTATAATCACCTTTTAAGCAAATATGAACATTTGCTGAGAAGGATGGAAGCAAAGCACAGACGTCAAAATTTCTAAAGAAACATGCAGATTCTTCTGTTCAATGCCAGCTTTTTTCATCAAACACTCTTCTCTTTCCTACTGAAATTCTGTTTTCCAAATAATAATAAAACAAAGCCTTTTTGATCTTCACATTTTGTTTGTGCAGCTAATGTAGTCTACAGGTTCTTCAGCATGACTGTACTTGTACACAAAAAAATTGACATCTAAAATGCTATCTGTGTGGCAAAACACTGCAGATAGCCTATGAACATAGCCCACAGCACTTAAGGAAAATTCTGTAGAAGATAATACCCTTTTAATATATAGCATAGAAAAAAGTTCGTAATATCTAAAGAACATGCTCTCTAGCTCAGTTTCATAAATCCTTAAACAGCACCAAGTCTTGTTCTGCCACAAAGAAGTTTTACAAGAGCTTTTAAGAAAGTACAGAAAATAACTCACAAACTCTGCTGCACATTTTCAGTATTAGCATAGCTTGTCTTTGACTAACTTGTATCTATAATAATTACAGTTTGCATAAAGCATCAACTACAAAGTTACTACCCTTGGTGTGTCAAGGCAGACTGGTTAGTAACACATTCTATTGGGAGTAACGTAACCTGCTTATTATTGCAGAAAAGTTGCTACTGAAATGGCTTTTTAAAAAATATGTTTATTAATTTCTACCCTTTAAAGAAAAGCCAGTAGCAAGGAGAATGTAGAGATTACATACAGAATATTAACGATTTACAGTCATTGAAATTCAGTTATCTCAAGTCTAGGAAATGAAAAATGGTGGCTATTTCCCATATATTTAACAATGTAATTGCAAATTTTATTTAGATAAGCAATTAGAGGAAGTCATCCAGAAATAAAGGCTGTCTCTGGATTCTTAAAAACTGCCATGGCTTTGCTAAAAGCTGAAAAAAAGTAACTTGGCACTTCCGATAGTACCTTATCACATGGCAAAAAAAGGCAGTAAAATGAGCAATAAGCAGCGTCTAGAAATAGTGAACAGCAGTAGTCCAAGGGCAAAATCTCACATAATCTTATGTGTTCACATCTGCTCTAGCTCTCAGGACTTCTTCTCTCACCAGTGGAGAGTAGCACACAGGTCTAGGGCACAGTCCTTCTGGCCTGTGCCAGTCATTTAGTCCAAGGTTATGATGAATCATGTACTAAAAGGGACAGTTTCTCCTCCCCAGCTGTAAAGGGAGCCTGGCTGACTCGCTCAGATGTAGATGTCTAAAGGTAAGGAGATAAATCCAAGCCAGTAGTCTGATATGGTGATAGAGTAGCTGTGCTTTTACCATAGCCTGTAATTAGATGTTCAAATGTGTGGCATTCCCCTGGGCATGTTTAACCAAGATCTGCAGGATGCTTCTTTCTCTCTCCTAAACAAAAATCTGTATGATATATATAACAGACATACTTACAATATTTTTAATATTTAAAATAAATAACATTGAAAATATTTTAAATGTTTAAAAATCTGTATTGTGAGCTTTTTAAAATAAAAATCTTTGTAAGTTCATTACAGTACCTGATTATTAAAAAAAAAAAATTAAAATCACTGGGCAACATCTATCAAAGTTGATCCTAAATTTCATCCTCTTGATCCATCACTCAAAGGAGTAATTCGCTGCTCTGCCAGCCAATTTGATTTAATGCAGTTTCTACACCTCTGTCTTTAAGAGATGCTTAAAGATGAGTCTTGACATTAGAGAAGGCTCTGCTGTAACTGCTTGTTACATAAAATTTAGGTAAGCTTACTCTACACTGCTCACGTACAGACAATTTGGAATTGAAAAGAGCTGTACCACAAAACATGAACCAGGAGCTGCAGCTTTTGTTGCTAGTTGGGAGACACCTGGAGATTCTGGGACCCTGATGCATAAGGGAAGCAAAGCATGACCACATCACACACATTAAAGATGTTCCCAGAACAACAAGAAAAAGCTATTATCTGTGTTCCATCTTTTGGTCTGCATCAGCCTCCCACTGAAATAAATGAGCCACTGAAAGAATGACTGTGGAGTCATTTTTAAAGGAAGTCTGCAATTTCAAGACAACAACAGAAGATCAGAACAAAACCTAACCCCAGTTTTTACATTTATCTTTGTCAAAACTGAGCAAAGCTGAGTCCATAAAGGTAAAAAAGAGATTGGCTCTCACACATGGACTCTCTAATGCTGTTGCCTAGAAAAGTTCCCTGCCACTGTGATTTCAAAGTTACTTCTTCAGCAAAATTGGAACGTGAGCCTGCAAAACATTCACATCACCACACTTGCCATTTGCGCAAGCTGCCACGAGCAGCAATACAGCTCAGGCATGTCTACACGGCCCAATGTTGACAAACACAAGCTCGTTTTCCCTGTACACTCATTGGCTTTGAACCAGCTGCATTAGTTCAGTAGCTTGCACACAGCTTATCGGCTCAAGCACAGCACTGTGCGAACACAGCTACACAGCTTCCCAGCCAGCCGTGGCTTTGGGCCAAGGAGCCTGGAGCACAGGCAAAGAGTGTGGATCTGTCTAAAGCACTCTTACCATGGCAGATGGATGGAGTTACACACAAAGAAACAGACTGCATTTGCTCCATTTATAGTATCTGCTTGTCGTCCAGAGGATGAGATAGACTGAGGTCATCATTAAAAAGAAGATGGTTACCTACTGCTGCCACAATAAAATGCAACAGCTCTTTTTCTATGTAATGAAATATGAGATTATTGGAAGACACCACCATATTGTAAATATTGGCCATAAATGTTTTTTAGAGCTCACTGCTGCATATTTGTGTTCAAGTAGATGTTAAGTTTGTCATTCTCTTTGCAATGTTGAGCATTCACAGGTTCCTTTTTAAGATCTATGCATTGATCTGTATTGTCTAGACACTGCTCTAGATTACAGAAATCTAATCTTTTAAAATATCAATGTATTTTTATTGCCAAGCTGTGCATTCCTATTCCTAGGCTCTTCAAAGACAGTCTCTGCTAAAATTCACACAACATCAGGGCTCTGTGGTATGCTCCAATAGATCACACTCTCAGCTATCGAAGGACTGCTGTGGAGATCACCTCTATTGGCAGGCTAGATTCAGTCTACTTTGCCAAAAACTGGTGTTCTGCTCAGTGAAACATCCTATCTGATCTTACTTGTTCCCTCACTAAGCCTTGCAGGGAATATTGCAGTTTTCCTCAGTGCAGTGCCCATGTCTGAAGAGACTGCCCATTCAGCCACTGTGAAAGAGCACAAGTGGGAGCGAAGATTTCACCTCCGTGTCCTGTGATCACACCAGTGATGTGCTGCTTTGTCCCTTATGGCTATATACACTACTAGAAGGTACATAAAAAGGACTCTAAAAACATAGGCTAAGCATTATTCAGGTAAGTACATTGCTAGAACTTACTCTCTTTTCACTATTTGTTGTAGCAACTTGGAATTTTATGCACAATTGTTTTAGCAGATTTTATTAGCAGCAGATCCAATTTGACTGGATACCTTTCCTGAAGTGTATTCCTCGTTCTCTTTCCCCTCCCCACTCCCACCACCAAGTTCTGAATTACAGTATTGTAATTTTCACTGTCTCCTACTTGGCTGTGCTACCACTGTAATTTAGGTGTCTGACATGTCAGTGTCATATTCTTGCACCAAGCAAGACTGTCAGTAACACTGTAATACAATATATTAATTATGCATAACACCTCCTTTATCCCCAGTTTCAAAACACTTAATAAAAAAAGAGAAAGATTAAATGCCCATATGACTGACTTACTTTTGCATTCAGAGGGCACACAGACAGTGCACTCCTGAAGAGCTGTTCTTCTGACCTCCACTGACTGCTGCGGAGTGCACAGCGCATAACATTTATCAACAAGATTCCAAGTACTGCCACAGCAAGGATTTTCTTAGAGAAAAAAAAACAAGTTAGAAAACAAACCATTCAACTGATGCATTTCATCATCAACTTTACTTAGTGTTTTGATGGTACCTTTTTCTTGGCTTGCTTACTCAAGAGACTAAATCCATACGTAAACAGAATACAATATCCGATGCTGGGGAGGTAGATGACTCTCTCTGCAATAACAAATCCTACTCGGAAGAACAGATTACTTGCAGGAAGAAAAGGGATAATAAGAAATCCAAGTCCCAGTGTAAGAATTCTGTAAACAAGAAAGATTCTCAGATTAACCCTAAATCTTAACACAAGTACCTTTTCCACTTAACATATAAACTTCATTTAAACATTTTATTAGGATGTGTGTATGGAACAAAGCATTCAAAAGCAGCCTTTGAAAGCTACTAAAAAAATCAGATTAAATTTCAGTGAAGTTTTGACACTTCATTCCATCAGGCACTTTTAAAATCCTAGCTATAATTTCCAGGAGAGCAATGCTCATACTTTCAGGACAGAAAACAGCCCCATTACACATTAATGACATAATTCCTGTTTAAAATACACAGGCAGTAAAAGTAATGGTAAAAGCTACCTGTCTATTTTTGAAGCCATAAGACAGCAACAGGGGAAAAATATAGGTCACTGTTAAAGAAGTAACTTAGGTACACATCCTACTGAGATCACGTTTTCTTTCCTAACAAATACATCAGTAGTAGAATCCATTGTTGTTAACCACTAGAAAGTTAGCAATCTATGCTCTTTCTACAGTCAGCAGAGGCACTCCTCGAGGGCAGTTTGTCTTGTTTTGGGTATCCATGTGAGGATAAGTAATCCTCAGCAGGTAACTCTTTATGGACTGTACATGCTTAGACAACAGAGACTAAGTACCTTACTTTTACAGAGCTGGCAAAAGGGACTAAGAATCCCAAGTCTGTGTCAGGTGTATGTTATAAAGGCCACAGGCATGGTAGTTTTCTACTCTAATTTATTATAAATAAACCTCTATACTATAATGTAGATGTGTCCTCTTATCTCCAAGAGTCCTTGCCCTTCACCAGACTTTTTGTCTTTACTGTTCAGCCATACAGGCTTAGTGACTGCACTTTGACTAGAAAGTATAACATCACTTGTAGCAAGAATTCCATTCCTTCTTCAAAATGATTTTATCTGTGCAAATGAGTATGGAAAGAGCAGAAAGGAAAGCAGGTGGGATGTTAACATTTGAGGGAATGAGGAGGAAGAGGTGAAATTACAGAATACTACAGAAAAGAAAAAGAAGATACTCAGCATTTTGAGCAACAGAATGACCTCACTGTGGTTGAGCTGTTGAAAAATTTTGAAGAACTGAGAAATTAATTACACATAAAATCCATAGGAACAAAATCTGCAAAGTTAGACAGAAGCCCTTAGTGAGACAGAACAGTCTGCAATAAATCTTTTAGTTCCTTTGGGTAAAGTACAAGTTCTTTCCTCAGTAGATATGATGGATCAGCATTTTACTTTTTAATTGTATTGCCATGGCCAGCATTTCTACCTCCTTTCAAGGCATATTTCCTTTCTCTTTCATTGTTAGAAGAAGATTAAAGGACATAATGACTTGTAAGAAGAAGGGGCAAAATAGATAATTTCCTACTCTGTTTTGAGCACATATTACTTTTTACCACCTACAGGTTAAAGATCTCAAAATGCCATTTCAGGAGAAAAATAAAGCAGCCATCCATACCTCCTCCTCCAACTCTGTTTCCCACTAGTCAGGGTGCAGTGATCGGCCCAAATTGGGATAAAACTGTAATGACAGCTATAAATATTTATTTGAACTGCATTTGCTAGACACTGGTTCCACTGAATTGTTAAAATTATCAGTAGTGGATTTAACAGAATAATACCATACTCAAGTTGGCCAGACATTTAAAATTCATCAATGTATCTTACCTTCTCTTATGGCTGTCTTCTGAGCACAGAGCTTGGCATATCAGACCAATTAGGCAGAACCAAAGTGCTGCGAGTGCAATTATCCTCCAGTCACTGACAGATTTAATGAGAGGTATGCAGCCCATTGACCAATCAAAACATAGCCACCAGGGACACAACAGCAACCATGCATTCAAGGAATAGTAGTAATTATAGTTTATAGCCTGTCAGTCAAAAAGAAAACAAACATTTGTTTAATACTAAACTTAAGAGGGCGGAGGGCAACTTCAGTTCTTCTCTTTGCTATCATTTCCCTTATCACAAAATATATCTTATATAACAAAGAGGCCCTAAATACTGTTAGACTCCAACTAGTTACACATCCATTTATTTTACAGCTGTGAAATTATTTTCTTACTTTTTTTTTTCAGACACAGCTAGGTGGCTCTCCTATTCAGAGCATGAAAATGCAATTTTGTCCTGTCCAACGCACATGTAAAAAGAATAACCTCCTACAATGGGAGAAAATACCAAAAGACAGCACCCACTGTCTTTGCCCTTCATTCTTCATCTCCAGAAAAGCCTTAGTGCAGTCAGAGATATAAAGCCAAACCACACTCCAAATGCACCAGAGCAGAACTTTATGCTGTTTTCTTCAATCATGAACAACCAGATGAAAAGTCAAGCACAGTATGTGGAAAAGGGATGAAATCCAGCAAAAGCTAAATCCTTGCATGCACAGGAAAAACAGGGAGTAAATGGAAATGTACTTCAGTGTGTGCAGTTATTGAACACAAAGAATATACAAGTATTTTAAAAATTGCAGAAAATCACCACAGCAGCACAAGCGAAGGTGACTCATCGCACATCTTGAAATGTAAAGACTTCCCATTCTATTGTTTCTCTGAAGCACAGAAAATTCAATTTGCTGACAAAGACAAATATTCTGGCTGGCCAGAAAAAAAGCAGCTTCGTAACTTACTCTCACAAACAGACTGTCTGCAAATGAAGCAGGGTTGTCTACTTCAGTGAAAGCCGGTGGCCCTGTGCCCATAATCCTCCAGCGTATATAAAGTATACTGGCCCCTCCAGACATTAGAAGAGTTATCCTGAAAAGCAGCCCCTTTCTTAACAGCCCAACATTCTACAGGAAAGAAAGAACAAAAAAAAAGCTCATATAAAAACTGTTACTTTGCTCTCTTTCCTACTATATCCACATTTTTGTTTCCTTCTCAATCAGAAAAGAAAACTTTTTTATTCAAGAAGTCTCTCTTCTACAAATCCTCAGTAACTCTATAGCTGAGGTAATTTTACACGGCAATTTCTGATAGGGAATTTGAGCAGAATACAGCCTTTAGTTTACGGCATATTAAATGGATTAAATAAAGGATGGTTACTTTGTGAACTGTATTTTAAATAGATATTTCCTATTGACTGCTTGTCACAGAATGTTTCTGTCCACTTAAGTTTCTTTAGAGGTACACAATATAACAAGAAAATGACATAGTTAGAAACTGGGAGGAATTAGGAACTGAATTAAAATTTTTGAAATCACTAACTAATATGATTAAAAAGCTAATGACAGCCAGGCATCCAAATTACTTTGGTCTGGCTAAAATTATCGAAGATCTTCAAAAAAGTATGTTTTACCTTCATTAACTCAGTTGATTTACATTGCATATTTTATAATACACACTTTATGGTCTAAAGAAGGCAATGCATATGAAACATAGAGAAGTGATGTCACAAAAGCTAAATTTGACAGAGTTTTCCATTTTTTCCTCCATGAAGTATAACACATTTTCTCCAAGCTCACATAATTGGCCAAGAAGGCCACTGTCATCCTGGAATGTATTAGAAGGGGTGTGGTTAGTAGGTCGAGAGAGGTTCTCCTCCCCCTCTACTCTGCCCTGGTGAGACATCTGGAATACTGTGTCCAGTTCTGGGCCCCTCAGTTCAAGAAGGACAGGGAACTGCTTGAAAGAGTCCAATGCAGAGCCACAAAGATGATTAAGGGAGTGGAACATTTCCCATATGAGGAAAGGCTGAGGGAGCTGGGTCTCTTTAGCCTGGAGAAGAGGAGATTGAGGGGTGACCTCATTAATGTTTGTAAGTATGTAAAGGGTGAGTGTCAGGAGGATGGAGCCAGGCTCTTCTCAGTGACACCCAACGAAAGGACAAGGGAAAACGGGTGCAACATGGAACATAGGAGGTTCCACATAAATATGAGAAATAACTTCTTCACGGTGAGGGTTACAGAGCACTGGAACAAGCTGCCCAGAGAGGCTGTGGAATCTCCTTCTCTGGAGACATTCAAAACCCGCCTGGACGTGTTCCTGTGTGACCTGATCTAGGAGATCCTGCTCTGGCAGGGGGATTGGACTAGATGATCTTTCAAGGTCCCTTCCAATCCCTAGCATTCTGTGATTCTGTGACCAGTTTCATAGATGAAAAGAAAAACTCTAGAGGTTCTTCAAGCTTCACTGGAAACAGAATCATCAGTAACTAAAATGATATCCCCATCACAGCTTTGAGATGCAAATCCAAGCTTCCGACACGCTATCCAGCTAGCAAGTGGTAACTCAGAGGGGAAATGAAGGACATGGCTTCTCTCTGACCCCCAACATTGCAGTGCTGTAGGGGCTGCTTTAGAGCTCTTTGAAGCCTGATGGCTGAAATTAGTCTATGCAGCGTCAACAAGTCATTAGAGAAGCAGAAGATGGAAGATGAGAATTTCTCTGAAATGAGAGATCTTTGGGCCACTTCTCTTTCCATTCTGCACATCTGATGATGAAAGTGTCAGTAAACTATGGATTTTCTACATGCAAGAGTTGTCTGGATTCTAAAAAATATGGCCATGTTATCTCCAGTATTAGCTTTCCTTTATTCCTACCTTCCTCCCTTAGTCTGATATGCTTCTATTACTTTTTAAAACCTACCTCATAGTTATACACAATCAGTTCTACGTCCTCCATGGGAGCTGGCACACTGATTATTATTATGTATTATTGCAAAATGCAGATTAGCAAGCACCACTACAGTTATTTAGGAGATCAATATTAGTTATTTTTTAAGACTTAAAAAAAAAAATAATAAAAAAATAGGCTTACAGCACACAGACATCCAACAGTGCCCTGGCTGAAGATACTTATTCTCTAAGATGATGGAAAAATTAAGTTTAAAAGCACTATTAAGATATGTTTTTAATATTTGCAGTTGACAGAGTTGTAAAATATTTAGCTGAATGCCTAAGGGTAAAGAGGTTTGCAATGTTGATTTTATATAAGTTAGGCTTTGTGCTCAAATGGTTACTTCCAACTTACACATCTCAGTAACCAAAATTACTACAATGAGGATTATAGGAAAAACACTCCTAAAAACTGTTTTTGGAAAAGAATTGTGCTATGAAGGAAAACTGTACAGGGGCAATTTACAACTGCCTTATGACAGATTAACTACACAAAACCTCTTATCCCAGGCTTCATTTCATTTAACAGTCCATGCAGCTTCTTAAAGGCTAGATTCCACAAATCGTCACAAAATCTCTTAGTAAGCAAAATTTTAAGAGTGGAAGAAGTGTTACTGTCATCATCTTTGACTTAGAGTTAACTGAAACATAGCCATGAAACTGGAACCTGTCTCAATTGAGAAGAAAAAAATCTGCAAGTAAGAGAATTTAAGATCTGCCTTACAACAAAAGAAAACCAGATTTTTGTAGGTGACAGAAGCTAAGATTAATTATTTCTATTAAAAGAAGAAAAGGCATATTTGATGTTTTCTTCACCCTGACAGAACTGTTTAAAAGTGACAATGGAAGCATAATGCTTTGAGCTCTTCATACTTAAAGAGTAATCCTCCAAAAAAGGTTTGACTCTGACACATTTCACTGAATCACAGAGTGGTCTGGGTTGGAAGGGACTTTTAAACATTATCTAACCCTGTCCAACCCTCCCTGCCATGGACAGGCAGACAAAGCACCATCCAACCTGGCCTTGAAGACTTCAAACAATGGAGCAAGCAACCTGTTCCAGTGTCTCAACACCCTCATTGCAAAGAATTTATTACTGGTCAAACATTGGAACAGGCTTCCTAGAGAGGTGGTCAGTGCCCCAAGTCTGTCAGTGTTTAAGAGGCATTTGGACAATGCCCTCAGTAACATGCTTTAACTTTTATTTGGCCCTGAAGTGGTCAGGCAGTTGGACTAGATGATCGTTGTAGGTCCCTTCCAACTATCCTATCCTATCCTATCCTATCCTATCCTATCCTATCCTATCCTATCCTATCCTATCCTATCCTATCCTATCCTGTCCTATCCTGTCTAAATCTACCCTCTTTTCAGTTTAAAACCATTGGCCATGTCCTATCACTACAAGCCCTGGTAAAAAGTCTCTCTCTGTCTTTCCCATAATCCCCGTTTATATATTGAGAGGCTACAATAAGGTCTTCCCAGAGCATTCTCTTCTTCAGGCTGAATAACTCCAACTCTCTCAGCCTTTCTTCATAGGAGAGGTGTTCCAGCCCTCTGATCATTGTGTTGCCCTCCTCTGGACTCGCTCCAACAGGGCCATGTCTTCCATCCACCTCAGAGCCGGACAAAGTACTCCAGGTGGGGTCTCACAAGAGTGGAGCAGAGGGGCAGAATCACCTTCCTTGACCTACCAGGCATGCTTCTTTTGATGCAGCCCAGGATACAATTGGCTTTCTGGGCTACAAGTGCATATTGTCAGCTCCTGTTCAATTTTTTAACTACCAGTATGCTCAAGTTCTTCTATGCAGAGCTGCTCTCAATCCATGCATCCCCCAGTCTGTACTGACATTGGGGACTGCCCTGCCCCAGGAGCAGGACCTTGCACTTGGCCTTGTTGAACTTCATGAGGTTCACACGGACCCACTTCTCAAGCTTGCCAAGGTCCCTCTGGATGGCATTCCTTCCCTCAACTGCACCACTCAGTTTGGTGTAATCTGCAAACTTGCTGAGGGTGCACTCAGTTCCACTATCTATGGCATTGATGAAGTAGGCACTGGTCTGAGTATGGACACTTGAGGATATCACTCATTACAGTTTCCACTTGGACACTGAGCCATTGACTCTAAATCTTTGCATGCAGACATCCAGCGAATTCTTTATCTAACAGTCCATCAGTCAAACCCGTATCTCTCCATTTTAGTGGTAAAAGTGTTGGGGGCGTAATATAGGCCTTACAGAAATCCAGGTAGGTGACATCAGCAGCTTTTCTCTTGTACACTGATGCAGTAACTCCATCATAGAAGGCCACTAGATTAGCTAAGCACGATCTGCCCTTGGTAAAGCTGTGCTGGCTGTCTCTAATCACGTCCCCATCTTTTGTATGTTTTGACATAACTTCCAGGAGGACCTGTTCCATGATCTTACCAGGCACTGATGTGAGGCTGACTGGCCACTTATTCCCAGGGTCCTCCTTATTACCTTTTATTTCCATCACTTGAATTCTGAACCAGCTCTGTTTCAGTCCCCTATACCTCTAGGCTCCTTCCTTGTCATACGATAGTTGACATTACTGTCCTTATACACCAAAATTCTCCAGCATTCCTATTTGCTGCCTGAAACACTCCTGCACCCCTCACTTAGCTTTCTTGGTCAAATCTACTGCTTCATTTCTAGAGATTCCACTTTCACAGATTTTCCCCTGAAGCTCCTCGCTTCACGGTTTGCAAAGGAATTTAAAATCCCCATAGGACTTGTGCTACTCAGAAACACGTGCAAAAATTCTCTGCAGTGAAACCACCGATCGATGCAGAGTGCAATGGATATTCCTTTGCCCTGCTGAACCTTGGATGGGAGAGGCAAATGATTTAGCTGTTTAACAGCAGTGATGTTCTAGCAGGCTGTTGGTCTATTTGGCTGCTATCAATCATTCACCTGAGGCTGATTGTTTCTGTGATTTGCTTGCCAGTGCAAATACGAGGTGTCAGGTTCCACTCAAGCTGATACTAGATATGGTGATATCAACATAAGTCAGAAATTCAGTCCTTAGTGACTATCAGTGCTTACACATTTTTTTCTTTTAAACTCTCAAGCTACTAGGAACTGTCTCCTGTTTGGTCATTTGTATTCTGAAATAAGCAGGGTAATACTTTAGTGAGACTGGCAAAGCAGACATAATATCCTTTTAATGTGCTTTTTTCAAATGTCTAACTATGTCATTTGAGAATCTGAATAAATATATCTCTCTTTACTCTGACCTAGCTGTGTTAAAGGTGTATAGCTATTGACCCTGGAGAACTTGCCACACAAGCATTCAGGTCTTCCATATCATATTTTTAACATACTGTTGAGAAGTGCGGAATGGATTTCACTACCCAATGCAATTCTAATGCTATCCCCATTACTACTCATGTTGCTGAAAAGATGTCATAGCACATTGCCTTACTAGGCTAACTGAAAATACCTCTATTTTTCCTTTTAAATCTCAATAACAAAAAAACTGCCAAAAATTCTATCTTTGTCTTTTAGTACATGACTGTCTGAATGGTCAGAATGAACAAAACCTTTGAGGACTCACCTCCAATGACTTGTCCTTATGTAGTAACTTTTGAATAAGCTCCAAAACATTTAGCTTGCTAATCACCAGTGCATCAAACACTGCATTCAAACCCTAAGCAACCAAAAAAAAAAAAAAGAGCATAAGATGGAACAGCTAACCACAAATATTTCTTTAAAATACACTTAAATTCCCCTTCCTGCTTGAGTTACTGTACATCTTAATTCTGATTTCAAACAAGTAGCGTGATACGTTGGTAGTAATGATGGCAGAATGGTAAATTGAGAGCCTGAGCTCAGATGAGTAGAATATCATGTTACTGTAATGGGGATTCTCCTGCTACGTGGAATAAGCCTTCGGGGAATACCATGTACCAGCAAGCTAGACCCTATATGCATGGTCACAACAGTATTCTGCTCTCTGTCTTCTTTCCCAAATGTTCTGCAGTGTAAATGTGGCTGTCAAAAGGTAAGGTTTCTGTCAGTAAGGTGGAGTTTCTTTAAGCCTTCTACTTATGTTTTGCTGTGCAGCATGATATTTTGACTGTCAGGTTTCAGAAACACTATTTTTAAAGGGTACATAAATTGTCACAACAAACAAAGGCTCAGAAAGATTTAACAGAGTTATCAAGCTTGCTTTTCTTGCATTACACCAATATACACAGTGGAAGTTGCTGCCAAGTTCAATGTGACATCAGCCACTACAGAATGTCTTCACTGAAGTAATAAAAAGCAAGAGCCCAATGAAACTGAACAGCAACTATATGTTTGCATAGACAGATCCTTAAATAAGAAACAGAAGAGATTCAGTATTTACTGGCCATAACAATGGCCCTACTTCTTATGAGATCGTTCACAAAAGCAGGAGAGTGGAGCTTTAAAAAGTCTCACCTCCAGTTATATCTCTGTTCATAAGACTTTAACAAGAGGTTTGTAGGCCCACTATCATGACAATTATATTCAAAACCAAGGCCAGAGAACGTGATATGCATTGAAACTAACACTAAATCTTTTAAATTCTGAAAAAAATTAACAGATATATGCAACCTGCTTACAAAAGATAAAATGAAGAATTCTAATAGATTGGCAGGGATACAATCAAGGCAAATTACTAGAATACTGTTGTTTTGCCAAGATTAACTAGCTTTCTGAACAGAACAAAAAGATGTGCATGCGATTAGCTGTGGAGAAGATTCATCTCTGTAGACTTTACAAGTGCATTTAACAGATGCTGAGGTCAAAATTCAGTCAATAAGAGGATTCTTACCAGTATTGTAATTCCTTGTTCTTTGCACAGCATGGCTATAGCACCTAGGATAACACTCACCAAGACCCAGAATATAGAAAAATTATGTCCTTCCTTATCTGTCAAAATAAAGCATGCCATAACATTAGGTTTATACATTTAAAGGTAAAGTTAGAAAACTAAAGTAAAACTAGAATTTGAAAATGTATAGCACTTAATCTCACAATCAGTCAAGATCTGGATAGACAGAGTTAAAAAGCATAGGGCACCTCCTGCAATGTGCTGGCATTTTTCTCTTTATTGCTGTCATTTTCTATTCTCGGAGACATTAGAAATCTCCCTATTTGCTAAACATTTTAGCCACATTAATTAGAATGGCAGAAGCTTCACATAGTTTCCACAATTCATCATCTGCAAAGGTTAATTCCCAATATTTAGACACATTTATCATCCTTAGCTAGAGCTTACTGGCCACTCTCTTCCAAGCTACCAGAAGAACAAGAAATTCTTCCTAATGGTTACACACGAAGCGTCACACACGCAAACTGTTTTAACTGTAGCCTAATCTACAAAGGCACAATGAGCTGCTTCTGCAGGGCTGCTGCATGTAACAAGTACCTCATGTCATTTCATTAGCACTGCAATGGAATGCCATGGGGCTCAAAAATTTCAGCATCTGAGCAGAGCAGCAGTTAGTTCTTGCACTCAGGAAGCAGTTTTACAGCAGGGCGAGGAACTCTGGGGTTAAGAGATCAAGAGTAACTACAGCTTCTACTCAAAGAAATAGTCTTTAAAGACTGCACCATGTAACTGATGGTACCACAAGCAAGCATTTCTGAGACTAATATAACAATAAGCCCTACTTCAGCCAAGGTACTATCACACACAGAGTACGTGGGTACTTCACATAAAAACATATCTGTCACAACCTCTACTCCACAGGTGCAAGCAACAGAGGGAAGCACTCTGCTCATTCAGAGACAGTTTCTTGATTCAAGCAACACGGGCTCTACAGGTATCACAAGACACAATCTTTGACACGGCACGTGAAAAAACAAAGTTGAACTCTGCCTTCATTGACTGAATCCTTTTCCTACTTTCCTTGATCTCTAGAGCAGCTATTTCCTACTGCTAATGCAGGTTTGACCCTCTGTACTTAAGCTGAACTTCAGTAATGGTCTACGGAAACAGTAAATGGCAGAATAAGATTAATTTCACCAGAAGTATGCACTTACACCTAAGCTATTATACTAGGCTTCCTTTCTAAATGGTTGAGAAAAGGGAAGACCTTTAGGGATTAAGTTACACAATTAAATGCACTGTCCGGCTTTCAGAAGAGTAGCTCCCTCTCTTCACTGATTATAAAGGGAAACAAGTATACTAGGCTCAGATGTTGTTGGGTCAGATGCAAACCATAGCCACAAGTGTGAAAAAGATCTGCTGACACTGGCCTCCTCTCTCATTTTGAAGCAGACTACTACTATTACTACTTCTTCTGTGGCAGAGAGCAGAAGTTTTCATAAAAATATGTGGAAGAACAGGTTTTGAGGTTGTTTCTACCACTCCTTTATTACTCAAGACTTAAAGCTTCAACAGAGTGAATATTAAGATGTTTGTGATTAATCATTACAATACCTAGTAGGCACTTCTTCCTTCTCCCTCCACTCCAAACTATGCCCTCACAGGTGAGATAAGGCTTAGCATCAGAGGTGTAGAAGTTATAAAGTTAAAAGAAAGCCTTCTGAAGGGAAGAAGTCATACACATCTCAACAACACCAAAACAAAACATGGAAATACAGAATACCTAATGAATGACTGAGCTAAAGAAACATTGCAACTGAAAAAACAAAAAGGCAATGAGGAAACTCCAGCTCCTATCAATTATAGAAAAGAATCAAAGGAGTCTGTCCTAAATACATCCCTTGAAGGAGCTCTTCCAACTCTTCAGACTCTGCAATACAACAGACTGTTCAGCTGGTTCCTGGAATTCAGTTTTGTTTGAGTGTTTGTTTATTTGTTTTTTTTTTAATGTAGAAATAAACCAGCAGAGAAAATGTGAAGATGGAAGGCAAAGTAATTGACTGTGTTCACAAAATAACCATCAGTCATTTCTAGTAAGCGTAAAAAGGGAGAAGAGTGAACAAAGCCAATGGACTTTACAGAATTTACCTTCTTTTATGAAAGACTTCTTCCCAGAATCAAATTCTGGAAGAAAGAAGTCAGCACAACTAAGCACTTCTCAGAGAAGCAGTATTCAGTACACAAATACAAACCATCTTAACACAGAAGATAGTGGGAAGTATATGTATGTAGGAAGGGACCAGCTGGCAACTCACAAATGCTTTGATGATTCAAAATGTAAGAGTAATAGGAAAAAAGGAACTAGGTCAAATTATGAAGGACAGGTGTAACAGCAGCATACTTGTACAGAAACAAACTCAGAAAGGTCACATCACAAAATAACAAAACGCACAATTCTATAGATATATTAGTCAAAAGAAAAGCAGCAAGGAAGGAGTTATTCCAATACTCAGTGTGAAAGAAAATGGACAATACCAAGAAAACAGAAGTGTTCTGTTCCCTTTTGCTTCATTTTTTTCACAAAGAGGTCAGCTGCAATCAGATGGCAACACGAGCAGAAAGGGAGCAAGAGCAAAAGCAAAAATAGTGAACTACAAGGCACAGAATTTATAGAGAAGTTCATTTGTTTTAAATTACAACAATTGGTTAAATTTATTCCGACAGGTCCTATACAAGCCAGAGTAATCTCAATGGCTACCTCCGAGAAATCATGAAAAATACATGAGAATCCAGAAGCTTGAAATAAAATAAAACGATGCCTACGTGCCTACTTTTAAAGAGGTGAAGAGATACAGAAGGGTAAGCTAAAGCAACAAAGATAAGCTGACTGGTCAAAATTATCCCAAAAAACCCCCACTTAGATAAAATTTTTTTAGGTCACCCTCTAAAACATAAAAGGATATAATTAATTGTTTGCCAAAGACATATTTTAGCCATTTATATCAAACTAAGTATAAATTCTGACTTGGACAATAAAAAAGGGCCTTGCCAGTGAAGGCAAACCTGTAAACATCCTACCTTGACGTCACGAAGGCATGAGAATACCACTGGAGATGGTGTGAAATATGCCAGAAAAAATATGGGCTGCATGAAGTTATCATAGAATGGGTACAAATAATAGCTGGAAAACTACACTAAGAGTAGCAAAGAGCTCATTGTGAAAATGTAAAGATCCATTCTGGATTGGGTCTTTCCTTCATCTGATTCTAATAGGCAATTTGAAAAATTTGGATGATGGAATAAGAAATATGCTGATTGAGTTCAGAGGTGCTGCCAGGCTGCAGTGGCCAGGAAGCACAGTAAGGAAAAGTCAGAATTCTCTTGACAAACTGGAGAAATAGTCTAGCAAAAAGCCTGATAACCAAATGCCATTCAAGAGGCACACATTCAAAGCTGTGCAGAAACAGGTTTGCCTTCTTGTGAACATCCCAAGTCTCAGATGTCAGTAATGTCTCAGCATGTCAAGTGTAGCCAAACTTAAGTATGGCCTCTCAAGGATGGTAAGTGCGCCCAGCAAAAGAGAAATAATGAGGGAGCCATTATGAGGATCTTATGAGAGACAGTGTCAAAGGCCTGGACTTTAGTAAGGCCTTTGACACAGTGTCCCATGAGATTCTCACAGAGAAACTGTTGATGTACAGGTTGGATGGGCAGACAGTGAGGTGGCCTGAAAACTGGTTGAATAGCCAGGCCCAGAGGGTGGAGACCAGCAGTGCAAAGCCTGGCTGGAGATCACTAACTAGTGGTGTACCAAAGGGGTCAATATTGGGTCCAATCTTGTTCAGCATCTTCATTAATGATCTTGATGATGAGGCAGAGTGCACTCTTGGCAAGCGTGCAGATGACACAGAAGTGGGAGGAGTTAATTTTATGTCAGAGGGTCATGATGCCATCCAGTGGGACCTAAACAGGCTGGAGAAATGGGCTGGTAGGAACCTCATCAAGTTTAAGGAGAACTGTAAAAACCTGCCCCTGGAGAGGAACAAGCCCAGGCAACAGTACATGCTGGGAGACACCCAGCTGGAAAAGCAGCTTGGCGGAAAAGCAGCTTGGCAGAAAAGCACCTGAGGATCCTGGTGGACACCAAGTTGAACATAAGCCAGCAATGTGCCCTTGCAGGAAGGAGGACAAATGGTATCCTAGGCTGCATTAGACAAAATATTGCCAGCAGGCCAAGGAAGAGGATGCTTCTCCTCTACTCTGCACTGATGAGGCCACACCTGGAGTACTGTGTCCAGTTCTGGGCTCCTCAGTACATGAGAGCCATGGACATACTGGAGTGAGTCCAATGAAGGTCCAGTAAGATGATGAAGGGACTGGAGCATCTCTCCTATGAGGAAAGGCTTAAAGAGTTGGGACTGTTCACCTTGGAGAAGAGAAGGCTCAGTGGGAGCTCATCAGTGTATATAAATACCTGAAGGGAATGTATATAAATACCTGAAGGCAGAGTGCAAAGAGGACAGAGCCAGGCTCTGCTCAGTGGTGCCCAGTGACAGGACCAGAGGCAATGGGAACAAACTGAAACATGGGAGGTTCCCTCTGAACATCAGGAAACATTTTTTTACTGAGAGGGTGGCCAAGCGCTGGCACAGATTACTCAGAAGCCTCCATCCTTGGAATACTCAAAAGTTGTTTGGACATGGTCCTGGACAACTGGCTCTAGGTGATCATGCTTGAGCAAGTCAGCTCAAGTGACTCTCTGAGGTCCTTCCAACCTCAACCATTCTGTGATCCTGTGATCAAGATATCCTCCCGAAAACTATAATCTCTGTTCCTTTGTTTCCCTTTGCAGCCTCAAAAGGTCAATACAGTCATATATAGAATTGGAATATTATGAAAATTCATCAGTGATTGAACTTCAAAGAAAAAGAATTTCAATTAGGAAACATTTTCTCTCGTGCTTGTTCCTGGGTCAATATGTACAACAAACCCCTACCCCTCACCCTGCCACCTGCAGAAATCTCAGTAAATTAGACTGGAAAAATAGATACAAAAGACCGTCATTCAGCAATGCCTTCAATTTTTTTTTTTTTTCTAACAGTGAGTTGAAAATGTAAAGCACTGCTTAAGTCCTAATTATTATTATGAGATACACACATGCCAACAGAAGTAATCAGTCTAACAAAGCACATTCCCCTAATACAGTGCTGCTTCCCACCAGAAAAGTCTTGTGTCAGAAAATGAAACCAATCTTTCATTGGCACCTGTGCCTGGTTGAAACTGGTACACCATATTGTGAGTGGGCACCGTGCCACCCTGACAGATGGACAACATTGTAAGCATGCCAGAGAAACTGAGTACTTGCTTTTTCATTTTTTTCTTTAAAGCTAGAAAAATACAGTGTTTCTATACAAAACCAAAAAGGGTTGCTCAGATGGTCCCTCTTTAGGAGTACATTAAGTCTGAAAGTTGAGGAGATTCGATACCTATGAAATACCTATATAAACCATAAACAAGCCATGAGGGCTCCTCCGTTTATATTGCTGGACAAGTATAAGCATTCCTAGAGCAAGGATGCATACACAAAGTGTTTTACAGTGTGCAATTGCCTGATCCCAAATTTTTGAGCAGCACTTTGACAATACACCTCAACGCTGTCTTCCTAAATGCTAATCCTATACCAAGAGACCTTATTTCGCAGTGTCCTAAATCCACAAGTCAATGAAAACAAATTCCTTAGATGTTAAGGATATGAAGAAAACACTACATTTAGAGTACCAAGCTTAGTCTTACTTTAAAGTCAAAATAATAATATCCCAAACAATTATTACCAATTCAGACATTTAGGAATTCGGCAGCTCCTTCTTCAAAGCTAACTGAGCAACTTAGGGCTCAGTCAGCTTGGAGCAGTTTAATAAGTCACCACCTTCTGGCGAAGCCCAGTAATTGATTCTGTGAAAGCACCTACTCCTTCTGAAAGTCAAAGCAAAGTAAGTTATGTTGAGCTCCTGCAGGAACTTCTACTTTTTAACCGAGAAAGATCACAGACACTCTCATATCCCACTGATGTGCCTTATCTGCAGCGAAGGTATCTTACAAGTAAACTACTGCAAATACTCCTCTAACCAAGCTCTGAGATTTCCATGCTTGTGAATTACTAAACAGAGGGGGAAGAATTACCTAGATCACATCAGAGTCCACTGTTAGAATTAACTTAAGCCTGAGATCTCCTTGTGTGTCTCCAAATGTATATACAACTGCAGCTCAGCTCAGTGTTTCATTTAATAATGAAATCACAGTAGCAAATGCCATTCCTAAACATATCCAAGCATCTCAAAATCCTTATATATAGGCTATAGTAACGGGATCGTCTATTCTTGGATTACACCATTGTGGACAAGCAAAAGTTAGCACTAATCCTACAAAGAAAGGTTATTGTTTCTCCTCTGCCCACTAAAATAACCAAATCTTTAGTTTTTCCACATACAACTATTTCCTCCCAATGTGTTCAAATATGAACAGTACAGCATACAGCTGAAAAATCAGGGCTCACATATTTAATAATAGTAAATACCTCTCGACCTATTGCAAAACAACTAACAAATTCCCCATATCTTAACAGTGACCTCTTTCACACAGGAGACTTAAATATTTCCAATCTATAGGAAAACCTCCATGATACAAACCTCCAATAGTCACAAAACTCATTACTACAGTCTCCTTTGCATGCTTTATTAAATTAGCAATGAACTAGTAGATGATTAACAGGCGACTACACAGACTAGAACAGAAATACACAACTAGAACAAAGCCATTTTTAGAACTCATGGCATATGAGCAAACAGTTGATCCCCTATTTAATATCCAGGCCAATATTATTCACACAAAGCAAATAATGAACTCATCATTTTACATCACTTGGAGAATGCCAACGCAGATGGCAAATGCATGCAACTGGATCACTGTCAAAGTTGACGACAAAGGAAGGCAAAATGAATACTACAGCAGTTTTAAATCGCCTTATGAATTCCCAGAGAAGCTGCATTAAAATTCAATGAAGTTAATAACCCACAATTCCCTTCAGAACATACCTAAACAGTTGTCAGCTCTTGCTGCCTCCAAAGCCTATGCAGTGGATTTGTCCCCACAGCTGTGTTTTAAAACAGCAGGACAGAATGAGAACAACAGATTAGTTCCTTGCAAATATAAGTGCTATCCTATCAAAGATGGTAACATCAACTGTATATTGGGAAAAAGTAACAGAATTGTAGAACTTCAGTAACACATAATTATAGCCCACATAGTGTATTAAATGCTACAGATTCTGGCTAAAAGAAACCATCTACCCAAAAATCCACCAAAACCACAAATAAACCACATCAGGCAAACAAGCTGCAGTCTACCTTGAGCTTTAAAAAACCCATTACTTTCCTCTGGTAGTTTTCCAGTCTGACACTCATATTTTCCTGATCTCCTGATCATTTGTAGTATTATATACACTTTCCCCACAGTACTCCCAAATTCTCATCAGACATTTTATGAGTCCTTACTCCCAGGAAAAAAAAAAAATAAAATTCTTACATTCATTCACTTAGACATCAGGTGAAAACAAGCACTAACGAGTCTCTCTTCTATGAATTTTGTCTCCATTAGAGAAGATCAAGAGTAACAGTTCAACAACTATGTCTATGCTAGTGAAACACAAACAGGTTTCTGGAACTTGGCTGTACACAAATCTCACATTGGTTTGCTGCAAGAATAGTCAGGTTCTTTATGAAAGACTTGGATGCTGCTGATGACACACCAGTACGTGTTAATGAGGACACAACCTTAAGTCCATCAACTCAGGGCCTTTTCAATGTTTGTTTTACTCTGATGCTTACTCAGAAGTTCTTCAGTAAAAGCAAATTGGCATCAAACATGTTTTGGTAACTGTATTCAAAAGATGACACAAATGCAGTTCACAATCTTGAAGGCCTTAGGATCCTCTTTTATGTACTCCAAAAGAGTCGTGCTACCATGCAACTATTAATAACAATTTAAAAAATCCACCTTTGATAGTTCATCCCCTACTGCTTGTAAAAAGCTGGTGACCTAAGTCTATATTGACAGCCAAATCCAGAAACAAGGACACATTCAGCTGACCTAGGGTTTAGGGTCATGCTTGCATTTAATATATAAAAACCTAGCAGGACAGAAGGAAACAGGATGTTAGAACAAACTGGTAGATCCCACTTTTCTGTAGGATTGTCATAAAGCAGCTATATTTTATTAGAAACATAAGCCTGATGCAACGGAAGGCACAGAGGGTTTTTGGTTGTTTGCTCCCACTCTTTCTTACTAACAGAGATTATTCCACAAAGATGAATTATTATCTTGGTCTGACCTAGAAAGTGATGCAATACCAACTCTTCACTTGGACTACAACTATCAATGTACACTAGCAGCGTCACAGACTGATCTTGTGGATCTTGTCACAATATGATCTTGTGGATTTGCCAGCGGAAGGAAAACATTCTGAGAGAAGAAAATGTATTTTTTCTTTGCTGCTTAGGAGACATTGTTTAAATCTGTTCTTTATAAGTGAATATTTTTAAAAATGCTTGATCTGCTTACGTTTGGGACTAAGGCAGTTCTTGCTGTCTTTTGACTCCCTCACTCTAGGTAGAATCAAACTCAGCTAACTCAGCTAAAAAGGTCTTTACTTCTTAGTTATATTATTTGTGAACGACTAGAAGAACAGTTCACAAAAGAAGGGAATTCATACCACCAAAACAGAGGCATCCATGGGTAAAACTTCATATTTACTTTAATATGACAAAAGCACTGCAAAGTCATATCCCACTCCAGCCATTTCCCCATATTTGGTTAACTCTTCCTAAAGCCTCTCATACAAACATAGCATCACACAACATCCCAAGTTGGAAGGGACCTCCAAAGATCATCTGGTCCAACCTTTTGTGTGAAAGGGAGCATAGATGAGATCGCCTAACACCCTATTCAATTGCATTGTGAAAGCCTCCTGTGATGGGGACTCTGCCATTTCTCTGGATTGGTTGCTCCAGTGACTGATTGTTCTCAGCTTAAAAAATTTCTTTCTTACATCAAGGTAAAAGCTCTCTCAGTGCAACTTGTATGCATTGCTCCTTGTGTTCTCCACGTGGCTCCTTCTTAAGAGAGCCTCCATCCTCTCCGAGGCCACACTTTCCAATATAGACACTACCCTTTCCTACAAAGGCAGTAATGTTCAAACAGCTGCCTGATGGGTTTGACCACCCTTCCCTCCCAAATAAAAAAATATATAGCAAGCACAGAAAGTAAAGCTCTCTGTGGTGATTGGTGGGGTTCAGCTAGAGGATACATGGGTACCGTGGAGAACATGACTGCCATTTGGAGGGACCATGACAAGCAGAGGAATGGGCTGACAGGAGCCTCACGAAAATCAAAGACAGAACCTTGCCACAGTCCAGGCTGGGGACTGACTAGGCAGCAGCTCTGCAGAAAAGCACCTGGCTTTGTCATGCCTGGCTGACAAGTTGAAGATGAGTCAGTAGCGCACAGCTGCAGCAATGAAGGTTAAATGCACACTGCACTGTACTAGTTACAGCATACCCAGCAGGCCAGGGAAAGTGGTTGCTCCTCTCTACTCAGCTCTTAGGCCACATCAGGAGTACTGTGTTCTGTGTGGTGTCCAACACAAGAAAAATATCAACAAGCTGGAAATCTAGTAAAGAAACACTAAGATGGTTAGGAGGCTAAGTGGCTGAGGCAAATTGGTCACGTGTTGCTCCCTCTTCCCCTGCCAAAGATTTTCACAACTCACCCAAGCAATCTGGTCTATGAAGTTAACTCTGCTTTAAGCTGTTGGACTAGAGATGACACCCACAGTTTCCTTACGACCTAATTCGCTCTGTGATATAAGGAAGCTAGATTGCTCCATTTTAGCAGCCACCTGCAATTCTGCCCAATTTAAGTGACAATGGAAACACACTCTAACTTACAAGCCTAGTCTTCCCAAGCTTTGGCACAACTGAGTAATTCTGGTACCTCTACTGCAAGTGTCTAAAATAAGCTATTCCTCTGACTGGCCATCAAAAGGAGTCTCTTTCCAGCAACCACACAGAAGCAGCAGGGTTTTTAAGTTGCATGCCCACGTTAGATGTTTAAGGTGACAAAGTAGGGAAACATCCTGAAGGTACAGCCAGTAAAGCCTGAGAATACCACATGCATAATGGACACAAGGTAAAATGCAGATGGCTTATGAGGTTGGAAGTCAAGTTTGTACAGATACTGGTGATGGAAACAATCTGAGATTCATCCCAGAGTACTGAAGGAGCTAGCAAAAGTTATGGCAGGACCCTTCTCGATCATCTACCATCTACTCCTGGGAGTCTGAGGAGGTTCCTGCTGCCTGGAAGCTAGCCAGTGTTATTGCAATCTACAAGAAAGGTGTGAGGGAAGACCCAGGGGAACTACAGATCTCTTAGTCTAGCCTCAGTTCCTGGAAAAATTATGGAGAAGATTATACCAAGTACTATTGAAAGTCATTCAAAGAATAATGCAGTCATCAGGCAGAGTCAGAATGGGTTCACAGAGTTTAACTGTTTAATTAATTTGATCTCCTTCTATGATAAGGTCACCCACCTAGCAGATAAAGGGAAGGAGGTGGATGCAGTTTTTCTGGATTTTAGTAAGGCTTTTGATACTGTCCCTCACAACATCCTTCTGGACAAGCTGTCCATCTGTGGGATGAGTGGGTTCACAGTACGCTGGGTGAACTCACTGAAGGGCAGAGTTCAAAGGGTTGTAGTGAATAGGGCTACATCTGGCTGGTGACTGGCCACCAGTGGTGATACAGTGGTGTTCCTCAGGATTCAGTTCTAGGGCCAGTTCTGTTCAATATTTTTGTCTAAATGACCTGGTTGCAGGAGTTGCATGTACCATTAGCAAGTTTGCTGATGATACCAAACTCAGAGGTGCTCTTGATGCTCTTGAGTGACAGGACGCCTTGCAGAGGCATCTAGATAGATTGGAGCCCTGGGCTATGATTAATGGGATGACATTTAACACATCAAAATGCCGGATTCTGCACCTAAGATGGAGTAATGCCAGGCACAAGTACAAACTGGGAGAGGAGTGGCTGGAGAGCAGCCCTGTAGGAAGAGATATAAGGGTGCTGGTTGGTAGCAGGCTCAATACGAGGCAATCATGTGCCCTGGCAGCCTAGAGGGCAAACCGCACCCTGGGGTGCATCAACTGCTGTATAACCAGCTGGTCAAGAGGCGATTATCCTGCTGTACTCACTGCTGGTGCGGCCTCCCCCAAGTACTGTGAGCAGTTCTGGGCCCCGCAATTTAAGAAAGATGTGAAGGTCCCTGAGAATGTGCTCAGAGAAGGGCAACAAAGCCAGCAAAAGGGCTGAAAGGAATGTCCTATGAGAAGCAGCTAAGGATCTCATAGGCTTGTTTAGTTTGGAGAAAAGGAGGCTGACGGGCAACCTCGCTGCTCTCCACAGCTTCCTGAGGAGGAGAAGTGGAGAGGGAACTGTGAAGCTCTTCTCCCATTGAGAGGACCCAGTGTGCAAATAAGTCGAAGCTGAGTCAGAGCATGTTCGGACTGTACATTAGGAAGCATTTATTTAACTAGAGGGTGGCCAAACACTGGAACAGGTTTCCTAGAGAAGTGGTCGATGACCCAAACCTGTCAGTGTTTAAGAGGCATTTGGACAATGCCTTTAATAACTTTCTTTAACTTCTAGTCAGCCCTGAATTGGTCAGGCAGTTAGACTACATGATCATTGTAGGTCCCTTCCAGATGAAATAGCCTGTTCTATTCTATCTCACCCACCTTTCTATTTACAAATGAATGATTTTCACAGCAAGGCACATCCAGGATGAGCAATGGATCTCTCCCAGGCATTTCAGTATCAGTTTTCAGATTAGAACCATTCTGACATGAAACTCTTGACTTTGAAATGTCTGGGTTTTGGTATGTTGCCTGCAGCAAAACATGTGAGGTTCAGAGGAAAGAAATACTATGAAGCTTGGGCTCTTTCCTTCAGGCTCCATGCAAGATCTGCAAAAGAATTTATTAGTGCTCTCCATAGCGCTGGAAATAACTTTTCATTCTCTCATTCAGGACACACCAGATAGGATGTGCAAGAACCTGAAATTGTCACCAAGTTACCCAAAATGAGGAAACTGTTGGGAGAGACTCGAGTATGTAACTTAGATACAAATTCTTGAGTCCAAAGAAAGTATAAATTTCTTTAAGAAGCTGCTGAGGGAAAAGCAGGCAGTGAAGGTGACAGTAAACACTGAAAACAGATATGAAAGACAAAAGGCACAACTATGCTGTCAGACTGCAGCTTTCCTTGGCAAATCTGCTTAAGAGACACAGCTCTGACCCTATTATGATGTAATAATGTCCAACAAAAAATACTAAGTGCTGCTCAGTATCATGTCTTCACAACATTTTCTTCTTTTGTATCAATGACAAGTTTCAGTACAAGATTACTATTAAAATGACACTGATTTCTAAAAGCTATCAAACTGGCCTTTGCAAGCTGTACAAGCACTCACAATATCCTAACCAGAGTACACACCACATTTTTAATCATGCCTGAGATGTCCTCCATTACAAAATAATTCCAGGGTCCTATATAAAAGTCTCCAATGGTCATCCTAAGAATTTGGCTCCTGAGTTCTTCAAGTGAAAATTATTATCCCTGCCATATAGGTCTACCTGTACCAACAAACTGGAAAGCACATAGCCAATATTTTGATTCGTCTGATTTACTCTGGCACTAACAGAAGAAACTTCAAAGCATAATCATACTCAGTAAAATAGGTGAGAAAAGAATAAATGAGCAAGCAAGATCCCAAGGCTGATCTTCATCAATAATTTATTAGGTCAGTTGAAAGAAACAAAATCTACTTGAAGTGGATAAAAAAATATCAGAAGTGAATAGGAATCACCATAAGTATCATTTGAAGTGGCAAAGATTAAATTAAACTTATGATACCAGCTGTAAACATATGCAAAATAGTTCTAAACAATCAAACTCAAATTAGCAGGAGGTGTTCACAGCCTCTTAGAGCTCACTGTGGACTAACTTACACACCCCAGCCTACACTAAGCTCTGTGATGCTGTGACTATGTGGTTAAGGTAGATCACCTAAAGCCAGCTCAGGTAATAAACTGCCAACTCTGGTTAAGTACTACAGGCCCTCCCTGTTGAACTGATATTATACAAGCTCTTCGCAACACAGCTCCTCATGGGTTCACCAAGTGATTCCCGTATTTCCTGTGGTGGGGCACATTCAGACACCAGACTGCATGTCCTGTATTGTTTTCCATAATCATGAATTCATGTATTCCTGTGTGTTTATTTAACAGAGCCCCAAGATAATTTCCCCACAACTATATTTGAACTGCCAACCTGCATTCAGATCAAATAATACAACGGATCTAAAAGCTCATGTGAAAAAATATCTACAAAGGAATTATTCATGTTAAATACAGCCATCTTAGAAAAACTATGAGTAACACTATATTCAGCTCGTACATGCCAGCACTTGCATATTGTAGGAATTGAGAGGGCTTACATATATAATTCTTTACAATTCACTAAAAATACAAATAAGGTTCCTGAAGTTCATTCCCATTTAAGCCATCCCAACATAATAGCATAAAATATACTCAAATATTTAAGAATACATACTCATAGGTTTGATTTCTTTCTAAAATACTTCTTAAAATATTTAGGTTTCTAAACAATAAAACATTTAACAAATAAGCCTATTATAAAGCAGACTTTTCTTAAAATAGATTCTTAGTGCTTAACACTTCCAGCTCTAACAATAAATACCTGCTAAAGCAGGTTTGGGGTTTTGGTTCTTTTTAATATTTCATGAGGGTATAAACATTAACAAATTCAAGCCACATCAAGTTGACAGTTTTAGTTTTGCTGTACTTCACTGAAATGTATGAATGCAGAAAATATGCACAATATAAAATCAAAGGAGCAAACAGAATGCTTACTTTCTCTAAATGCTTTACAGTAGCCAAGGAACGACAACAAAAAGAACAGGGCACACAGTAGGTCTGCTCTGCCAACAATCCCGGCAACCTTACAGAAAAGAAAAAAGTTTCAGATTACCAGATTTTATTATTAGAAAACTTGAAATGAAAACACACAAAGTGAAATGTATAAAAGAATATCACTGTGTCACTTTCTTTTTTAACCTGGTTTACTGGATTAGTGATACCAAGTTTTCTAAGCCGCATCCTAATTTTGACTGGGTATTGCTTGGTATCAACTAGGTAAATGATTTGGCTTTAATTTATGAAAAACTGCTGTATTAAGAAACAAAGAAAGACCTCACTGTAACAGAAGCTGTACTAACGCAAAAGAAAATGGGAAGTGCATTCTGGGACCTCTGTGCTCCAGATCTGTGCCAACCTACTTCAATCAAGAACACTCTCAGGGCAATCAGTAAGCTTCGGTTCAAGCCCTTAAACTGTATTTACAATAACTTGCTGAGACACAGCACAACATGTTTTTGGATCTTCATTCCTCAGTTACACATGTAACACCATGAATTTTTTGTGGAAATCATGACATGGGTGGTTGGCAGGGAACTGTATAGACCCTGATGTTCGCCCTGACGTAGGGACTTCACTAGAACATACGCCCAGAGCAAAGATCATGGGAACACCCTGTACTTTTCAGTCTAACTCTACACCTCAGAATGCTGAGTTCTGTGTTTCCAGGAGAAGATCTACACCAGGGGTCCTCAAACTTTTTAAACAGGGGGCCGGTTCACTGTCCCTCAGACACTGTCGGGGGCCGGACTATAGTTTGAAAAAAATGAACGAATTCCTATGCACACTGCACATATTTTATTTGTAGTAGTGCACAAAAAACAGGGAAAAGAATGCCGTATCCGGCCTGCGGGCCGTAGTTTGAGGACCCCTGATCTACACAGAGGCCTTTCTGAAACAAGGGAGAACAGTTATGGGGTTTGTTTTTTTGAAATCTACTTTTTGAGGTGATGTTTTGGGGACAAAAGCAGAAACTGGTTCTTGTTTAGTACACCAGTAGCAAAAGGAAGAACAGGGAAAGTGTTGGCCATCTGCTGAATGAGGTGGCAGCCCTGATAACCGAGGATGCAGAGAAGGCAGAGTTGCTCAATACTTTCTTTGCTTCAGTCTTTAATCCTAAGACCAGCCCTTGTGAACTCCAGACCCTGGATGTAGGAGAGAAAGCTTGGAGAAGGGAAGACTCTCCACTAGTCAGTGACGACTGGGTTAGGGATCAGTTATGAAAATTGAATACACACAAGTCCATGGGCCCTGATGAGATGCACCCAAGGGTGTTGAGAGAACTGGTTGATGATGTGACTCTACCACTCTCCATGATCTCA